>JARFIW010000570.1:0-27751 GCA_036346225.1 Platerodrilus igneus
TAGTCTTTATGGCCGGATGCATATTTACAATCTCTTAAAACTTATACAACACTCATATTTTATGATACGTTAGTACAATATTGTGTTTCAAACTGTTAGTTGGAACAATGTTATCACTTTTGAAAAAGAAACAACCTAATTATCTCAAAAATAAATCAAAATCAAATAGATGGTAACGTTCTTTTGTAAATTTTATTATACCTCTCTATAGGATTATTTTAAGGAGAATACAATGACTTGTTCAAAAACTACATTATAACCTTTTAATAATTTTATAAACCTTTTGCTCTTATATTGCACCCCTTTATCTAATTTTAAGTATTTAGCTAAGTTCTCCAAATAGAAATCTAATTTATTTGATCATCTTTGTAACAACTTAGGTTGCTTTAGCATGATTTCGGTTAGGAACTTTGATAGGTTGTACATTGGTGAAAAAAATCGTAGGACAATCCCAATACCACGTGATTGATAGTTGGGATTTCCAAAAGCTTATCGTAAGTCAAAAAGTTCCCAAAAACCATATTATTATTTTGCTCGATGTGCAATCTCTTTTAACAAACATCCCTACTGAACTTGCAATTAATACAATTAACAACAACTGGAGTAAATTAAACACAATAACTAATATTCCCAAAGAAGGATTTACCAAAGCCGTAAAACTATGTCTTGACGCAAATTATTTCAAATTTAATAATACAGTTTATGCACAAATTTTTGGTACAGCAATGTGATCACCCATATCATCTACTATTGCCAACCTGGTGTTAGAAGAGCTGGAGAACTACGCAATTAATAATTTAAATTGCAAACCAATATTCTATTAAAGATACGTACACAATGGCATCATATGCCTACCAACTCATAAAATTAAAGAAACATTCGATTCATTCAATAGTTTTTACTAAAGGTTGCAATTTACGCGCAAAAACGAAATAAACAAAACCATCCCTTTCATGGACATGCTCATTACTTAGAATTCTGCGGAAATAATTTCAACCAATTGATACAGAAAAACCACCTGAAGTGGTAGATACCTTAACTTTAACTCCTATGTACCTAAACAATACAAAATAAATGTCATACATAATTTAGTTGACAGGGCAATAAAACTTACACACAATAAATATCGACTTCAAAATATAAAGTTAGTAAGAAACATACTAGAAAATAATAATTATCCAAAATCGTTTTACCAGCTAATAATTAAAACAAAATTTCAAAAAGTTTTTAATAACTGTGATAAAAATAAACAACAAGTGAAGGAAAAGCGTGTAAGTTTATTGTACAATTCAGGTTTATCAGAAAAAATTAAAAAATGCCTTAATGCCCACAATATACAGGTCATCCACAAACCCAACAATTCAATAAATAACTTTCTTATTAATCTTAAACCACAAATTCATCACAATAACCGAACTTACATTATTTATCATATTAATTGTTTAGAATGCGAAAGATGTTACATCGGAAACTCAAAACAATGTATTCACAAACGCATATATGAACACAAATACTCTATAAGAACAAACAATAAAAAAAATTACAGCATTAGCGGCCCACGCAATCGAAAAACGACACCAATTCGACTTTACTAATGTCAAAATTTTAGGTGTTGAAAATAATGATAAGAAAAGAAACATCTTAGAAGCTATTAAAATATACAAACACCCGAACGCGATCAATTCAAAACTAGACCAGGATAGTTTCATCAACATATATAACAACATAATTCGTTTTTAAAAAATGATTATGAAACTAGTTCAGCCTCAGATATCTTTGCTTAATACAACACTGTAAAGATTCATACAAACAAAGGGACACATTACCCGCGCTAAATATTGATCAATGATAACAATAAGGTTGTTGGTTACCTAAGCATAATAATTTAGTATAAGGTATTTAGTTCTTAAAGGAAGATGTGATACATTGTTAAATATTGTTTATTATTTGTCTATTATTAATCTTAGTTATTTTTACGATGACTGTGTTTTATCTATCTGACTAAAATGTTCACATCCTAATAACAAACTCACTAATATCACAAAGTTTTATATAATTTTGGGTATGTATAACAATTTTAAAAACTTTTTTAGAATAACTACGTAATATTGTAGGTGATTAATGATTATGGTAGTTTGTCCCGAAATGCGTATAGCAATTGTGTAATATATTCATATACGAAAAGTTGTAGTTTTCGTTTTTTTGTCAACAAGTTATTTGATGATCCAAATTCCAGGAATAAGAAGAATATTAGTAAAACTGGTTAAGAAGTGTGTTAAGTCAATTAATATATATATATATATATATATATATATAATATATATATATATATATATTGATGTGGATTCATAGGGTTAAAATTGGGGTAAATAATAAAATTTCAACTACCCTGTATGCAGAAAAGAACGAATTATTTACGCACAAAATTAATTTGAGTCATTTACGGAAAACAGACATGTATTGACGTATTTTTATAATTAATAATAGTATGTTAGAATTTATATAAAAAAGAAAACAGTTTTAAAGCAAATAGAAATTTATAATTAATTTTAATTTATTCTTATCCTTCACGTATAAGCATAAGAGAACTTGCTTGCGTAAGAAAATTAATAAATCCAAAATAAATATAGTTCGTTTTATACAAATACGACGAAATATAAAGTGTAAGAATTGTTGTGCTAATCGGTCGATAATTAACAAACACCTTCGTTTTAAAAAAGGTTTCATTCAAAGAACTAGAGCTAGTATTAAGATAGAACTTCATAGAAATATCTACAACCGTCTGTTTGGTTTAAACCACAAATCTAACAAAACTCTTAAAGAGCGAGGGAAATGCACCATCGGTTATATACTACAGATAGAGACAGATATAAAAGCGATGATGTTGAAAACGCACGTACCATATACACGTGAAGTGGAGATAAGCTGTCAGCAATATCGATTTTCTATAACTCAAGTGGGGTTTTAAACGCGACAACAGACATGCATAAGACAGAGATGAAGATAGTACAGGCGGGGTTTGTGATGACAGAAAATTTTATCATTGAATAAAAACAGACAGTTTTCCAAACGTAGACACACACGAAGATTGGGAACGCTTTCGGATGTACGGCACGTAGGACGGAGTAACTTTCAGGAATTTTCAAGACGGTTGTATTCAAAATTTGTTGAATTTAGATTTAAAAATACGCTTTTCACGTGAAATGTGTCCAGGGGTAGGATTTTGAAACGATATAAATACTCACGCTAGATTATTAAGGTTCTCTTGTCTCCTCTTTGCTTCTATACTACTTTACTACGATAAAGTACTGACTGCTGACCACCATAATAGTGGAGTTTTTTGTGAGTATTGTATTTGTTGATAATACAGTAAATATAATGCTAGCACGTGCAACTTATTAGTAGCGGGCATCCATTTATTAACGCGAAATACGTGTAGTGTATATTAAATTAATAGAGGTCCGGCTACTACAATACAAAGCACGAAAATCAATAAACGGAAGCATGATGTATGTAGGTTAAGCATCATAAATAACCATGATTGTATGCTGATATGGAATGGTACTATGAAACGAGGCGATGGCTCGCAAATGGTGTTATCGTCTGTGAATCCGCTGAGTATCACAGCGAATGGTAATGAAGCCGAGGTGTTCTAGCGATCATCTTTAAAGGAATGGAAGCCTGAAGCATTCTCCAGGTAATTTATTTGAAATTTCTGTTATCTGACACACATTTGTGAAATTTTAGTGCTGTGTGAGTGAATTTTGGGGTTTATTTATGGTTGTATATACTTATTAGAAAGGATACATGTACTGGACAATTTATTAAGGTTAAATATTGAAAAAAAGTGTATTTAAAACTTACAAAATTTTATTTTAGATATAAAATGTATTGTAAAGGGTAAACGGGTCTATAAATCTTGTTTTAATTTATGCAAGGTGTAAAAGGCATATATAAACTAAATTGGGTTATAATGAGCTCACCCTACTCCAGTGTACAGTCAATTTAGAATAATATGTTGAGCCCATCTAATCATATCTTATTTAATTTGTTTGAAAATAATTAGGAAATCAAGGACTTTAAAAATATACCATATTTTGAGTTTTGTAATTAGTGGATCAAAATGTTTTTTATACATGTGAATAATTTATCTGTTAATAGCTGTAAATAAATTGTTGTATGATTGTTGTATTATTTGGTGATTTTATTGATTGGTGTGCGGGTGTGAAAGAGGAATGGTTGTAAATTTAGGTATCCGCGAAGAGGCACAGCTGAGCTAGCCAGGGAAGCTGCTGAAGATTTTTGAAGCAGAAATGAAAGGGTAAAAATTCTTTTTTGAAATTTGTGCATTTTTGAAAATTATTGGATGACACTGGTGAAGCATAAAAGCTTAATCCCCGACTCCACGGCACTCTTATGAGGGCCCAACGCTGGGGCTCGAATAAAGAAAGTGAAGGACTGATGTTAAAGCTTTGTCTCAGCTTCGTCCGAAAATTTTTCTAAGGTTCCACGGCAATATGTATATATATATATATATATATATATATATATACAGGGTGCCCAATTTCTTACACGTTGTATGGGTAACTCTGTTATTTGTGATATTAGAGAAAAGGTCAAATGGGGAAACTAGTGCAGTTTTTAATGCTGAGTTCAGCCATGAAGAGATAATTAACATACAGGGTGTGGCAAAAGCGTTATACCAAAATAACGAAATTTTGATCTTTTTGTTTTGCTTTGTGGTTCATTTATTGTAATAGATACAGTAAAACGTTGTAGATCTTTTACATTATTTTAAAATGAGAATAGGATAAACTTATTTGTTTTTACATGGCTTTGGTCATGTTCGAGTAAATAAGTGAGGTTATGTTTTTTTAAATGGAAACCATAATTGGCGGTAGTTCTGATAGACAGACATTTTTTTTCTCTTTTCAGTGATGTACTACAGTGTACATGTTCAACATAAAAATTTTGAAATAATTTTGTTTTTATGAAAAACGAAACTTGGTATTAAATAATAAAATACTTATGCATGACGTAACAAAAATATCAAAAACAAATTATGTTAAAAATATTAAATATAATATCACTTCAAAGTGTGTTCAAAGTGCCCACCATTTTATTGAAGGCACAAGCTCACATAGTTTTTTAACATTACGAAGTGCTTTTCTATTGTGCGTCCATCAATGCTTGCAATTGTTGTTTGGATTCTAGCTATTAAATCCTCCGGCGTTTGAGGAGTAGTAGAATACACTTTATTTTTAAATCACTCCACAAATAAAAATCTAATGGCGTAAGTTGTGGTGAATGAGCAGACTAATCAATTTCCATTTTGTTACCAATCACGTGCTCAAAACAATCAGTTAAATATTGCTTCACTGATGTACCACTGTGTGCAGGGGCACCATCGTGTTGGAAATACTTTGGTCTGTAATGGATGTTAATAGGTAATTCATCCAAATATTCTTCCAGTTGGTGTTTTAAGAAATTTAAGTAATTGGCAGCGGTGAATTTATTGTTATAAAAAGTCCAATAATTTTTCCACAAAATATTCCACACCAACAATTAATACCAAATTGATGTTGATCTCTGGATTCACGCACAAGTTTAGGATTTTCTTGAGAATAAAATACTTTGTTATACCGATTAAATATTCCGTTATTTGTAAATTTAGTCTCGTGAGTAAACAAAATGGTTCTCCAAAAATATGAATCCTCTTCACATTTATTAAGGTACCAACGACAAAATGCTATCCGTCTTTGATTATCCACTGGATACAATGTGTTCGAAATAGAATAGTGATAGGGATGATATTTCCGACTTTTCAGAGTACACCTCACAGTTTCCTTAGAAGTTGCACAGTGGTTTGCAATTTCGGCAGTAGAAGATTCTGGTTTATAGTTAACAAACGCCAACACATTCGTTTCAACATTTTCGTAAGAATTTAGGTTTGGTAAATGCACCATATGCCTTAAGAGCTTAAGAGCTTGTGGTGGGCACTTTGAACACACTTTGAAGTGATACTATATTTAATATTTTTAACATAATTTGTTTTTAATATTTTTGTTACGTCATGCATAAGTATTTTATTATTTAATACCAAGTTTCGTATTTCATAAAAACAAAATTTTTTCAAAAATTTTTATGTTGAACATGTACGCTGTAGTACATCACTGAAAAGAGAAAAAAAATGTCTGTCTATCAGAACTACCGCCAATTATGATTCCCATTTAAAAAAACATAACCTCACTTATTTACTCGACAATGACCAAAGCCATGTAAAAACAAAAAAGTTTATCTTATTCTCCTTTTAAAATAATGTAAAAAAGATCTACAACGTTTTACTGTATCTATCACAATAAATGAGCCACGAAGCAAAACAAAAAAGATCAAAATTTCGTTATTTTGGTATAACGCTTTTGCTACACCCTGTATGTTAATTATCTCTTCATGGCTGAACTCGGCATTAAAAACTGCACTAGTTTTCCCATTTAACCTTTTCTCTAATGTCACAAATAACAGAGTTACCCATACAACGTGTAAGATAGGGCACCCTGTTATATATATATATATATATATATATATATATATATATATATATATATGATATATATATATATATATATATATATGATTGTGTTGAAATTAGCAGGTTTTAGGTCGGCTGGTAATAAAGAAAACTCTTTTTATGGTCTAAATTTTCGCATATAATTTAATGCTTGATCACAGGCAATAACTAAAACGTACAAACTATTAACAAACTACTAAAGTAAATAAAATAACTACTTACAGTAAAGGTATTTACATTAGCTTATTCTGAAGAATTTTAAGAACAATTTTCTTTAATAATTAAAAGAAATAATGTGTATATAAAAAAAAATTTGACGAAATAAAATATTGGTTTGATTTATTAAAAAAATGTTCTAAAAATTCTTCAGAATAAGCTAATGTAAATACCCTCCCTGTAAGTAGTTATTTTATTTACTTTTGTAGTTTTGTTTTACGTTTTAGTTATTGCCTGTGATCAACATAAAATTATATGCGAAAATTTAGCCATAAAAATGAGTTATCTTTATTAGCAGCCGACCTAAAACCTGCTAATTTCAACACAATCGTATAAAATGAAGGTCGTTACAATAAATAAAAATATATATACATATACATATATATATATATATACATATATGCACATATATATATATATATGTATATATATATTACTCAAATTTAGACCAGGGTAGAAAATTAATTAAGGATATCAAATAATTTTAATCACCCTATATAAAAAAACAAATAGAAATTACGTGCCAAATTTATATTAATTAATTCAATTTTAAGTAACGGGTATTAAACAAAGTGTACAGATAATAATTAATATTTAATTAGTATTCGCTAAAAATTAAAGGGTAGAAGTCAATGCCATTCATTATTATTTTAATTGGAGTTAATTGAACCATTAGTAATATATAATAAGCATCAAAGCCTGTGGAAATCCAAGGTTGGTAACAAACAGCTAAAAGGAAGGTTTAAATACCATGAAACAAAGCTAGGAGAATTATATTTAAAACATTCATTAGGAGCGCACACCTGCAAACTTTTAAATGTCAAAGTTCTAATAAATTTGAATAGATAAACATGCAGGTTCTACGTATATTAGAAACGGTTGGATGTTTTAGCAGGAAATGCTAGATGAGGGGTTATTTTACTTAGGTAGGAATCCACGTGGATTTAAATAGCAGATAGTAAAGAATATCGATTTGTACCACTCAGACCAAGGTAGAAAGGGACGGATAAAAAGCGTAAAGCAGGGACACGGATAATAGAAGGCGTGATTTGTGAAGTTTCACTAGGGCTACAATTGGTTGAAATAAGATGCAAACATGAGAGGAAAGTATATCAGTTGGTGTGTAAAATTAATTAGTTGTTCTCAGACGTGGCGAGCCGTGTAGAAATTTCTTAGATTTTCAACTTGGACGTGTGCAAATTTTAGTAGAATTGCTGTGCCGAGCCGTTGAAAGGAAAATAGAATGCGAAATTCTAAAAGTTGTCCGTTACGGGACAAATTCGACTTGCAAGCGGGCCATTATATAAACCCGTGCTAATAGGTGTTTCACTCTCTTAGATTTTTGATTTTATTCGATACTTTAAACAATTCTCTCTTTATTTTTGATTTTATTCGATACTGCAAGCAGAATACGTGCTACGATACAAGTTATTATGCATTAGTGCACTTGAGAAGATAGATAAGGTAATAAAGTCTAGTAATATTTGCGGGTATTACTGTACCAATTATCCAAATTGGTAGCGATAAATAAATACATTGAAGTATGCAGTTTTAGTATAGCGTGAACGAATTATGAATTTCTTTGCTATTTTGTTCGAGAGTGAGTAATCAAGTGTTATTCGTAAACGTGATTGGATCCACAAAACAAGATTTAGATATACATAGATGAGTTGCTCAGAAGCCCTGAAACAATTTAGACGAATGGTGGTGTAGAAAAATTTTAAAAGCGGTCAGAATCTGAAGCCATAAACATAAACCAGCTGGAATGGTGGGATGAGCAAGTCCGATGTACATTGAAGCCACGAGTGCAGTATCCTTTAGGTAAATTATGCATTTTGTTCGATCTTAGATGTTTTGGTGTGTGTTAATTATCTTTATAATTTGTTTGATAAAAAAATATACAGTAGTAAATTTGTATAAACAACAAATTTTTAGTTTTACGGTAAAATTTTCTTGTATAAGTAGAAAGGAGTATTTATCAGGTTTATGTTTTGGATTATGATGAAAATTTGGAGCTCAATTAGACTAACCTGTTAAATTAACGTAAAGGGATGGGAGATGCTCCCTTTTATTCAGACTCAGGTCTGCACATATTGTTAACTTAATTAGTATGCATCCTACAAGGACTTTAATTCTGAATGCATATTAAAAATGATGACAAATTTAAACTTGAAATTTTATGATACTGAAATTTATGCTGAAATTTAATTTTGAAATTTTAATGTATTATGAATCTTGATGTAAATAGAGTTAACGTTGATGTTTGTGGTAGGAATGTGTTTTTTTTTTATGAATGAGGATGAAGGTTTTAACTAGGTGAGCAGCCTAGGCGGAAAGAGGAAAGAGGCAATTCAACGGACAAGAGAATCAAAGCAAATCTAGGCGCCCAATTCGAGAGGCTCAAAGTTTTTACTCTGGTGAGGCTTTTGTAGGTTCCACAGCATTTTATGACGGCCCAACGCTGGGGCTCGATTTAAAAACCGTAGTTCCCAAATTTTGGTGAGGATCACAACATTTTATATATATATATATATATATATATATATATATATATGTACTTAATCACTCCATAACATGGTAAATTCAAATATGTGTGAATTTTTAATAGTTTAAACAATAGTATTATGGTAGAATATTTTTGTTAAGGTTCAGAAGATTCATCTTTACAAATTAAATTATGGTAATTATTCATAGGTCCATCTTGGTAATTTTTTAATTTATGGTATTCGGGTATTTTATATGTGTAAATTTTCCATTACGTTTCTCTTGTTATTGTTTTCAGTGTCTAAAATATCTGCATTATTAAAATTAAATTGGTGTAAGTTGTCAATTGCATGAGAAGCAAAAGCAGTACTTTTTTATTATTAGTTTTTATTGTATATTTGTGCTTATAAATTCGTTTACGAAGGTATTGTTTACTATTACCTATGTATACTCTAGGACATTCTGTGCAGTTAATTTTCTAGATTTTATGTCTTATTGTTGTTCGATGGGTAGAAATAGTTTGGTGAAAAAATTTTTAAATGAGTAGTTTGGTTTATGAATTACAATGCGTTATATTTTTGAAGACAGTTTTCAATTTTTTCAGAGAGTCCTGTGGTATACATAATTCCAATTCTGGTTTCTTTAGCTGTTTTATTTTTATTTTTATTATTGTAGATTTGATGTTTTTTTGATTTTATTGTTGGTTTATATACCGAAACGGGATAACAATTACTTTTGACGAAAAAATAATTGTCCTTAAACTTGATGATTGTTACAAGAAGCAACTACAGGTGCGGTTTTGCAATATTCTTAACAAATGTTAATTGTGCGAAAGAATTTACTGGAAAACTATTAATTTGGCAAATGTCTAAGTGTTGTGAGATGTTAGTAGCCGCAGGTTACTTAACTCCCTTCACATACCACTGAATATGTATGAAGTAGGGTATGTATTTAGAAAACTGTAGAAGGGGAACCGAGCTGTATCTAGGCTGTGGGAATTTCAGGTAAATGTGCAGGTTAGTTCAGATACAAATCAATCAAGGTACGCGTCCAACCAGTTCCACGAAAAAAGTAATTGCACTTAAATCTGATGATTATTATAAATAAGTACAGGTGATGGTTTTGCAATATTTTCAATTAATGTTGATTGTGCGATAGGATTAACTGGAAAACTATTAATTTGGCAAATGTTCAAGTGTTAGAGGATCTTGGTAGTCGCAGGTTGCTTAACCCCCTTCACATAATACTGAATATTGGTGAAATAAGATATATATTTTTAAAACAACAGAAGCAAAAACGTGCTGTATCTAACAAGAAAGAGCACCGGTTATGTTCGAAGACAACAAAAACAAAAGCAAAGAAAAATTATTGATAGCATATGTGTGGAGCACAGCATTGTACACTTGTGAAATAGCGACAGTAGGAGAAGCAAACGGGGAAAGGTAGAAGCCTTTTAGGGTGTTATGCTTCAGAAGTATGATGATGACTGTATGAACAGTTAATAACAAAAAGGTTATAGAAATAGTAGAGGACTAAGGATATGTGGAAAACAAAAAAAAAATAGGAGAAATAGAAGGGCAGAAAACGTTCTAAGGCATTTTAGGGGTATTACAAGCAAAGATAGAAAAAAGGAAAGGTGGAGATAGACCTAGATCAGACTATTGCTCGCAGGTAGTGAAAGATGCAGAATGTGGGAATTTCAGGGACATGTGTCGGCGGTCCCAGAATATCAGTATGTTTATTTTGAGGTGGAAATATGATTGTGTTAGTATGTAGTAGTTTTGATAAAAGTGGTTTAGGGTAACCGTTGTTGATTAAGATTGATATTAGTTCTTTCAGATTTTTTTCCTTAAATTTGGGTTCACAGATAGAGACCATACGATGTTTCAGTCCTAATATGGTGTTAATTTATATTAATTAACTCTATTTTAAGTAACCGGTATTAAACAAAACGTACAGATAATAATTGAATATTTAATTAGGATTCACTAAAAATTAAAGGGTATTATTTTAATTGAAGTTAATTGAATCGTTAGTAACAGATAATATCTATAGAAACTTGTAAAAACCCAATAAAATACCATGTAATAAAGCTCTGAGAATTAATAGTATGTTTGAACACCTGCGTAGTTTAAAAAAGCTCATTCGGCGTAAATTTTGCAGATAATTAATGGTTCAGAGAATCTTGGAGAAATCGTCGCATAATAGTTACGAGAAATGCTAAAGGTGGGTTATTTCAAGTCCACATGGACTGAAATAATCGATAATAAAGAATATCAATTTGCACCAATACGAACAGGTTAGAAAAGGAAAGAGAAATGCGTCAAGCAAAGACACATATGGTAAAAGGCGTGATTTAAGCAACGTCACGAGGGTCACAATTGGTTGAAAATAGGATGCAAATATCAGAGGTAGAAACAACGATTTCTGTATAAAAGTCAATTAGCTATTTCCAGACATTGCGTGCCGTGTTGAAATTTCTGAGATTTAACTGGGGCGAGTACAAAATTCGTAAAAACGACGCGCGAGCTGCGGAATGGGAACATAGAATGAGGAAATTCTAGAAACTGGCTGTTTTGAGGACTCGACCGACAGACAGGGCTAACTTCTATATATACCCAGGTGAATATAAACAAGCTCTCTTACATCCGCGACTTGATTCAAAATGTTAAACAGTGCATTTTAGTTTGATAAAATAATTTAAAGTTTGCTCGTATATTTTGGTGATTCAAAATAGTTTGTTATTTACGTGCTAACATGAATGTACTTGAGTGCACTTAGATACAAGGTAATAAAATTTAGTATCACTGTACCAATTAGTAAAATTTACAACGACAAATGAATACACCAAAAGTAGGCAGTTTTGGCGTATATTGGTGAAAGAAGTATGAATTTCTTTGCTATTTTCGGGGTGTGAATAATTAAATAGGTTCATAAACGTGTCTGGATCCACAAAACAAGGGTCAGATATACACAGATGAGTTCCGGAAAAGCCCTGAGACAACTTTAAATAAATGGTGATGAGAAAATTTTAAAAGCGTTGAGAATCAGAAGCTGTAAATATAATCCAGTTGGAATGGTGTGATTAACAAAAGGGACGATGTACATTGAAGCTACGAGTGCAGTAACCTTCAGGTAATTTATACTATTTTGGTTGAACTTTGATATTTTGTGTGTGTTGAATTACTTTATAATTGATTTACTTTAAATGGACATTAGTGAAATTGTACTAACCATAAAATTTTAATGTTAAGGTGAAATTTGCTTGTTTAAATAGAAAGGGGTATTTAGTATTGATGTTCTGGATTATGATGAAAATTTGGGTATGTCTTTGAGCTCAATTAGACGAACCTGGTTAATTAACGTAAAGGGGTGGTAGATGCTCCTTTGTACTCAGACTCGGTCTAACATATTGTTATATTAATTAGTAGGCATCCAACAAGGACTTTAATTCAGGATGCACATTTAAATGATAATAAATGTAATCTTGAAATTTCTGATACCGAAATTTATGCAAAAGTTTAATTTTGAAATTTTAATGTATTGTGAATATTGATGTAAATAGAGTTAACGTTGATGTTTGTGGTAGGAATGTGTTTGTTTTTTTTTATGAATGAGGATGAAAGTTATCTAGGGGAGCAGCCGAGGCGATTAACAGAAGAAAGTCAACGGACCAGGTAATTTAATAACTTTGGTGGTATCACAGCAATTATGACGCCCAATCTGTGGGGCTCGAATGTTTTTTTTAAGGGCCAGTTCCCGCATTCAAAGGAGAATTACATAGCATAATTTGGCGACCCAAAAGTGAGGCTCGAGTTCCAAATAAAATTTTTGTGATTTTATTCCAGGAAACTGGCGATCTGAGAGAGAGAGTTTCTGTGTGTGTATAAATTTAAGAGTATTTTGAGAGTGTGTGTGAGTGATTAGAACGTATGCAGAGAAAAGAGTGGTTAACGAGTCAAGGAGTGGAAATTGGAAGTGACGATAGTGCATTGTGTGAAAAAATTCGAAAATGGAAGAAGCTGGAGGCAGTAGAGATCAGTCGAGGACGGAATCAGGGATCAAGGAAACGAGATGATATTGAGAATGTTAGAGAGGATGAGTGAAGAATCGAATAGATCGAGAGAGGACTCAAATCGGAAATTTGACCAATTAAATCAGGAATTAGGGGATAAAATAGAAAAATCGACGAGAGAATTTACAGAATTTAAAAATAGTCTTACCGTAAAGATGGGGGAAGTGGAAAATAGGGTAGATAAAAATGAGCGTGATATTACAGGTCTTCGACAGGAAATGGGACATTTAAGGTCCGAAGTACGCATTTTTGTGAAGAAGAGATTAATATAAAATGACTGAAGTAACGGACTCATGTAGGGATCAGTTAGGCAGGGTAGAACGCGAAGTTAGTAGTATTAAATACAACATGTCAAATTTAACGGGGGATGGTCCCAGATTTTCTACAGGTGGAGTATCATTGGACCAACACATGAAGTTTTATGGCGATAATAGGGTAAATCCACAAATTTTTATTAATAGTGTAAGAAATCTGGTGGGAAATTTATTTGACGAACAGACTAAACTGAATACGATAAAGGCTTTATTAAAGGACAATGCGGAAGCGTGGTACAATTTAGTAGGACAGGACATAGACACCTACACGGAGTTTGAAAACAAATTTTTAAAGCACTACTGGAGTGACCACAGACAAGACCATGTACGAGACGACTTAATCACAGGAAAATTTAAGGGAGAATTTTCAGGAAGTAGGGAGCAATATGCTATACGCAAGTATAGCATAGCAAAGCAACTGAACCCACCACTGACGGACCGACAAATTATTAAGTATTTATCACGACACTTCGAGGTAGAAATAAGACAGCACGTAGCACTACAGAACATAGTGGACAGAGAAATGTTTCTAGAATACTTGCAGAGGTACGACGACGTAAGTAGTGGACGACCTCGGGATAACAGGGAAAGACAGATCAACACAGTTAGGTTTGACAATAGACGGGACAACTACGCTAGACGGGGGAATAGTTACGGATACCAGCGACAGAATTGGGAACAGAGACGACCATATGTTAGGAGTAATAGTTTAGGAAGGGACCTGCACCGAGACCGGGACCTACCAGAATGAATAGTTCACCAGACATGAGCGGGACTGCTAATACAGACACGGAACGAGTGGAAACGCCTAGGACATACGCTGAGGTGATGGCTAGACCAGGACCGAGTAGGGAAAACAGACCTGGACAGGATTTTTAGAACGCGACAGACCACTAGATTTCAGTGTAAATGTATATGAACATCCACGTGAATTTTTCAAAATTGAGGAGGAAGTAGAGCCAGAAACTAAGGAAAATTTATGTTTGCCAATTATTAATTTAGAAATTTTTGAGAATAATGTAGAAGTATTACTTGATACAGGGGCAGAGGCGAGTTTAATATCGGAGGAATTCGTCAGCAAAATTAGGGATAAGGTTTGTGATAGAATTATGCCTATAAAGCGTAGCCATTTAGTAGCTCCAAATAAAAAGAAGTTTGCTGTAGTAAATAGTGTTGTGGTGCTTAGGATAGATATAGGAGATTTAAGCTGTGAACAGGAGTTTGTAATTGTACCTGGACTGAAGTTTCAGAGCATTTTAGGTGTTGACTGTATGATGAAGTTAGGGGTTTTGATAGATATGGAAAGGAAGGTAGTAAGGATTAAGGATAGGGTAGTGCCATGGAAGGGCAGTTATGAAGTCACAGAGGATGACACGGGGTTGAATATTAATGTAGTAGAGGTAGAGGATGATGAAGTAAACAGATCAACACAATAAGATGTCCAGAGGATAGGATAGTAGAGGTTCAAGCTTTAGTACAAAAACATGCAGAATTAGTGGGGGTAGAAGCAGCAAATCGGGAGCAGTTGAAGGCAGAATTATTTTTGATGAGATTAAGTGGCAAGTTTGTTTTAATAAAGTAGATTTAAGGAATTCATTCTGGCGGATTCCATTACATAAGAATTCTAGAAGGTACATAGGATTTTCCATAGAGGGAAAAATCGATAATTTTAAAGTAGTATCGTTTGGTTTGTCGGCAGAAAGGGAAACAATAATAAATGAGAAACAGACAAGTGTAGGGACTGAAGAAGAAGCAATAGTTAAGAGTCAGGATAATAGGGATGATAAGTTTATTGTATGTGAGATAACAGGGATGATAAGTATAGATATAGAAGGGGGAGAAATAGGGATGAAGAGTATTAGGTTGGTGAGAAGAAAGACTTGGAGGGTGAAGAAGAGAGTTAGATTTAAATAACTTGATGAGCAGGAGAAATAGGTGTATAATAGAGTAAAATTTAAATAGGATAGGGATAGAATAGGTGTAGATAGAAGAGAGTTAGATTTAAATAACTTAATGAACAAAGGATAGAGATAGGTGAATTTTAGTATAGTTATAGAAAATAAAGCTAGGTATAGGATAAATATGGGAGATAATTAGAAATAGGTTTAGGATGAGAATAAAGAGTAAGAATAGGATAGGTATATAGGATTAGGTAGGGGGAAGTGAAGTATAGTGAAGATTAGTTAAGAGTTAGGAATAGGATAGGTATATAGGATGTATATAGGATTAGATGGACAATTTCAGTTTATAAAATTAAGTGAGAGTTAGGAATAGGATAGGGATATAGGGTAGGTGTAAATATTTTTTTGGATTGGAGACAAAGTAGGTAAGTTAGATAGATAAGGGTAGAGAGAGATAGGCAATTTTTTTTGTAATTTTTTTTGTCTAAATGCTTTATATTTGCATTCAAATAAGTGGGATTATTTGTATTCAAATAGGGGGAAAATACTCATATTTAGACCAGGGTAGAAAATTAAATAATCACATCAAATAATTTTAATCACCGTGTATAATGAATATTATTAGATAATACGCGTTATTAAAACCGTGAAGCATAAAAATTTATTAGTTTCAGTAAAAATAAGGGAGATAAATCATGTACAAGACGCGTTATATCAAAGGAAGCAGTATTAGAAAGCTCTACGTAATTTAATTATTCCTAGTAAAGAAACAAAGAGAAATTACGTGCAAAATTTATATTAATTAACTCTATTTCAAGTAACCGGTATTAAACAAAACGTACAGATAATAATTGAATATTTAATTAGGATTCACTAAAAATTAAAGGGTATTATTTTTAATTGAAGTTAATTGAATCGTTAGTAACAGATAATATCTATAGAAACTTGTAAAAACCCAATAAAATACCATGTAATAAAGCTCTGAGAATTAATAGTATGTTTGAACACCTGCGTAGTTTAAAAAAGCTCATTCGGCGTAAATTTTGCAGATAATTAATGGTTCAGAGAATCTTGGAGAAATCGTCGCATAATAGTTACGAGAAATGCTAAAGGTGGGTTATTTCAAGTCCACATGGACTGAAATAATCGATAATAAAGAATATCAATTTGCACCAATACGAACAGGTTAGAAAAGGAAGAGAAAATGCGTCAAGCAAAGACACATATAGTAAAAGGCGTGATTTAAGCAACGTCACGAGGGTCACAATTGGTTGAAAATAGGATGCAAATATCAGAGGTAGAAACAACGATTTCTGTATAAAAGTCAATTAGCTATTTCCAGACATTGCGTGCCGTGTTGAAATTTCTGAGATTTAACTGGGGCGAGTACATAATTCGTAAAAACGACGCGCGAGCTGCGGAATGGGAACATAGAATGAGGAAATTCTAGAAACTGGCTGTTTTGAGGACTCGACCGACAGACGGGCTAACTTCTATATATACCCAGGTGAATATAAACAAGCTCTCTTACATCCGCGACTTGATTCAAGATGATAAACAGTGCATTTTAGTTTGATAAAATAATTTAAAGTTTGCTCGTATATTTTGGTGATTCAAAATAGTTTGTTATTTACGTGCTAACATGAATGTACTTGAGTGCACTTAGATACAAGGTAATAAAATTTAGTATCACTGTACCAATTAGTAAAATTTACAACGACAAATGAATACACAAAAGTAGGCAGTTTTGGCGTATATTGGTGAAAGAAGTATGAATTTCTTTGCTATTTTTCGGGGGTGTGAATAATTAAATAGTTCATAAACGTGTCTGGATCCACAAAACAAGGGTCAGATATACACAGATGAGTTCCGGAAAAGCCCTGAGACAACTTTAAATAAATGGTGATGGAGAAAATTTTAAAAGCGTTGAGAATCAGAAGCTGTAAATATAATCCAGTTGGAATGGTGTGATTAACAAAAGGGACGATGTACATTGAAGCTACGAGTGCAGTAACCTTCAGGTAATTTATACTATTTTGGTTTGAACTTTGATATTTTGTGTGTGTTGAATTACTTTATAATTGATTTACTTTAAATGGACATTAGTGAAATTGTACTAACCATAAAATTTTAATGTTAAGGTGAAATTTGCTTGTTTAGGTAGAAAGGTGGTATTTAGTATTGATGTTCTGGATTATGATGAAAATTTTGGGTATGTCTTTGAGCTCAATTAGACGAACCTGCTTAATTAACGTAAAGGGGTGGTAGATGCTCCTTTGTACTCAGACTCGGTCTAACATATTGTTATATTAATTAGTAGGCATCTAACAAGGACTTTAATTCAGGATGCACATTTAAATGATAATAAATGTAATCTTGAAAATTTCTGATACCGAAATTTATGCAAAAGTTTAATTTTGAAATTTTAATGTATTGTGAATATTGATATAAATAGAGTTAACGTTCGTGTTTGTGGTAGGAATGTGTTTGTTTTTTTTTATGAATGAGGATGAAAGTTATCTAGGGGAGCAGCCGAGGCGATTAACAGAAGAAAGTCAACGGACCAGGTAATTTAATAACTTTGGTGGTATCACAGCAATTATGACGCCCAATCTGTGGGGCTCGAATGTTTTTTTTAAGGGCCAGTTCCCGCATTCAAAGGAGAATTACATAGCAATATATATATTGCTGTGATATACTCCTTTGAATGCGGGAACTGGTCCTTCAACAAAAATTCTGAGTCCCACAGATTGGGCGTCATAAACTGTGATCCTCTTTTCGCCTCGGCTGCTCACCTAATGTTATAAACCTCCTCATTCATAAAAACAACACATTCCTACCAAAACATCAACGTTAACTCTATTTACATCAATATTCAGAATACATTAAAATTTCAAAATTAAAACTCAGCATAAATTTCAGTTTTAAAAAGAATTTCAAGATTAATTTTATTATCATTTTAATGTGCATCCAAAATTAAAGTCCTTGTTGGATGCCTACTAATTAATATAACAATATAAGCAGACCGGAGTCTGAGTATAAAGGAGCATCTACCACCCTTTACGTTAATTAACCAGGTTCGTCTAATTGAGCTCAAAGACATACCCAAATTTTCATCATAATTCAGAACATCAATACTAAATACCCCTTTCTACTTAAACAAGCAAATTTCATCTTTAAATTAAAATTTTATGGTTAGTACAATTTCACTAATGTCCATTTAAAGTAAATCAATTATAAAGTTATTCAACACACACAAAAATGTCAAACAAAATAGTATAATTTACCTGAAGGTTACTGTCCTCGTAGTTTCAAAGTACATCGTCCCTTTAGTTAATCACACCATTCCAACAGGATTATATTTACGGCTTCTAATTCTCAACGCTTTTAAAATTTTCTCCATCACCATTTATTTAAAGTTGTTTCTGGGCTTTTCCGGAACTCATCTATGTATATCTGACCCTTGTTTCGTGGATCCAGACACGTATTTGAACCATTTAATTATTAACACCTGAAAATAGCAAATAACTTCATACTTCTTTCACCAATATACGCCAAAACTGCCTACTTTTGTGTATACATTTGTCGTTGTAAATTTTGCTAATTGGTACAGTGAAACTAAATTTTATTACCTTGTATCTAAGTGCACTGAAGTACATTCATGTTAGCACGTAAATAACCAACTATTTTGAATCACTAAAATATACGAGCAAAATTTAAATTATTTTATCAAACTAAAATGCACTGTTTAACATCTTCAATCAAGTCGCGGATGTAAGAGCTTTTAACGCATCGGATAGTCAAAAGTCTAAGAGGGCTTGTTTATATTCATCTCGGTATATATAGCAAAAAGCCGGCACGTCGCTTTTGTCCTCAAAACGGGTAATTCTAAAGAATTCCTCATTCTATGTTCCCAGTCTGTCGCTCGCGCGTCGATTTTACGAATTTAGTACTCACCCAGTTAAATTTCAGAAATTTCAACACGGCACGCAACGTCTGGAAATAACCGATTAAATTTTATACAGAACTGTTATTTTTACCTCTCAAGTTTGCCTTTACTTTAACCAATCGCAACCCCATGACGTTGCGCTACTCACGCCTTTTACTATATGTGTCTCGGTCTTGCGCATATTATCTGTCTCTATCTAACCTGTTCTTATTGATGCAAAGTGATATTCTGTATTATCGATTATTTTAGTCCACATGGAGTGTGAAATAACCCACCTTTAGCATTTCTCGTAACTATTATGCGACGTTTTCCCCAAGATTCTCTGAAACTATTCGTTATCTGCAAACTTTTCACCGTATGTGACATTTAAACTACGCAGGTGTTCAACATAATATTAATTCTCAGAGCTTTATTTTCTGGTATTATAATCTTGGGTTTTTACAAGTTTCTATAGATATTATCTGTTACTAACGGTTCAATTAACTTCAATTAAAATTAATACTCTTTAATTTTTAGTGCATCCTAATTAAATATTCAATTATTATCTGTACGTTTCGTTTAATACTCGTTGCCCAAACTTGAATCAATTAATATAAATCTTGCACGTAATTTCCATTTGATTCTTTACTTTGGAATAATTAAATTACACGTTGAGCATTTTAAAACTGCTTATTTTTATATAAAGCGTCTTGTAAATAATTTTAATCTCTTATTTTTAATAAAACGAATGAATTTTTATTCTCCACGGGTTTTTAATAAAGCGTATTATCTAATAAACTTCCTTATACGCGGTGATTAAAATTATTTGATGTAATCCATTAATTTTCTACCCTGGTCTAAATATGAGTAATATATATATATATATATATATATATATATATATATATATATTAATACAGAAGAATAATCCACATTTGGAATGCAAATGAATGCTTGATATATATTAATAGTTATTAAGATGAAATGAAAACCCAACTTTGTATTTAAAGTTGAATTACCATTTCAAATCGAACTAGTAATTGAAAACCACTAAAAGAACGGCTACAGCAGGATATATATATATATATATATATATATATATATATATATATATATATTGGATCAATAACCCATTTATACCAATCAATAATATCAATTTACGCAAGGTAAAATCTTGGAGAACTTTTATTAAAAATTTACCTATACCTTTGCTTTTGTAGGTAATAGTCTTTACAAAAAAATGCTATTCGTGACCGATCTGCTTTATGTGTACACAGAAACCAGTAAATTATATTAGGAGCAAACCCGATCTTGGAAAAACTCTGCAATATAAACCTTTTACAAAAGGGGAAAGCTTTGACGCTTTAAATAAATGTTATAGTGCAAAATCTTAGCTATAAATTTGATGTTATTTTCAATTTCATAAATAAAATTAACGGACTTTACAAAACTGCAAAATTAAGTACTTGCATAACTTCCTACCACCAGATTACTGTTTATAAAGGATATAAAAATACGAAGTCCTTCCAAATTAAGATGCATGCACGGATAATGCCAAATAACCATCAAATTCCGTAATGTTCATAACTGAATATTATTCATCCATTTAAATTAAAGTTGCATTCTCCAGGTTAATCGTTCATACGATTACCAACGTGTGATACTGTACTCTTCAAACACAACAGCCGGAAATCCTAAACATCTGTCCAGCATGAACTAACTTTATCCATAAAGATACAGCAAAACTAATAACGAGAATAAAAGCGAAGATAAGAACGAAAATAAGAACGAATTTAAGAAGCCCTAAAGGAATAAAAATTAGTTAAATGTATTTAATATGTTAACTTACGATTCGTGTTTACACAACAACACGACTACCAGCTTCCTTTAAAAATTA
The DNA here is from genome assembly GCA_036346225.1 of Platerodrilus igneus. Classification (NCBI taxonomy): domain Eukaryota; kingdom Metazoa; phylum Arthropoda; class Insecta; order Coleoptera; family Lycidae; genus Platerodrilus; species Platerodrilus igneus. The sequence continues at coordinate 21,384 of JARFIW010000570.1, forward strand.
CAGCAAAACCAATTTGCTAAACGAGCATATGCCTATTTTTTATCAATCCAAACCAGATATCTGTTTAACAGTGAAAACCCATGCACCAGCCAAAATTCTATATAAATATTTTCACCGTAAATAAAGTGTACGGAGATCCACCAAAAGGGTAGGATTATAAATTATACGGCCGCTATGCCAAATCCATTAATCCGTAGCACCTTGCAAAAATGGCGTATGTACTTTTACTTACGTTGTTCACGATCGAAGACAAAGTTCTTTCGTGTTGCCGATAATGTAAAGAGTAGGGACTACAACCGGTACCACTCTTTAACCAATCAATTTAAACCATTTAATAAATTGTAAACAAATGCTTGACAACTTAAACTAATATAGATTTATACAAGAGGAAAATTTATATACAGAGCGTTTATTAAAGATGCGCTCGACAATACAAAAATAGTAAGTGTTGAAGGCAAAGAAAATCAACACGTTACACTGTATATAGGCTGTGTGGGAATTTCAGGGAACTGTGTAAGCTTGCTCAGAATACAAATAAGTGAAGATACGCGCCCAACGAGTTTTGAAACGGAAAACCAAGTGACGAAAAAATAAGTGTACATAAATCTGAAGATTATTATAAACTACAGCTGTTGGTTGTGAAATATTTTCAACTAATGGTGATTGTGCGATAAGATATATTGGAAAAACTATTAGATCGGCAAATGTTCAAGTGCCGAAGAAACTTGGCAGCCACAGGCTGTTTCCCCCCAATCTTCTTCACAACCTTACATGTGATATTCCAATGCTCTACCCGAAGGTACTACATTGGCCAGGAAGCGAGTTTTTTCTTATCTGGAAAATTTGGAATTTTGCCGAACCATTGCTGTTCCAAGCAAGGTAGGGATCTTTAACGTGCGTGACAACACTCGCACACGGGACCCTCATTTTATCTCTCATCCGAGCCCCCTTCACATACTTTACATGTGATTTTTCAATGCTCCCCCCGAAGGTACTACATTGGCCAAGAAGCGAGTTTTTTCTTACCTGAAAAATTTGGAATTTTGCCGAACCCTTGCTGTTCCAAGCAAGGTAGGGATCTTTAACGTGCGTGACAACACTCACACACGGAACCTCTTTTTTACCCCTCATCTGAACGAGGGAGTATTTTTGTGAAAATGCTCGCCTAACATTTTTCAAGCGTACCGTGTCGGAATTCGAACCCGGGACCTTTGGCGTAGTAGTCACACACATATACCACGGAGCCACCTCCCCTTCAATACCACTAAAAATCGGGGAAATAGGGTATATAGTTGTAAAACAATAAAAAATGACCAAACTGCATCTAACAAAAAAGAACAGCGGCTATGATCAAAGACAACAAACATAGAAACAAGAAGAAAATTGTTGAAGACATATGTGTGGAGCACACCACAGTACGTCTATGGAATACAGGCAGTAAAAGCAGAGTGAAACAGATAGAAGCCTTCTGGAGTGTTATACTTCAGATGTATGAGGATGATGGCATGGACAGACAAAGTTAATAACAAATAGGTAATAGAAATAGTTGGGGAACAAAGATATCTGTTGAAAAAAATAGAAGAAATAGAAGGGCAGAACACGTTCTAAAACATTTTTTGGGACTAGTACGGGATATATTATAAACAGAGATAGGAAAAAGGAGGTAGATGGAGACCTAGATCAGATAGTGATAGATGCAGACTACAAATTTCAGAGAAATGTGAAGGTTTAATTTATGGTTTTATTCAGTTGCACTTCTTGCGATCCTCTATTGTCTGTTCACCTGTCAATGCAATACGTGTTCCTTTTTTCACGTTTTACTTAAAAACAAGCATTTCGTAATAATTGTAATCTTTCACGTTCTATTGAACAACTACATAACAATCTCAAAAACGTGTTTTGCCGATATTTATAAAAATTTATCAAATTTGAATTTATCAACACTAAAAATGTCCAATTAATGAAAAACAAGAAAATAATTTTCTAAAACAAAAGGGTGGTTTGTAGGCGTGACTAGAATTATTGCTATTCCTTAATCTGATACTATTTATATTATACGTATGTTTAAGTTCTGCATAATAGAACTAGTTTATTCAGACCATTTTTATAGTCGTTTTGGATGCAATGTGACTTTCGAAAACACTTTCGAACTACTAATCGGAAACCAACTGCCCCTAAAAAGTAGAGAGCCACGACTAACAGATTGCTACCAGCTGGAAGAATGGATCTGTTTGTCTATAGAATCGAGGACTTTATGTATAGAAGCAAATTTCGGTACGTTTTGCACTCCGATTAATCGTAAAGAAAGGACAGTTTTCTGTGCGTAGCTTGGTACTAAATTAAATTTTATTGTGCCCGTGCTTGGCTGGTTAAATGTTTCTAAATTATATTATTTATTTAATGTTACAATATAGCTTTAGAAAAACATTGATTTAGAAGACTGTAACGTGACCTTGACTTTGCAAATATAGCTGAAACTAGGTAGCAAAGCGCTTACCGTAGTATTTTTTTTACAAATATGAGGCGTGGAGATAATAGAGGGTGGTGGAAGGTTGAGGTGAAGTATGTTTGAGATGGAGGAAGGTTGAGGTGTAGAAGGCGAAACCGATTGGATAGTGTTGGAGAACGTAGGAGGTAAGAGGATGATTGTGAACGTAAGAAGTTGGAGGATGATGGAGGATTGAAGGAGGACGTAGGAGGTTGAGATGATGATGAAGGACGAAGGAGGTTGAAGATTGAAGGAGGACGTAAGAGGTTGAGATGTTGATGAAGAATAGAGGAGGTTAGTGGTGGTGTGTGGTGCCTCAAGCCTCAACCATCCAGTTCTCCTGTTTACGTTGCAAATGGGCAGAATGTGCGTAAACGAAGAAAGCATATACGTAAAGCACATCGGCTTTAAATTACGCGGAGTATAGAAACCCATTAGACAGCACACAAGAAAGAAGAAGTGTTAACTTAATATTCAGTTAATATTATTAATCTGCAAACTGAAATCTAACCTTTTTGTTGCAATTACACTAATGTTCCTATTCGTCTTTGTTTTGGGTATTTAAAAGGTCACTAATACAGAATAGATTGCCACTGTCTTTATTTAGCAATATAAAAATTTTAATAAACACACTACACCCTCTGTTCAAATCAGTATAAAGGTTTGCAGTATAGCAAATCGTATGGGGTAAATATAATCTGAAACCTCGTAATGCTTGTGCGTTAATAATTCAAGTAGGGTAGACCGGGGTGACAACAGCTGACAACAGCGTAACTATGAGCAGACGAAAGATCGACACAGACTGCATCAGTAAACCAACTCAGTGCTGATTTGACTGCCATTAAAGCAGTAGTGTATGCATTTTGTCGTCCAAGGCTATCTAAAGTAATATTCGTACTTTCCCGCTTTTTTGTTACTAAGAACATAAGGTAAGTGTCGCAGATTTTAAACAAATACCATTTTGCTGTACAAGGCATAGCCTTCTATCTGGTATGTGTGCATTTTACTAAAAAGTTATTGTTTAAATAAATATTACAGAAACATTTGCAAGATGTAATTGAGTTAGTTGGCGCAAAGTCAACGGGGCTACTTGGCGCAACAGTTTTGAGGGCTAATTTTTAAAATATAAATAAAAAGCGGTCTTGTTTAGTAAAAGTTATTGCTGTAACTGTTTATAATCAATTAATTGAACGAAATGACATATATCACATATCATTTGTTATCTTATAGAAAAAAGCGAACTTATAAAAGATAAACGGAAAAAGGAAACACACCTCCAGATGTAATGCTTCAGGCTGCGAGAGAAGTAAAAATTAATAAAAATCTATACGCAGTGTTGCAAAAGATTTTAGAATCCCTGACAGAACGCTAACACGATTTTGTTCGAAGGTAACACCTGAAGAAATTAATGGAAATGCGAATTTCCCAAGTACCAACGTAGGTTTTGTCAAAAACATACAGGTACAGCCAATCAGTTAAAATAAGTTGATTTTGCACTACATAATGTAATTCTTTTGCTTTCATAGATTTTTAGTGACGGACAAGAACAGCTATTAGAGGACTATATCAAAACAGCTTCTGATATATATATATATATATATATATATATATATATATATATATATATATTATGGGTTACAGCCCAAAGAAATTAGAAACTTTGCTTGGGAATATGCTGTTTCATTAAAACTGCAAATTCCTGAATCATGAAGACGTCAAGAGATGGCTGGATCTGAGTGGTTTACTTTATTTTTAAAAAGACATAGAACATTATCTATTAGAACACCCGAAGCTACAAGTCTTGCCAGGGCATCTAGCTTTAACAAAACAAATGTCACCCAATTTTTTAACAATTTGAAATTAGTTCTTGACCGTTTACAAATAGGACCAAGTGACATATGGAACATGGATGAAACAGGGATTACGACGGTACAAAAACCAGATAGAATTGTAGCCAGGAGGGGTTTCAAGCAAGTTGGAAGGTTAACGTCACAGAAAGGGGTGCTCTTGTAACTTTAGCAGCTGCTGTTTCTGCAATAGGAAACAGCATACCTCCATTTTTTATTTTTCCAAGGGTGCACTTTCGTGACCATTTTGTTGCTGCTGGGCCACCTCAAAGTGCAGGCGCAGCTAATCCTTCTGGTTGGATGAAAGCCAACCACTTTTTAGAATTTGTTCAACATGTTGTGCGTCATACCAAATGCTCTCAGCAAAAGCCTGTGTTGCTTTTGTTGAATAACAATGAATCCCATCTATCTATAGACGCATTAGACTATTGTAAAGCGAATGGGGTTACGGTACTGTCGTTCCGCCCTCACTGCTCCCATAAACTCCAACCACTTGACCGTTCCGTTTATGGTCCTCTAAAAAAATACGTAAATACAACATGTGATAGTTGGATGACTAATAATCCAGTGCGCACCATGACAATCTATGATATTCCACAAATTGTCAGTATAGCATTGCCACTTGCTGCAACTCCTACTAACATCATGGCTGGCTTTAAGGTAACCTGAATTTCGCCATTTAATTGCAATGTATTTGGTGAACACGAGTTTCTTGCTGGAGACGTCACGGACAGGCCAATAGAAAAACCTGAACAACCAACTAATGATTCACAAATATCTTCTGTGACAAACAATAAGGCCACTACAATAACAAATAATATTGATGATAGTGCTAGACCTTCGCATGCATCGTTTTGTCGCGAAGTGACACCACCTCCAACACCAGAACAAATAAGACCATTCCCGAAAGCTGGACCACCGAAATTGAAACGTGGATCTAGGAGAAGACGTTGCACTGCAATTCTAACGGACACTCCCATCAAAAATGCCCTAGAGGAAGAAAAGCAAGCTGCTGTCAAAAATAAACAAAAAGAAAAGCCACCAAATCTTTAAATCGGCCTAAAAAATCAAGGCAAGAGCTTAAGCAATCTAATGTGCGTGGCGATAGTAGCTCTGCAGACGAAGAGGAAACTTTCTGCCTTTTTTGTATGGATGCATTTTCCAACAGCAAGTCTGAAGAACCTTGGTTGCAGTGCAGCAGTTGCCATATGTGGGCACACGAGTTATGTGCTGTTGAAAAGTTTGTGTTTTCTGTGTGCCCTAATTGCGAGTCTTCAGATGATTTGTAATCTACATATACATTACTGTTTCATGTAAATATATTTGCATTCAATCGTATTTTGTATTTATTTTGAGTATACATAGTATAAATAAACTAAAAATTAAGTGCGCCAACTTACCCCAATAACCGCGACCCCGTGTGGGGGGCACGTAGGCGCACGGCGGATGCTTTGTAATTTTGTTTTGCAATTCGTTATAAATTTAGTGTAGAACAGATTTGATAAACGAAATCGTTACTTAAAACATAAATCTATAAAACGAAACTTATTTAAAGTTTATACAGTTACGCAAAATACTTATAATAAATGAAATGCAAAATTTGCGCCATCCAACCCCAGTCTCCCCTAATCTATATTTACCTGAAACACATTTTTTATAAATACGAGAAACCTAAGGATATTCCATCCAAGTGTACAATATTACCATAATGCTTTCAGATGTAAACGGATTCAAGGAATTCCTAAGTTGAGATAAACAAATTAGCATATTTATCCAAAATGCGCGATCTTTGTGTTTGAGAGTTAAACCAGCGTAAAACTGAGCAGATTTATTACGTTGCCGTAAACCAATCTAACAGCAAAATCTCTCATATTGCTCGTGTTCACATACGAAATAAGTTTCCTGGGTATTAATCTAACCCACGCTGTAGTGTGTAGTAAACTGGAAACTAATTGAGGCGTTTTTACTTCTGTAATGTCATAGCTACGGAACCGTAATTTTATAACTAATACGTTTAATAATTTATATTACAA
>JARFIW010000571.1:0-26777 GCA_036346225.1 Platerodrilus igneus
GTGTGACCACTAAGCCCAATGCCCTGGTTTGATTCTCGTCACACACCGCTTGATAAATGTTAGGCGAACATTTCTTACTAAAATACACTTTGGTTCGGATGGGAGGTAAACTGTAGGCTGCGTATGTAAGTGCTGTCAGACACATTCAAGGCTAGAAATAGCTAGAGTTCGGCATAATTCAAAATCTTGAGGTAACAAAACTTGCTTCCTGTTCACTATAATACCTTTGGATGGAGAATTAGAAAAGTGATATGTAGGGATTCTGCAACTGTCAAGCTCTATCGTTCTAATCCCCACTCGCTACGTCTTTGGAGAGTATCTTATTGCTTCGCAGTCATTCTTTTCGAGCTGACTTTTGATCACGTGTATAACGTGTGTTTTCCCCGTATTTAATCATATCATAATCATATCACGTGTATATGCTATGATCGGATGTTTTTCCTTAGTCTTTACATTGAAAAAAGTGCAATGTATTTTTTTATAACTATCATGCCATTGCTAACATTATTGTTGTGAATGCTACTCAACTCACCTGCTATATCTAGGTGATTTAACTTTACTGTAACAAAATTACTTCTATCTTATCTGATGACTACATTTGATGCAATGTGTTTTTATCTTTAATCATTTCTATTGAAAGGTATAAAAAGCTTTCCGAAATACGATGCAATTATATGAAAACATGAATATTGACAATTTCACTGCTATTTAATCATTAATTATTCTAAAAGTTTTCGATTAATAAAATATGCTTTCTTTAAACAGCACGATAGCGGTACAAAAGTTACAGTTGCAGTTGGTATGTTCGCCGACGACTGTCGAAAATAGAAAATGCATAGTTTGTATCTTTTAGCAGGATTTCATTTGCGATTCTTAAATGTCGTTGTCATGAGTTATTCCGCGCTATAATGTTTATAAAAGAAACAATGTTATTGTTTCTGGGTTATAGTTTTGTTGTCTGAATAATTTTTATAAAGCTAAAATAATTAAACTGTTATGTTTAATTAACCTTAACTATTCGCAAAATCTAAATATACAGGGATGTCTCCAATTATTCTGTCCATTCAAAATTATATTTTTACTTTCCTATCTAGTCTATATACAAAGTAACGCAAACACATTATATAAGTAATGAACATCTTGGTAAAATTAAAATATATAGTAAGCGACAGAATAGTAAATAAATAGTTAGAATATAAAAACTAAAACTGCATTTTAAGATCTGAATGCAAATGAATTTAAAAGGATTAAATATCAGTATAGCAGTGAGAAGGAATGGGATACTATGTAGACTACTAAAATTTTCCGCAGAGATAACACAAAATGGACCCTAGAGCTGTTTGTGTAGAATATGATATTATTAGTGAAATATTCAGACGTTTCACGAAAAGCAATTTTGTAATGATACAAAAGAAATTTAAGGTAAACAGATGTGTGGATTTTAGGTGAACTAGCTAAATCTCATGCGTAAAAAGATTTAATACATATTCTTTGAAGAGAAGCAAAAAAAAAAGTCAAAAATGAGTTAGGAGAAGTCAAACTAACTCCTAGAAAATAAGGGTTTACGTAGAACGCTTTTTTAATAATATCGAACAAAGTTAAAGCGGACAAATGTGAAGATCACATAGCAATTAGTTTATCATTGCTGCCATCAAAAAGTATTAACTTACATGTTCTATAGAAAAATGAAAAGTAGAAAAAATCAAAAGTAAAAGATGAGGTAGGAGTGCAACTGAATAGAAAAACTAAAAGAATAGAAGTAATAGCTTACTATTTCAAATTATTGAAACAAAACGGAATGAAATGAAATAAACCGACACATTTGGTTTTTAAAGATTTAAAAAATCAGTTAATAACAGCAACCGGAATAAGATATTTGACATATTGCAAAAGATAAGTCTCAAGGATAAAGACGAAAGAATAATTATACATATCTACAAAAACAAATAGTCGAAGTCGTGTAGTTGATCATGAAAGTACGGCCAATGTAAAAAATGTGTTAAACACGGATTCTCAGTTACTCTTTATCTTTTTTGCTTTTTGATATTTATATAGAGAAAGCAATTTAGGAAAATTAAATAACAGGTGAACCAATGAGTAGCAAAAGAATTAAATACGTATCTATAGCATAAGCATTTTAGTTACTTGTCTGAATTTGTAGTAAAACAATACAAGGTACAGATTTGAAATAAAGTATGAATAAGAAATCTAAATTGTGCGGGTTCCTGAAATACTCAACATATAATAAGAACATCAACTGATTTAAATGTAACTTATTGATTTCGTTTAAAAGCATGACTGTTCGATTTTCTTCTTCTATATGTAAGAGATTGTGCAAAGTTTATTTAAGCAAATCCTAAAAATGTTATAAAAATACAAAGTTTACTAGCTCTGTGCTTTTATTTTACATAATTTAACAAAGTTTCTTCAATCCCGTAGACTTTATTGTTTGTGGAAGCGTAATTTCTAAAACATTTTGAATTATTTAAGAGCTAGCTCCTTCCTTTAACTTATATTTCTATACTTCGAGACCAAAGGGGGTTGAATTAGGTTAAAAGGTAATCAGGGATACTACTGCATATATAATAAGTCGTTTACCTTAATTGAATAAGCATGGCTGCTTCGACTCACTTCTTTGCAACTTGAAGCCACATTAACTATATACATTAAATCGAGTGCCTCATAATAAGAAAAAAATTAAATTTCGCAAAAGCAGGCTTCTTAACACTATTATAGTTGTGGGTTCAAAATAATATATGACAATCACTCGAATTTCAAATTCCTTGCAAGGAACAAAGTTAACGATAATTAAGGAGTTCAAACTTATACTCTTTTAAAACTGAAGGTTTAGAAGTTTTCCACTTTTACGACCTTTAATACATTTTTGTGTCGATATAGAATAACAGCAAATGGTATCTTTTGGGAAAATACTACCACCTACATGGTAAACCCAAACCAGCTAAACCAGTTCATTTTTTGCTTATAGCAATTTACCCCGGCTTATAGATAGTTTTTTGGAGACCCCAACGTGTATTTGATCCAGAATTTTTTGAAAACCTATACGTGTCGGATTTATTTCTATCGAACTAACCCTTCGAACTACGCCCCTCTTAATACAAGTGAGAAAGGGACATTGCTATGCTTGCAATTATTTTGTTTCAACTTCCTCTCAAGATCGTCTATCTTAGTATACCTTCGTTGACATTAACTGGAATATCTTATGGTATGTCTATAAGTTTGAATGTTTGCATGTTTGTTGTAATTAATAAACGTCTATTTTTAACTTCCATTTACAGAATATAAAATATATTGCTGTAGACTGAAGTGACTAATAAAAGCTTTGCTCTAATTATTTTTGCTAACTCAACTTAAATAATATCACTAGAATCAGACATCAAACTTGCAATGATTCGAAATATTCTATAAAAAACAATCTTTCAAATAATAATTGCTGCATTCGCAATAGCTTTTCTCTAACAACAATATTTTGCATATAAGCTCTAGGAAAAACGCTACACACAAATATTAAAATCTAAAATTGAAGTCCGAAATTGACATAACGGCTTTGCTTTAGAAACGATATTCTAAATCTAACAAAAATATAACTTCTGAACAATCACTCACTTATACTAAAAATAGAATCTAATCTCACCGCAGGCCGTTTCCTTCAAATTGAATTATCAACGTAAACACACACTCAACTATAATCTCAAATACTGGCATACGAAAATACTTTTGTCATCGAACTTAACTAATTAATGTAGATGTCCTTTTTGAAAATATTAAACAACGTAATTTTATTTTACCGTGTAAATTATGCTGGTCGTCGTTGTCCCTGTTTAGCATGTAGTCATCCACCCATGTTCTAACATCGCTTAAATTGTTTAAAACTTTCCATTAAATCTCATTAAATATCAAAATTGCCATTCCAATTTCCACATATGCTCTTATTCAAATTAAAAATTTTATCTTACAGCAGTCAAGTAATATTTATTAATTTACTCTCTATTTTATTTGATTTTACGTACATACAATAATCTCGCTTACTTCTGAGTATTTAAAACACTTTTCCTTCGTTATTTCAATAAAATAATTTTTACTACTAACGCAGAACATGTTAGATCGACCTCTAACTACAAACGTACCAGATGATTTCGCTTTGTGACGTTGGAATGCGGACTGACCAATTGATCCTAGTATTTTACTTCCATTGGATTATATAGGTAAGACTCCGTGTGACGTAGGCATCTAGAAAAATGTAACAAAGTTTAGCTGTTGTTTCTATGTCCCAATTGATCCTAAAAGCGGCTTTGTCTTTTTACGTAAGCTTCTAGAATTTTCATAAATGACGCACTCTTCAAAATCAGTTTTTCTAATGGCATTGAACTATAATTAATACCGTTTACCTATGCGTTATCTTAGACGATATGGTTTACCTTATGGTCCATGTTAGTGCTTAATTATTAATAAATACCTTACATTACTTGCAAAACACCATCGCTTCAATTGAAATACACTGCGTAACTTTTTTTTAAAATATCGGCATACTTTAAAACTTAATTGAATATGCTTTGTTATAACCAACCTCAAAAATATATTCAAAGCAAATAAAAAGTGCGAGTTTAAAATAATATAAATAGAAAAATAAAAACAGATAAGGAATCCTGACATAATGGTACTACGACCGGATAAATCCAACAAAACAATTATAATAAACGAATCAATGTACCATAATAAAATGAGCAAACTTTTGCAGAACCTAACAACATATAAAGTAATTAAACAAAACCCAACCACTAATTACCGAAGAACCAACTGAAGCGTTCTAATTTTCCAAAATCCAGAAACTTTATAAAATTACTAATAAGGTTCAATAATTTTTGTATCCACCTTGTATAGTGGTATTATTCTATTTATTTAAAAATTTTAAACACGTTCAGTTTGTATTTTAATTCTCTTTAACGTATAAAAACAACACGTCTAACAAAATTTAAATAAATAGGTTTGCGTTTGTTGAAGGTTTAATATAATTTTATTGTTGTCTTATGTTTACGTCCAACTATGCACAAAGCTACGTGTTTTGCAACAGGTTACTTAACCCCCTCCTGGTCAGTCATTGACAGAATTTCGGGGAGTTAAAATGTGGAAAGTTTTGAATATCGGCGATCTTCGCGCCGCACTTACTCCACATTAACCTTCCAACACGTGCCCCTATCTGGTCGATTCTACAATGCGCAACAAAGATAAAACAAAAAATCTTGCAACAAATTTATAGAATGATTTAAAAACTAATTTAGAAATAAATTTAAAACAACTTAGAATCTGGCTTTGCGTTATGTAAAATTGCGATAATTACGAGAACGAAATGAGTTCCTTCGTTTTAGTATTAAATTCAACATACAAAATCTAGAACTTCGTGTTATGCTATTATTAAAAAATGGACTAGGAATGATTCCTATTATCCACAAAGACCTCCTGCTGCTTGGTTAACTACCATTTGGAATAAACCAATTTTTCGAGAAGAAATTTACAGGCCATTTTGCTGTTTGATTTCTAAAACCGGTTGCTGTTGGATGTTATTGGTAATTATAAAAGTGACTTTTGCTATCAGCCGGTAAGTCAACTTTTTATTGAGTGACAAGCTGTTTTTTTTGCGATTCGAAAAATTTAAATTACTCATCTCCTAGGAATCGTGAATTGTTGGCGATGTCAAATTGTTGCTAAAAACTTAAATGTTAATATTTTTCTTGAAATTGAAGTTTAACGCAAATTGTTGTGCGTAATACAATTAGTTATTTTGAACAAGAATTATAAAGTGAATTAAAGCTTCTTATTTTTAAATATTACTGGTTGAAAACTGAACTTAAACTTTGTAATCCTATATCAGGTCTGGTATCGGTATTAACCTAGAAAGAGTAAGAATTATCGTCAATAAAATAACTAGTTGCCTATGAATTTGACAAAGGAATGAAATTTACCTATGTTTGTTCTTTACTAAGTTTACAAAAATTATTCAAATATCTAACAGAACAAATAATTGAACGCTCTCTTATGTAAGCATAATATTTGATTTCAATACACGTATAAAATTTGGTTATATCAAATTTTCATTTCTGGTAGCATTTTAGATTCTCCTATTAAAGGTATGACATCGTGCTTACTCAGTGATTAATTGTAGAATATATTTAGGCTACAAACCGAGTTAAAGATCCATATTTGCACAAATAGCGTAATGGTGTGAGTTCCAAATCCAACCGAAATCAAAACTTAATATTTTTAATACTTCTAGGTAAAGAAGCGCAAACTGCTGTTTTATGTTATTTATTTAACCTCGTGTTTTATTGCAGGTATAGAATCTGTACGAATATAAGGTCAAACCTTTATGGTTTTGAAACGTAATTTGATTGTCGAAGTTTCTACACGTTTGTTTGACAATATTTGTGGTTTATATATATATATATATATATATATATATATATATATATATATATATATATATATATGTAAAATCTAAAAGGGTATAAAGCGTATTTTGTTGTTTTAATGTTGCGTTTATGCCAAAAAGCCAATGACCAGATCACGTAATTGTAATTTTTGTGTTTGCCGTACTTTACAAATGGTGAAGTATTTAAAGTAGATTGGTCAGAGTAAAAGCGCCAATACGTAAAAGAATGACTTGATGACGTGAGAAAACTTAGTATTCAAGGATTTATACTAAGTCGTACGATGATAATCCATAGAGTGTAAATTTGCTGGTCTAAAAGCCGGGTGCGTCTGTGTAAATTCCACTGTTCACAACACATGGCCACGGTTATATGTGAAACATTTCGGCACATATTTATTAGAATCAACCTTCGGACAAACTTGTATTATCAAAATTTTATGTGAAAGTACTATATAAAAAGTGATTTAAGTGCGACGCGATCATATTCGCAAATGATCGAACAGTTATCAATATAATCGCAAAGTGTACAAATATAACTGATAGGTATTAGTGACACAACACTAGGTGTGACGATATAATTGGGTGTTGGGATTTAGAAATGTATAAAGAATAGGCATAATAATTTTGAAGGTGGCGGTATCACCTAGGTGAAAATAATAAAAGAGAACGATTTGAATATTTTTGGTAGAAAGACGTGTTTTGATAAAAATGTAGTAAGTTTGAATAAAAAAGTCAAAATAAAATCTTTTGGAAGCTAAAGCATTTGATTCAATTAGAGAGGAGTATAGAGAGTCAGAGGAAACATTACGAAGGAAGAAGAGTGCAAAATTAGTGGTGTAAAAATTAGAAGATTAGATATTGCAGCGATACCAAGAGAGGGGTTAATAAGAGCTGGTATTTATAGTGGTTTGAATTGAGGTGAATAATAATTGGAGAGGATTTATAAGGCAGAAGGAAGACGAGTTAGAAGTGATTTGGGTTTTACATGCGATCGAAAGACAATGGCTGAAAAAATTTTTAAAGCGGCACAGAATTTAAAAAATCAGGTTAAAATTGGTATTGGATTGTATATCGCTGGATTGGAATGAGTAGTTGAACAGAACGACGGGATAATAAAAAGAAAATTAGAGCGAGAAAGTTAAAAGTAGAGGTTTTCTAAATTCTAAATTCAGTTAACTATTTATAGATTTGGGTGGAAAATAACAGAAATTATATCAAAAACCTGGTGTGTGGAAAGCCAAGTAGTCCATGTGAAAGTGGAGCGTAGTGTGATGACAGCCGGCTACCGAGATCGTTAGCCAGAGTTAAGGAAAAGGCTTACAATTAAGGATAAATCGGGTGAGTACTGTGTTTTTCGGGGCGTCAAAGTCATTTGGTAAGTTTATTTGAATTGGAACAAGGCTACGCGGATCTGTTTGTGTATTTGACATATACGCATAAAAAAAGGGTTACTTATACTAAAATTAAAGTAGTGCTGTTTTGTCGGTGTCGTGACCATCTACCTATCACCGAACCCACGGTAGGTAGGTGTAGCTATTCTGAGAAAAGGAGATTCTAAATAGTCGAGGCACGCTTATATGAGTTTTTTTGTAGACCGACCAAATATATTTAAACCACGTAAAATAGTCAAAAAATTTTCACACTATCAAGTAAATATAAAAAGTATATAAAAATAATTAAATAAACCAAAATAATATATATATATATATATATATATATATATATATATTTAATGCTGTAATTATAGGGTTAATTTAGGAGTAGGTTAAGTCATATGGGTCGTAGAATAAACAAAAGAAACTCCCAAGTAACAAAACCACATAAGTACAGATATTAGAAGAGTAAATAGGTCATTATAAATATAAATTAGTTAAGAGCACACTGTATATAGCAGTACAATCGATTAAAACACATATCCAAGAGTAGCTACGAGTAAAGATAAGAATTTAAAAATGTAAAGAAACGCATTGAAATTAGATGAGTGAATAAACTGCATGAATTGGCTAGATAATTATTCAAAAAGTGCGTTGATATATCATCTTAAACGCACGTAGAAATTATGCATTATTTGAATAGCGTACGTGATCTAAAAGTATCACATTTGTTCAAAAACACCAAATTTATTCCATTCAGATTAGAATAAGGCGAACAACAATAGTGCGTGCTTTTATGAACAAAGATTCCTGGGATTTCTGAATCAAATGTGAGGTATTATAATAAATTACGTGACAAAGAGCATCGCTTCATGCAATTGAAATACACAATTACTGAAGTTTTGTTACGTGCCAAGGGTCACTTTAACATTTTATGTTAAGTTTTTTGATATACGGAAGTTTCCCGCCATAATTTTCAAATACGCGGTACGCGGGAACTTTTAAATGGACTGGGCGGTACTTCCGTACGTCATGGTAGTGAGTTGGCGCAGTGTGCTTATCCCTAGAGGGATAGGGCAATACTAGACAAAGAGTGGAGTCGAGTTGGGGTGACGCCCTGAATCAGGGCTGTTCTCTTTTGATCTTCAAGTGAAATAGTCGTGCCGGGCATCATATCTTATCTTACTATGTAGATTTCTTTGCCTTGATTATCTTTGTTGTCTTTACCTAATTAACCTCTTCCTTATCGTTCCACTACATTTAGGATGGATACGACCCCTGGAGCAGCCCACGACCGATGTCCATGCTCAACCAACACCACTGGGACCCGGAGCAATATCTTCACTATCGACCCGGAAGGATGATAGGCGTACCTGGGAATAGCCGGATATCTTACGTGAGTAAATTCTCTAATTTTCATTGTTCTAATTTTATGTAAATCTCCCGATTATGGCGCAATATAAATTATCGGTGACGTCATGGTGGTTGGCTACGCGAAACCTGTAAAAGGGGTTCGCGCTTCCGGCCGTCAGGGCGTAGCATTGCTTTTTATCCATTGCGCTTGCGCGATGTATCTTTTGAACTTTGGTAACTGTATTACAGGCTTTTAAGAACCATCTATCGCCATATAAATGTACCACCATCTAAGTGTAATACTTTGTTAACTGTATTACCGACTTTTAGAAACTTTCACCAGTAAAAGTTGAATAACAATGGCGCCTTCAATGTGTTGAGGTTATGAACTTTAGGGGTCTTTTTTCTTTGTTTTTAGGTTATAATAATTTCCTTTATAAACATTTAATGTATTATCAATGCTAATTAAAGAATAGTTTTTTCACTTATAACCAAATTACCAAATATCTATAACCTTGAGTTTTATACCCGCATTTTGGAACATGCCTCATTTTTTTTTTAATTGTCAAAAAAAATTTAGTTGCTATGGCAACTGAAAAGTGAATACTGTCATTTGGAAAATATAACTGTTTATATTATAAAATGTGTTTTAATATAATGTTCTTCTAAATTTAGAATGTGTGATCTCTTTGTTAACTTCAATTGTGTTGTTGTAAGTGATGGATTTATTTTCGGATTCAAATATGACCTTTAGGAAATTACCTAACCCTATTTTTTGATGCAAGTAAGTATAAGTAAATAAGCATTCAGCTTAATTAGATACCTTTAAACACTGTTTATTGCAAAATTATCTACATATATTAAATTAAAATATCTTGGCTTGTTTTCCTAACTTTAGAAGATTTTTTTAAACTTAAATGCACTGTCTTGTATGTTACGTTTTAAAAATGCTTAAGTGATTACCTATTTAATAACAAAATTGTTGCCTAAAAATAGATTTCCTGTTTACCTAAGTTTTACTGTCTTTTAAAGCGTTATTTTGACCTAACCCTAATATATTTTGTTCTCTTAGATATTATCCAATTTGGATATAGCTTTAAAAACTTTTTCCCTGCGTTTTATAAAGGTTTTTGCCTTACCTATAATAACGAAATTATCATATTTTTACCTTTTAAAATGTTGTAATAAAAGGCATTTCTTTATATCTGTGCCTTTGAATATTAAAGTAAAGAAATTTCCGTTAACGTTATTATTTAAACTCATTTAGGATACTTGTTAACTACCGCAATATCGAAAGAACATTCTAATAATTTGGAATACTAACTTTTTGTACATGTATCGTGGAATTTTTCTTTCATGTTGCGAGTTTGATTTTGTCTGACTGCATATTTTTTTTAGTTATTGAAATTTCAACCTACCTTAACATCTATTGAGCAAGGTTTACGGTCGAATTTGGTCGCTCAGCATTATAAGTCTAGACGAGGATTTGGTTGGTAAGTTGTCGCTTTAATTTGTAAATCATTTTTTAATAATGATGTTGAAATTTTCCCTTATTGGGTTGGAAAGAACTCAAATGAGAAGTTCCCATCCCAGTAAAAATATGCTTTATAGAATGTCTATTGCTATTATCTCTTTACATATCGATTTGAATCTCTTTAAATGCCTTAAAATTGTCTTTAAAACCGTTTAACTTTACGTATATCTAAGAGCTTGTCACGTTTACTTCCTTGACAATGTACCTAATGTTCGTAGCTTTCACTTGGCTCAATAACTTGAAACAACCCGCAGGTCGTTTGGCAAGATGGAACTTGCGTATATCTCAATTTACTTTCGATGTTAGGCATAGGCCTGGCAAATTAAATATCGTACCTGATGCCTTATCTCGTGATGTTGTTTCTCTTAACCTTCCAAATTTAACCCCTGATCCCTGGTACCTTAATACGATTAAACCCTCACGATTTACCTAATATTTTTTTGTTCTCACCATCAATTAGTATTTTTAATTACTTGTTCCTTCTCTCATATAGTATATAATTTCTTACACGTTTAACTTTACTTACCTTAAATTAGCTATCTTTTTCTTTTGGTTGACTCTTCCTTGACCATACCGTTAGATATATATCACTTCATTCTCTACACCTCCCAATATAATTCTGTCGTTTCATTTAATTAACCTTAGAACTTTTCCTACTACAAAATAATTGGGTTTTAGTATTTTCCTACATGGTTTAATTGTGTGGAAATTGTCGTAACTTTGGTTGCAATGACTCATTGAATTTTTATGATTGGTTTTAGCTGATGTTGAGTGAATGCTTTCTTCTTTGGGCTCACATAGTGTTCGCGACCTATGCCATTGATAGAAATAGTTCATATTCGCAGTTGCAAAAAATTAGAATTATCTATTCCGTGTGTTTTTCCTCTGAATTATTGCAGTCGCCCACATTATACTACATCATTATACTACAGCATTATTTCCTTTTTTTTCTACTAAATGTACATAACTTATAAACATTTTTTTTTTCATTGTTTTTTATTGAACTTCGTGGTGAGATGCTATTGCTTTTTATTGTTATCTTATTAAATTCTCGGTTGTTTTAGCATATGGGGACAGTGTATCTGTATTTAACTGCTTATAATTGGGCATTTTTGTGTGTTTAGGGTGCTACCGTTTTGAAAAACTACCTTAAAACAGTTTGTTTTTGTGTGTTTGTATCTGTGATGATACCTTCAAGTTGTCGTGTCTACCTTTGTCTGATTTTCTTATCGTAGTCGAAGCACTCGTTAGGAAAATGATCGCACTAGTTCTCTTGAGAGTCTAGTGAATGTCAACATATGATATATCTTATCTTGTCGGATCAATATCGCAGGTAGTCCTTCAGACTACGCTGTGTTTATAGGGACAACTCTCTACCTTCTCTCGGACGCTTGTCCAAAACTATACTTTTTCTTAACCCGCTATCTCCGCTATGCCTTATTCTTCTTTCGGTGGACCTGTTGTTGTCCCGGAACACCCGTCTGCCACATAAGAATGATGTTCCCTCATTCCGAGCTACTAGTCACATTGGCTGGTTGAGTAGCGCTTTGCTATCCACCTTTCCCTCTGTCGCTTTTGCTCTATGCGAGCCCTTCCTCTACTTTCTTCTACCTGGAGAGTGTCTCTATGCACCCAAAACCAACCTCCTTCTTTTACCTTTCCTATTTCTACTGCCTTTTCATTTCTGTTAGTCACCGTGTGGTTGCGCGGGAGGTTTCCACAGACACCTGGACCATGTCTCTGCGAATCTTTCGTGAGGTCATGCGGTGCCGCTGTCAGTGCATGGGCTCTGGCAGTGAAGGTGTGAATGTGTGAGTGAATGAGTATGTATATCTTATATACCGAGTGGATATCGGGTGATAGGATCACCGATATCAATTACCGCCGGGTGCAGGGATGCACCCAAATGTCTTTGCCGGTCCCCCGTGCTGTTCTTGTGAACGCACCTGCTTCACAGGTTTCTCTTTTTAGAGGGCACGGGTCAATCCCATTTCAACGGCTCTACTGGAGCCACTCTTTTGTTGTTATCTATTGTCTTGGGTAATAACCAGGCCAATATCTTTGTCTTCTTTATTATCTTTGACAATACCCTTAGTTTTAATTTCGTTATCTTATTGATTACCTTTAATAATAACTTTAGTTTAGTATCGTTATCTTACCGACTATCGTTAGTAATAATTTTGGTTTAATTTCTCGTTATCTTACCGACTACCGTTAGGAATAACTTCGAGTTATTTCGCGTTATCTTACCGGTTATCTTTAGTAATAACTTTTGTTTAAATTCGTGTTACTTTACCTACTATCTCTTATAATCACTTTAACTTAATATCGTTTTATCTTATCGAGTATCTCAAATAATAACTAAAGCTTAATACCGTTATCTTATTGATTACCTTTGAGGATAACAACTTAAGCTTAATAACATTATCTTATCTACTATCTTTAACATCAATTTGAGATCTTGCCTTATCTTTTTATCGTCCTAACGTGTGGTATATATGACCAGACGTGGGAATTATTTTTTCTCTGAAATTTAAGTGAAAAAGCTAACCCGATTTAGAAATGTAATTTGTCAGGTTAGCATATAAGGATTTAGTAGGTGGTACTTTTGGTAAATTTGTTGATTCACAACTATGTCATGGACAAGTTTTAAACGTGCATCATTAGGAAACCAAAGTACCAGTAACAAAATTTGCTAGAGTGCAGAGTGACGCACTCCAGGAACATTTTTTAAATTTGGGCACTTCTTGCCAAAAAGAAGAATAGTTTCGATGCAACACTCATGTGTGTTTGCACGTAACAACTTTTATGTTAGCTTTAGTTAGATAGGTTTAGATAGGTTAGGCGACTTATCGCACCCGTGTTAGTTTAAGTAGTGTTTCATGCTCCCCGACAAATTTGTGCTGTCGGTAATTAGTGTAGTCAAAGACTATCGGGCTACCTATTCCGTTTCCTGGTACTTCGGTAGACGTGTTATCGGTCGAAAAAACCAGGTGGCGCCTTATATAAACATTTTGTAGGTTTTAAGTTAGGGTTTATGTAGGGTAGTTAGGATTTAGATTTTAAGCTGTTACTGTGCTAACAGACTTTTTCTTTTTTTTAGTTTTTTCTTTTGTGGCTTTGTCGCGATTGTTACGTGCCAAGGGTCACTTTAACATTGTATGTTAAGTTTTTTGATATACGGAAGTTTCCCGCCATAATTTTCAAATACGCGGTACGCGGGAACTTTTAAATTGACTGGGCGGTATTTCCGTACGTCATGGTAGTGAGTGGGCGCAGTGTGCTTATCCCTAGAGGAATAGGGCAATACTAGACAATGGGGTGTTAAAGTTCTCCGCTTCTCCCGTGATAACGTGGCTTTTACCGGGTATCGTCGTGAAGTTAAGTGCTTTTTGCTATCTCTGGTAACGTATCGTTAGGGTTACCTATGTAGTTCCTTCTCTAATTATCTTTTGTTTGTCTACCTCTACCTCCTTCCTGTCAAATCCCTACATAGGTAAGAGTTTCCCAAAATGACAAGAAATAAGACACTTAGTCTCAACCCAGCACATGAAGTCAACGAATCGCAAACAAAAGGGGCCGTTGCTATAAATATCAGGACAATTGAATATCGAGTTAGTATACTTTGAAGCTGGGCAGTCACTATACTTGAAAGTGCTAAATATTTACGTAAATAGTAAATTAAATTAAAGTGAAATTCAAGAGTGTATAATTGTGCAAGCGAGTCGTACTTCTAAGGACGTAAGTAGATGAGATTTGATGAAATTTAATTACCATCTTAATCACCATGTTAAATTACAATCGAAATAACGATCCTAATAAAGATCTTGCTACTATTCCTGTTAATTACGATCTTAAATACAATTTTGGATACGAGACTCTGGAGAATGCTGCCTGTTCAAGCAATTTGTTAATCTTTGAAAATGGTAAATATTCTATTACGGAAATGAAAAACCTTTCATTGGAATAAACTCACCAATAATGATTTGGATACTAATTTGGTTGGATTCAATTCTTGGTAATGCAGAGTACCTACTAAACCACTTCAGGTTAGATATTTTGATATGATTTATTTCTAAAATTGTTTTTATTTCAATAATAATTCAAAGTGTAAGAGCCGACAAATTGGGGTTTCTTGTATAAATTTATGAAAAGTAATAGACATCTTGAAACGTTTCAAAAGGTTTCTAAAGGTAATAAAAAGCTCGTTTTGCTGGCTTGATTTTCTAAAAATTTGCCAGATGTATATAATTTAAAAAGGGAGAAGATATTTAAAAAGGTTGTAAATATTCAATCATTATACTGTGTATTGTAGAAGTGCTTTATTTAATTGAATCAGCTAGTCAAGGCAAAGAAAATTATAAATTAACATTTCTACAAGTGCTTGAGTAATAAAAGTATAAATCATAGCATAAATATGGTCCAAGCATAGGGGCTTAATATAAAGAAAATATCACAGTAAATATGATCCAAGCGTAGGGGCTAACAGGAGTAACACAGCATAAATATGGCGACCCAAAGATAGGTGCGAGAACACCACTAAAACTATATTAAAAATGAAAAGGAAAATTAAAAAATTTGTAGGAACGAGAAATTTAAAATTTAATTTTGTAAAAATACGAATAAAAATTTAATTTAAAAGGGTTAGGAATTAAAAATCTGAAGGAATTTGAAATCTTAATAATAATCAAAATTTAAAAATGGATAAAGGAATTAAGGAGACCAGAGGGGTAGTGAGGAACCAAGGGGTTGAAATAGGGTCACAAGAAAGCGTAATTCTACAAGATACATCAATTGAAATGCAAGGACCACAATTAACGAGCAGTCATAGCGAGGAACAACAGACGTCGCAACAATCGGAAATCATGCCTATTCTTTTAGCCTTAAACAAAAAAATGGACAAAAGTGAAGAGAATATGGAAAATATTAAGATGCAGATTAAAGAGAATAAAGAAAAACTCGGTGCTGAAATAAAAATTATAAGTGACGGTTTAAAGGAAAGTAACCAAACGATCGCGGAAATGAAGGTACACTTTGAAAATAAATTCTCTAGAATGATGGATGATGTAGATAAAGTTAGAGACGAAGTTTGGAAAGTAACACTAAATCAAGAAACATCTGAAAAAGAAACAAATGACCAAACTACAGATTTAGGTAAAAAGATACGGGAAATTCAAGGAAACTGTGAATTAGGACTTACAGATGTAAATAGAGAGTTAGGTAATTTAAAATCAAAATTTGAAAATGTGGGTAGAAATCAGGGATTGCAACACACTAGGATAAATAGACCAGAAATTTTAGTAGAACAGAATTCCAAATTTTATAGAGACAACAAGATAAATCCTAAAGTATTTTTAAACAATATAAAAAAACTAATACAGGGAACTACGGAAGAAAGGTACAATTTAAACATCGTTAGATCAATGTTGAAAGGAAGCGCGGAAATATGGTTTGATTTAATAGAAAACGAGATAGGGACATTTCAGGAGTTTGAAAGTAGGTTTTTGAGAAAATTTTGGAGGGATAATCAACAATACAAGGCGCTAGATAATTTAATTACGGGAAAATATAATCCAATTTTAGGGATGACCAAAGAAATATACGCTATACAAAAATTCAGTCTAGAGAAGCAATTAGATCTACCGATGGAAGAAACCCAAATCATAAAATACTTAGCGGAACATTTTGGCGAAGAAATAAGACATTATGTAATGATTCAAAATATAGTAAACAGGGAGATTTTTTTGGAATATTTACAACGTTGTGATGAGTTAGGAAAAAGTCGTGTATCGGACGGTAAGATGGCACCAAGACAGCGAGACAATTTAAGCAGATTGCAAAGAAACACAGAAAACAATATATCGAATAATAGGGGAAATTATGGGGGACAATTTTATAGAAACAATCACAATAACTACTATAATAATAATTTTAGAAGAAACTGAAACACAAGAGATACTCCAAGAAGAGAAGCAGAGCGGACGAATCACGACAGAAATATAAATCAGTGTACGCTACAAACACAACATCGGGAACAAGCAGCACAACCTATAAGAATGAACCGTACCTATGCAAAAGTTACGAGTCAGGCAAGACCATCTACGTCGAATCGGGATTTTTGAAAGAGGACGAACCAAGTAAGCCCTTAAAAATAAATGGATACGAACACCAGCGTGAATACATAAAATGTGAAATGGAAAAGGAAATGAATAAAAGCTTATTACCGATAATTAAATTAAGAATTGGAAATAGTCGAGGTGGAACACTCATTGACACGGGAGCTGAAGCGTCGTTAGTGTCTGAGGACTTTGTTAAACCGGAAAAAGTAATAGGAAGCATAGTGCCCATGAGGAAATTTAATTTAATAGCACCAAACAGCAAGAGATTTGCAAATGTGAGCAAAATAATAATTCTGGAATGCGAAATGGGTAAGATAAAGTTTGAGAATGAATTTATAATAGTGCCGGAGTTAAGAGTAGATGCAATATTTGGTATGGACATAAAAGATAAGTTGGGTTTAAAAATAAATGCCGAAGCAAAGGCAATAGATATAAAGGAGGAATATATAAAATGGGATGATGAGGAGAGCATTGAAGTCGAAGGAGACTGTATTAAATATTAATAAATTTGAGGGTGAAGTTGATATAAAGGGGGATATTGATGATAATATAAAATGTCCAGAAGAAGTAAAAGAAAGGGTAGAGGCATTGTTAATAAAGAATTTAGAACTAATAGGATCAGAATCCAGAATAGCAACGGGTTATTTGCATAAATTAGAAGCCGTAAATAGGGAGCCGTTTAATGTAACTCCATCAGAAAGAGAATCCAGAAAATATATCGGTTTTTGTAAGAAAGGGTAAAATTATAAGTGTGAAGTGGTTCCTTTTGGTTTGTTAGGAAATAAGGATGTGATATGGGAACCGTATGAAAAATTTGGGAGTGATGTGTTGAATTTTAGAAAAGACTTGGAAAGAAGTTGGTTGAAATTAAATTTTGTAGGGAGAAATGAAAACAAAAGGAAATGTAAGTTTTTTCAGGGGAAGCAAAATTTTTGGGATACGAAATAGGATACATTAGGGGAAAACTAATGCAGATAATAACTTAACTTTAGAAAACAATTTCGAAAAGATCGTGAATATGGAAAATAAGAAAGATAAGATTATTGCCAAAAAAAAACTTTTGATAATGGAGAAAAGTGTACATACTGTAAGATAAACTAGTGGAAATAAGGATATCAACATAAATTAAGATAGGAGAATTAAATAGTATATTAATAAATCAGGATATCATCTCGGTGAAATAAAACATAAAATTAGAGAACAATAGAAGGGAAGCTAACTCAGAATATAAATAAGTGCAGGTACGTGTCCAACCAGTTTTGAGATAAAGATCCAATGATGATGATGATGAAGCATATTAACAACCCCTGTAGAACAGCATTGGTATCTGACAAGTGTAAGCCCGCAATAAGGTTACCTCACAACCATATACAATCTCCGTTAAACAGTATTGGTATCTGACAAGTGTAAACCCGCCATAGGGTCGCCTCAGATCCATATACAACCTTCATAGAACAACATTGGTATCTGACAAGTGTAAACCCACCATAAGGTTACCTCAGAACAATGTTAAAATCTACCAAAGAGGTAGCCTAAATCATAATGATTTCTCCTTCAAAATCAATATAAAAAAACGACTACTTAAGCCTTTTAATAATGCAATTGCACACTTCTTTAATAACCATCCTCTAAATTGTATAAATAGAAACATGTTAAAAAATGTTTTCCAATTCCCAAGTTATTGAATTTTTACAATAAAAATTAATCAGCTGATTTCACGTTAAGCGTATTGGCTACCTAAAAAAGTCGGTCCCAGGCCGTAACACAAATTGAAGGCAATTATTCATTTAAACTTTAAAAATTTTTGCTTAGTGTACTCAAACCAAATATTTCAAACATCAATAAATCAAAGTCACCTTCAATTTGTGTCATAAATGTCCAACTTGAAGTTTTTATTATTTTGAAAACGATCCTAGGTTATGGATCGAAACGTTAATAAAGATAATTTCAAAAACTATGAGTGGTTCAATCCCCAAAGAAGATTAAGAAGAATCATAAATTAGGCTAGATTAGGGAATAGGTATTGTACATATAGTAAATATTAGAAAACAATAGAACATAATATAGGTTAATAATAGTTAGGATAGGTTTAGGATAAACAGGAGTAACATTGGTAGATAAAAGAGAGTGATTCGTTGGATATGGGAAAATATGATGATGCTTATTAGAAGAAGAAAAGGTATAGATAAGTTGGGGATAGATGAATAGAAGGGGTTTATTAGAAACATGGAGAAATGTAGATACGTTATATGAATATAATAATAAATAGAAAAAGTATTGAATAAAGACAAGAGAAATATGAAGATTTGAAGAAGAATTATATAAGTAGGTATGAAAATGGAAAAAGGGTTTATGTAAATAATAAAAGTATGGGTAGATAGGTAGTAAAATATTAGTAAAGCACAATAGGTGGTATGTAAATAGAAGAAGATAAGGACACAATAATAATAAAATTTAGAATGAATAGGTGTATAAGTATAATATAATCAAAATAGGAATAGGGATGTAAAAATAATGTAGTAGTTGTGTACATAATAGAACAAAATAAAAATAAATAATTTTGGACCAATGTGAATTTTGTCTCACGTTGGGCGTCAAAAACTAACATTTTTCCAAAAAATTTTATTTTAATTTGGGGGATTAATGCTGTAATTATAGGGTTAATTTAGGGGTAGGTTAAGTCATAGGGGTCGTAGAATAAACAAAAGAAACTCCCAAGTAACAAAACCACATAAGTACAGATATTAGAAGAGTAAATAGGTCATTATAAATATAAATTAGTTGAGAGCACACTGTATATAGCAGTACAAGCGATTAAAACACATATCCAAGAGTAGCTACGAGTAAAGATAAGAATTTAAAAATGTAAATAAACGCATTGAAATTAAATCAGTGAATAAACTGCATGAATTGGCTAGATAATTATTCAAAAAGTGCGTTGATATATCATATTAAACGCACGCAAAAATTATGCATTATTTTAAAAACGTTCGTGATCTAAATGTATCACATTTGTTTAAAAATCCAATTTATTAGGAAATAAACAAACACCAAATTTATTCCATTCAGATTAGAATAAGGCCAACAACAATAGTACGTGCTTTTATGAACGAAGATTCCTGGGATTTCTGAATCAAATGTGAGGTATTATAATAAATTACGTGACAAAGAGCATGACTTCATACAAATGAAATACACAATTACTAAAGTTTCCCAAAATAACAAGAGATAAGACACTTAGTCTCAACCCAGCACGTGAAGTCAACAAATCGCAAACAAAAGGTGCCGTTCCTATAAATATCAGGACAATTAAATATCAAGTTAGTATACTTTGAAACTGGGCAGTCACATACTTGAAAGTGATAAATATTTACGTAAATAGTAAATTAAATTAAAAGTGAAATTCAAGAGTGTGTCATTGTGCAAGCGAGCCGTACTTCTAAGGACGTAAGTAGATGAAATTTGGTGAAATTTTACCATTTCTAATAATAAATAAAACAGGGCTTTCAAGTACCATTTTAATTACCATCGTAATTAACATTTTTAATTAACATCTTAATTACCATCTTAAATTACAATCGAAATAACGATCCTAATAAAGATCTTGTTACGATTCCTGTTAATTACGATCCTAAATACAATTTTCGATACAAGACTCTGGAAAATGCTACCTGTTCAAGCAATTTGTTAATCTCTGAAAATGGTAAATATTCTATTACGGAACTGAAAAACCTTTCATTGGAATAAATTCACCTAAAACGATTTGGATACTAATTTGGTTGGATTTAATTCTTGGGAATGCAGAGCACCTACTAAACCACTTCAGGTTAGATATTTTAATATGATTTATTTCTAAAACTGTTTTTATTTCAATAATAATTCAAAGTGTAAGAGCCGACAAATTGGGGTTTCTTGTATAAATTTATAAAAAGTAATAGACATCTTGAAACGTTTCAAAAGGTTTCTAAAGGTAATAAAAAGCTCGTTTTGCTGGCTTGATTTTCTAAAAATTTGCCAGATGTATATAATTTAAAAATGGAGAAAATATTTAAAAAGGTTGTAAAGTAGTAAAGTTGTAATATTTAATACAGACACATTATGAGAAGCACAGCACCATCCAGCTCACAATTTGTGTCTTCGTGTCGTTTCATTATAACTTTTGGCTATGGAAAAAGGCAGTTGAGCCGGATCTCCTCTCTGCCGACTGTAGCTAGAACCTACGATATCAGGTGAAACGACACGAAGATACAACTTGTGAGCTAAGTTATGCTGTACTTTCCATAAAGTGTCTGTATTAAATATTACAACTTTGCTACTCCTGTCCTGATGAGCACCAATAGATAGGTGATTTCATAATTTACTACAAGTTTCCACATGTAATTACAGCTAATCAAAAATTTGAAACGATTTCTATATCTCTAGCATTGAAATTAATAATTTAAGGCAAAATTTTCATTAATTTTAAAAGAGTAATTTTGCTTCATCTGTTAGCGTGTGTTAACTTTACAAATAACTTTCAGGATGCTTAGATGCATAATACCATAAACCTTTTTAGAAAATAGCGTGTGAATATTGCAAACGTGTATAGTATAGCATTTAAAAGATAGCGTATGGTAAACTAGAAACATATTTAATCGTACTTCATAAGTGCGAAATTTGATGTTTATTCTTAAAAGCTTTTTAGATTCTTTTAGGGTAGAAATCAATAATTCCGCGGTCATAATTGAGGAAGCTAAAATAGTAATTTTCAAATCCGGTAGATGTAAATATTCTGAGCGTCTGTATTTAATCATTGTATGTAATAAGTGTAAATAGTCACAAGCTTTTTTGCTTCATTTCTAAACGTTTAGTTCTAAATATTGTTTAGAGGAGCAAGTGGCCGTTACAACATTTGCTTTAAACATTTTGTGGAAGGAGATATTTTTCCAGTATATTTAAAGATCAGCAAGTTCAACCGTAGCTAGAGTTCTAATTATTTAAACGGAAAACGTGCGCAGATAACATTGTGATACTACGAAGGGTGGCAGTTGCTATTATATTAAAAGTGGTTGATTATAGAAGTGGGATGTGTGAGGTTACTTGGCGGCTAAATATGCAAGGACCAATATAGAATAAGGACGGGTTGTGTATAGCATGCATAGAAATAGAATAAAGATATCATATGGTAGGTGTTCGTTGTACTTGTGGGAAATGCAGGGAGACAATGAAAACTTTAATTTAATAAGTACAAGTGAGATGCCGCATGTTTGTATAGACATCATTAGAAGGTTGTAATATGCTGAGTGGGAAATGAGGTAGAGTGGTTACAAATACAAGTTGCTAACAATAAACAGAGAAAGATTATCAGATAGGATATGTGTATAAGTGAGACAGGTTTATTTAGAATATTACTTTAAGAGGAATATTGCATCACGGACAGAAGCAACTTGAAAACAAAGTAAAGGATAGAAAATTGTGTGAATAGGTTAAAAGGAGACAGAGATTTCAGTAGCGGGGTTCTTGCTATAGTAATTGGCAGTAGGGGCTAAGATTCGACGAAGTGAATATCCATTACGAGGCAAAACTTGTATGTTCGCAGAAAATATTTTATTTGTATCGTCCAAATTATAAGATTTCGATGGCAGTTGAAATTGGGTTTGTGAGAATTGTGTAGGCGGTTGGAAAATTTACTAAGAGGACTGTTTTGTTTGTATCGACAGAGTTGCGAGAAATTACAAGTTTAAGGGGGCAGCAAGTGTATAGAAACACATAGAAGTGGTGGTACGCTCTTTTTTGCTTTTCATCGACGCGTCCGTTAATAGTGGTAAACAAGTAATTTTATAGGATTTGAAATAAAGTTTATAATAACCTACACAGGTTGGTGTAGAGTTTTACAAGCAGTCTTATATGGATGACAAGCTTTTTTTAAAAAACTGCGAAGCATGCTTGATTTAAAGTAAGTACAGACTGCTAGATATTTTGTTGTGGGTGCAAGGTTTGCCCGAAAATGAAGTAGAGAATGATGGTAGATGGATCTGGTAGTTTACCATTGGTAGATGGAACAGTAGCTAAATTGGAGGAGTTTTGAAGTATCTCCAATTGGTATTCAAGAGAATGGAGTGGCAGTGTGTCATCACGGATGGTATAATACAACTTGAGGAGGTTCCAGAACGTGCAGTCATTAATGAGGGCTACAGTCGTCTATGGTGTGGTTGCAGATCCATGTGCGGTGAATTCCAGGAAACTGATTATGTGTACATTGCTTTTTTGTGGTATTTGGTGCGTAATGACATGGCTTTATGGGTATATCTCTATAGATTTAATGGACAAAAGAAGTATCAATTAAACATTTCTGATATTATTTTACCATATTTTTATGTAGGAATTTATGTTTGTAAAAATAGTCTGCGTACTATTGGTTTATGTGCAAAGTAAGAGGAAGTTTTGGTAATTTGCTCTGCACTAATTAGCACGAGTGTTTAAAGGTTTTACTATGAGCTCGTTATAAGTCAGGGAGTAACATAAGGTTTATGATGAAGCTCTGTTACTTTATAAATTTATTGATAGATAAAATTTAATTTAGTAATATTTGAAAGAGAATGTATTATTTCAAAAGGACGATCTATATAATTTAAATGATGTGTGAAATAGGAATTGATTAGGATGTTGGTGTAGAATTTGTTTTCTCTGAATAAATCGAGGTGTATTATCGTAGTCACGTTTTCTTTGTGTAGAGTTGTAACGTTCCGTTTGTATAACCATTCATTAGATTATAATCGTATAGCAAGCGTAGTAAATGACGCACTTCTAATATTAATTTTAAAGCAGGCGAGGAATTGACATTAAGTAACGTCAGAGTTTTTGTGTTATTTTGTGGTGCGGGTGTGTTAATCTATTTGTTGCAGGTCTACTCATTGTCCACTTTTATTTGCCGGTATCTATATCCATATATATATAGAATACAAATCCATATTGGGAACTTCTAATTTGGACGTGAAAGAAAGGACCTTTAAATTACGTATGCCGTAAGCCGTAATTGTCCAATCTATTTGGGAACAGCACACACCCCGTAATGACGCTTGTTGGTAGTTTGTTAAAACGTACACGACTCCTACTCACTATGTACAGTGGCTTGATTTACCCCACAAGGTAAGCGTTGAACTGTTACTATTTTTATTTAGTGATCAGACTAGTTCCGCACGTTGGCACTGAGCTATTTTGTTCCCCAAAGCTATAAGTTGTTGTTGACAATCGGTGTCAGTGGAGCCAACATTAGAAAAGTGCGCTGTGTCGTATATTCACTCTATCCTCGCTACCCCGTCGGCTACGTGGGATAAAAATAGATGTGTGCGCACTGTTAGCATTTATAACTGTAAAGCTACGAGCCTTTTCAAGGTAATTTACCCTTTTGTAATTTGTTCCGTGGACGCAAGTTTATAATAGTGTAAAGCAAACCTATTCAACTAGTCCTACGTTTAGTATCCACCTAGATACAGCAGGTTTTGCATGTACCCAAATCAAAACGCATGATACTTCGGGTCCCAGTTCATAACCTACGTCGTCAAATTGATTAGCCGCATCAGCGTGAGATCCAGGTACATCCATCCCTACTTAGTTTAAAAATATAAGTTGTACATAAGAGTTTATTTTGAAAGCTCTGGCCAGTGCGAACGTCGATTTAGTAGTAAGTTATTGTTTATATTTGTTGCATTTAAGGCGTACTAGTAGGCGCCGTATGTTTGTTCAAATGTATATATATATATATATATATATATATATATATATATATATATATATATCTGTGTCAATTAATGTAATCCTTACAGCTATGTGTAGAAATAGAGCCAGCAACCGAAGATAAGGTGTGTCATTTCTCTTAAGATTGCATGTGCAAGTAGGGCAAATCAGAGCATTCTACACCGTGAGTTTCTCTTTATTGTTCCTTTATTATTATTACCAAGTGCTAAAAAGCTTTCTCGACCAGTAACGAGATTCTTATGATTATAGCTAGCATTGTGTCATTACTGGTGGTGCCCACCCGATTTTGTTATCTTTAAAACCTATCTCTAATCTATACTGTTTACCGCTTACTACGGATTTGGGCTGTTAGACACCCAAACTACGACTTGTGTCAGACCCACCCCTCGCCGACTAGAGCTAGTCAACTTAAGGATATCAATCCTTTTGTCCCCTGGTGTCGTAGTGTCAAACAGGCCCGTAACAGAGTAGTATGGTAGTATTTTTCAGATAGCAGCTGAGCAGCCGTGGCAAACTTTACTGATGGAGCTGAGTTCTTTTTGTATACGCAGCAATTAAGTTGAAACTTTGCAGCAATTATGTCACCCAATATGTGGAGCAGCAATCTTCCAGAGAGAGACTTTGCAGCATATATATATATATATATATATATATATATATATATATAGTAGTGGCGCCCTGGGCTATCCGTTAATTAATAGTCTCATCCTGCAGAAGTAGAGTTCAGAGTGAGTCCGGAAGTCTCCCCAAAGTCAGTTACCATCTACGGATAAAAATTACATCTTATGTTTGACTTTTTCTGAGAAGTTGGCGTAGTGTTGGATACTCCCTTTTTCACTAGTAACCAACAAAATAACATCTCTAGAGACAATAAAATGCTATACAACGATGTTATTAAAACATGCAAGAGCAAAGAATGTATATCACAAAAACTTAACAATTAATAACTTGCTCCCACTAAAAGTGTATGAACTTCCGAAAATACATAAGGTCGTAATACCTATGAAACCGATAGTTTCTGCTATTCAATCGCCGTTTAGCAAATTATCAGTTTTCTTAAAAAACATTTAAAAAAATTTAATAGATAAAAACGATTATTATATTAAAGACTAGTGTGACTTAAAAATAAGATTAAAAATAACACTATGCCTAAAAACTAAATTTTAATTTTCTTGGACTTTATTGCAATATATACTAATATCCTCATTGAACTCGCATTAAACCTAATAGAAAAAGAATGGAACGAAATTAAAACATATACACCTCTAAATGAAATAAGAAATGTTAGGCAATTAATATCAGAATCTACATACTTCTTGTACAAAAACAAAGCATACAAACAAATAAACGGCTGCGCCAGGGGCATCACCTTATCTAGCGTTATTACCCAATTAGTACTAGAAAAATCAGAAACAGAAATATTAAAAATAAATCGAGTTTCTAATACCGTTCCTCTTCAAGTATGTTGTCGACTGTATATATGCAATTCGTAAAGAACAAGAGAAATATATGTTAGAATTTTTTAACGGCTTTCGTGGAAAGTTACAGTTTACAATAGAAATAGAAAAACAAAGTAAACTAACTTATTAAGATATGACGTTGCATAACAGGAGCCAAAACATTAAAACCGAGTAGTAAACAAAGACAACATAGTTGGGTAGATATTTGAATTATTTTTCACACCATCCAGTATCACAAAAAATCAATAGTAATATAGGGCTATCAACTTATCTGACACAGAATTCAGGAAAAGAGCAATTGCAAAAGTAAAATGCGCACTAAGGGAAAATAGTTATCCACAATTGAGGATTGATAAAATTTGGAAAAACCAAACCCACAAATTCTATAACAATATACCTATTAATACCACAAAAACTAAAACTACCGAACGATACATAAGTATGTCGTACGTTAAAAATATGCCAAAGAACTTGCAAAAATATTTCCAACGACATTACATAATAGTGACGCATAAAAGATTCAACCTAATTAATAGCTACTTTAGCAAAATAAAATACAAGACTCCTAAAAATAAAAAACGTGTACTGTTTACAAGATTTCATGCCAAAATGACTGTAATAGCGTGTACATTGGCTAAAGTATACAACATTTAGATAAAAGTCTCAACCAACACAAATATGACAAGAACAATCATACGGCGCTTGCAAAGTAAAAGACACGGAAACATAAGTTTGAATATAGTAAAACATAATTAA
>JARFIW010000572.1:0-28916 GCA_036346225.1 Platerodrilus igneus
GGGGAGCAAGGATAAGATTCATCTAAAATAAGACTTTATAGTGCGAATTTACATGTAAATTTGGTCCAGATGTGTGTGGAAATGAGGGAAGCTGGTGGAAATGAGGGCCTGGCTTGCCTGATTTTCCTCTACTGGTAGAATAAAAAATTCTAATATTTGAAAAAATAATTATAGTTAAGGGCTATATAAAGAATAACGAAATAACATTTTTAATAGAAATCCCAATAGTAGAAAGTAACAATTATAATGATTATCATTTATTTGCTTTTCCAATGAAAATTAAAGCAGGTATCAAGTTATCATACCCAAAATCAAGTTCCTATCCGTAAATGAACTAAGATATGGTTACACAAACGAAAAATGTACCGAAGTAACACCAAATCAATATTTATGCCAATCTTTGACAACAACAACTATCCAAGAGGACAGCCCTTGTGAAGTACAACTATTAAAATTCTCAAATTATTACAAAAACTGTGAAGCCAAACCGGTAAAAATCACAAATATGAAAATTCAGAAAGTCACAAAAAACAAATGAATTGCCATATTGCCAACAGAAGTAATCGCAACCGTCCGCTGCAATCAGGACGAGAATAATCTAGCATTAACCGGAAGCAAATTAATCATCCTTAAAGAAGACATGTAAAATTGAAAGACGAAATAATCAGAGTTTATCAAGATCCCACAGCAACCAAGAAACTCGCAAATTTACCAGAATTACAATTCAAGATAGAACGACCAGAAGACGAAGAAATAATCAAGAAACCCATGCAATTAGAACACCTGAACTTAGACGATCACAAGCATGCCATGAAATTAATGGAAAATTATAAAGAACACTTAAGTGAATTAAAAGTGTCAAAGTTACGCTACGATAACATAAGCGTTTGGACAATTTTATTAATCATTTTACTAATTTTTCTAATTATATATGTATTTTACAAAATGTATCTTAGATATAAGAATAAAGAAAACAATTTTAGACTTAAAAAAACGAAGGTAAATAAAGAAACAAATGTACCCTTAGAAACAATACATTTTAGACAATGAATTTTATGGATTTAGAAAATTAAGCAAAGATAACCTTATTTTTTTTATTTACGTCGGGAGGAGTTGTGTATCCCTCAATATATATGTACCATTAATAGAAAGTATTAGACATTATTAGAAATTGTTAAAGAAATTATTAAGTCAAGTGCAACAGTGTAATTCAAAGATAATTAAATAAAGGTTATTAACAGTTGTGAGAACGAATGCAATACATTGTATTCCAGACGATAGTGATACTGCAGGTGGCAGGTCACAGACGGTTAAGAAACCGGGATTACTTAGAAAGTAAGATTGTTACATTGTAACATGAATAGTATTAAGAAATAAGCAGGCATGAGCTCAGCAAGTTCTCACAGACATGTGAGGGGCAGGGACAACATAAATACCACGGGAGCCCCAAGACCATCAGTCAGTCAGTCATAAGTACTTCAGCTTTAACATTGCAGTTTGCTTAGGCTACTCATATTAGTTCAATTATTAATTATTTTTTCGACTTAAAGTAATTTTAAATCAGTTTATCAAAATTCTATTGTAATATCCGTTTAAACCAAATAAATTGTTACGAAGTTTTGGAAGAAGTTTTAAAAATACCGCTCCCAAGCCCCGAAACGCAGCTAAGCGTAGTAATTAGTTTGGATGAAATAGAAAAAGGAAGCTAAGATTAGAAATGGTGTTAGACAGGGCTGTATACATCTTCCTTGATTTTTAATGTTTATATTGAGGCAGCTTTAAACTTAGCTAGAGAGAGAAAAGAGATAGGTATTAGTGTACAGGGACAGAAAATAGACATGTTACGTTTTGCAGATGATATAGCCATTATAGTAGAGTCTAGAAAAGAGTTTTTAAATATTTTAGATGAGATGCTACAGAATAACTATAGTATGAGAATTAACTCAGGAAAGACAAAGATAATGACAAGTGAGTTACAACGTAGTTCTAAACCAAAATTAAAAATAGGTAATACTGAGTTAGAGGAGGTAGATGAATTTTGCTATCTAGGTTGTATAATTACAAAAGACGGACGTACCAAAAGGGATATAGTAGCTAGAATAGCTCAAGCTAGAAAAAGGTTTTTAAAAAAGAAAGACTTACTAGTAGCTAATACTATTACTTTAGATAATAGAAAAAGTTTCTTAAAGTCGTACGTATGGAGCGTTCTATTATACGGTAGTGAAACTCGGACAATTAGAGAGGTAGATAAGAAAAACATAGAACCATTTGAAACTTGGTGTTATAGGAGAATGTTAAAAATGAGTTGGACGGATAGAGTAACAAATGAGGAAGTTTATAGAAGGATAGGTGAGGAACCCTGTATGTGGAAACAAATGAGGGACTATTTAGTAAGGTCTTAGATTATAGACTACCAAATAAAAATAGAAAAGGAAGACCTAGACAAAGCTATATTGTAGATTTATGTTGAGAAGGGTATGCGGACCTTTTTTAGACTAGCTCTGAATAGAAAAGAATTTAGAACTGCGTCAAACCAACCTTAAGTAAGTTCGAAAACAAAACAATAAGAAATAAATAAAAATCAGTTAATTAAATATCATCATGACATAACTCACAATTAGTTTGCGGTCTGGCATGTTGGCAGAGATTCGTTGCTTAAGCCTTACTATAACATATAATTTAACACTTTTCCTTTTTTGGAGAGGATAACCAAGTAATATTTCATTTGCTTATAAATGGGAACTGTTAGAACAAATCCGATTATTAAGAATAACTTACAGAAGGAACACATAACCAATTTAATGTCATACGCACAAATCGCCTATAATAATACAATTCACTCATCAACAAATTTTACACCTTTAGAATTAACTTTAGGACATTCAAATTCACGCAACCTTTACGACATTTGTTGGTAAACCACAATATTTTTTAGTTTTATAAATGGATAGGGTCCTTTTAACAGTTACGGATAATACGAAAAGAAGAAAAATTTAGTTAGCCTTGAGATGAAAAGGAGGCAATGTCAAGTTAAGTCAAAAAGAAAAACAAGAAAGAAATGATGGATGAATCTGGCATTAATTTTAATTGAGTTTTTCTGTAAATGTGGAGCATTTTTGTGGCTGTTAAAAGGACTTGAACCTTTGACAAAAGTCCTAAATCCCTAAATTTTACCAATATTAATTGTCAATTTGTATTGTACTGGACGCCTACTTGCCAACATTGCTGAAATAAATTAGTGTTTTGGAAGTGTAGTATTTATTGCCGTCTACAGTGTTTGACCATCACATCCATTGCTTTTATAGGCCCTTACGACACAAGATAATTAAAAAATAACATTGGTGACCCCGACGTGATCGAGAGGAATTTGAGTAATGGATGACAAGGAGCGATTAAAACAATCAATGGACACAGCAAGATTGAGGGGAAGCATATCAGTAGGTGTGTAAAATTAATTAGTTGTTCTCGGACGTGTTGCGAGGCGTGTGGAAAATTCTTAGATTTCAACTTGGACGTGTGCAAATTTTTAGTAGAATCGCGTGCCGAGCCGTAGGAAGGGAAAATAGAATGCGAATTTCTAAAAATTGGCTGTCGCGGGACAAATTAGACTTGCAAGCGGGCCATTATATAAACCCGTGCTTATAGGTGTTTCGCTCTCTTATATTTTTGATTTTATTCGATACTTCAAACAGTTTTGCTCTTTATTTTTTTGATTATTCGATACTTTAAGTAGAATACGTGATGATTACGTGCTACAATAAAAGTTATTAGTACACTTGAGAAGATAAATAAAGGTAACAAAGTCTAGTTATATTTGCGGGTATTACTGTACCAATTTTCCAAATTAATAACGATAAATAAATAAGTAGAAGTAGGCAGTTTTTGGTATAGCGTGAAAGAATTATGAATTTCAGTGCTATGTATCGTGAGTGTTAGTAATCAAATGTTATTCGTAAACGTGATTGGATCCACAAAACAAGATTTCGATATATCTAGATGAGTTCCTGAGAAACCCTGAAACCTTTTTAGACGAATGGTGGTGGATAAAATTTTTAAAGGCGGCTAGAAATCCGAGGACGTAAACATAAACCAGCTGGAATGGTGGGATTAGCAAGTCCGATGTACATTGAAGCCACGAGTGCATTAACCTTCAGGTAAATTATGCATTTTAGTTCGATCTTAGATGTTTTGGTGTGTGTTGAATATCTTTATAATTTGTTTGATAAAAATGGACAGTAGTAAATTTGTATAAACAACAAATTTTTAATTTTAAGGTAAAATTTTCTTGTATAAGTAGAAAGGAGTATTTATCAGGTTTATGTTTTTGATTATGATGAAAATTTGGGTCTGTCTTTGAGCTCAATTAGACTAACCTGTTAAATTAACGTAAAGGGGTGGGAGATGCTCCCTTTTATTCAGACTCAGGTCTGCAAATATTGTTTATTTAATTAGTATGCATCCTACAAGGACTCTAATTCCGGATGCAAATTAAAATGATGACAAATTTGAACTTGAAATTTTATAATGCTGAAATTTATGCAGAAATTTAATTTTGAAATTTTAATGTATTGTGAATATTGGCGTAAATAGAGTTAACGTTGATGTTTGTGGTAGGAATGTGTTTTTTTTATGAATGAGGATGAAAGTTTTATCTAGGTGAGCTGCCGTGGCGGAAAGAGTCAAGAGGCTATAATTTCAATATTGACCTACCGTGTGAGGGTATCCAATTAACAATAAATAATAAATAACAAGACCTCTAACACTATCGTACCCTCACGTTTCGGGACGTTGCCTCACAAGCTGCAGCAGTCGGTGAAAAGGGGGGGTTCATTAAACAAACACACTGAGACGAAAATTCGATTGTTTTAGTGAATGAACTACTAACTAAAACTTCAACTAATTACATATGCATAACAAAATATAAAGTAAATAACCTTATGTACAATAGGGCGCCACCATGGGAATTAAACGGCCCATGGACCAATCGCGGTAATAGCTCTCGTCGCACTTTGTTCGTGGGCTATTAACCAAAATGGCAGAACAGAAAATAAGTCACTTATAGTCTCCGGCTAGCACAAACACAACTTAACTAAACTTAACTAACAAACATATTTTTGAATAGTTACAGTTCTAGGTGTACACACCCCAATAACAAAAATTTATTAATGCTACCCTAGTCTAACTAACTTGCGTAGTGCGACGACCCTTTTTTAACCACGGGGTCATCTACACCATGAAAAATACGACCTTCTCAAGGGTCAAATAGTACCGTAACTTGACTTCGGACCTGAGCTTTGCATTCTCAGGTAGTCTCGTGGATTAGTGATTAACGGCCTCTGACACCGTCGAAACACAATATAAAAGAAGACCCTTCTAAAACGATGCGGTTTCCAAAGCAATAATCAAACGGATCAATTTACTTGAACTGGGCATTCACCCGGAGTTATATTTTATGGAAGTCGACAAATACTGTTTTTAAACAAATAACTGACTTATGCTGCATAACACAGCCTTGAGTTCATGGTAATAACACATATACTAATTACTTACTCAGAGAAATAAATAACTTAAAACATAACTGCACGCACTGACTACATAGAAATAAAATACTTCACACAATCGGGCAAAAAAACAGCCCTATAAACTCTAACGCGTCTGGAAATAAACAACCCTGATTCCCACCGGCTGGCATCCTTATATACATTTAGGTTAATTGAAAAATAACCCTTTCTTGGCGCTCTTACTCGGCTTAGGATGCGCCGGTCGTAAATCTTTAAGATTAATTAAAACTGCCTATGCCTAAGATAACCACACAAGTAGCTCTCAGAATTGATTTTAGTTGAGTGCTCAGCTAATTGAAAATTGCTTCAGAACACCCTGACATAAATAGGATCCTAAAGCATGATTGACATCTAATTATAGATATCAACTAATCTGACATGTTTAGTGCCCTTAAAGTAAGTGCCTTTAGAAAAATTGATTAACTCTTGGATTAGATCTTTCTGGGAACTTCGCTGGGAAGCTACGTGGGTGATCCTGCAGCCGCTACAATTCTAATAATTAGCATGCTAAAATTAAACTAGAAACTAACTATTTTTAGGAATACTAGAACTATTAGAGCGTATTAAAACAGTATGTTACAAGGCGATTATCAGAAGAAAGTCAACGGACCAGTTAATTTTGAGGAGATCACAGCAAACCTTGGCGCCCAATTCGTGAGGCTCGATTCTTATAGGAAATAACACAGCAATATATATATATATATATATATATATATATAACACATTTTTGCCATAATCATAAGTCTATAAAATAAAAAAAATGTAGTCAATCAATTATAAACATGATAACTTACATTAACTGTTGTTCATAAATATATAATTATTTAGTTAATGACAGTGAAACTACTTCATTTAATCGAAAGTAGTATACACAATAAACTGATATAAAACTGCTAGATCTCGATTGATAAATTGGCATAATCAGTGACACATGACTAACATAGATGTTTTAAGATAAAAATAAAAAGTTCAGTAATATTATTGATTATAAAAACGAGAATATACGATGCTTAAATTTTCCATATCTTGTTTGTTATTCATAGAGCTGGTGTCTTTGAGTATGTGGAAGGATTCCAAGAACAAGCGCTTTTTATAATTGGTTTGAGTTTCCATGATTTTAACTTGGTTATATCCGGATTGTGTTTGGTGGCATACACATGTCTAGCTAAGGCGCAATTGTTTTACCAAGTTTTGCGTCACTGCGATGTTGTGTCATTCTATTGTGTAACCACTGATTAGTTTGTCCCACATAACTGAGCAAGCAACTGAATTTGATCTTATATACTACATTGTTACATAGTGGTACCTCAGTCTTATCTTTTAATTTTGTAAACAGGTTTTTTAGTGATTTGACATAATCATTTGTAATTATAACATTAGGTTGTTTTAGTATTTTAGTAAGCAGAGGAGTAAGTTTTTCTATAAAAGGTAGTTTTCATAAATCAGTTGTGTATTTATAATTCTAGGTGTTCTTAATGTGTTAGAAAAAAGAATGTATCTTAGATGTAAGAATAAAGGAAACAGTTTTAGATTTAAGGAAACAAAGAGAAATAAAGAAACAAAAATGTACCCTTAGAAACAATGAATTTTAAATAACAAAATTAAATGAATTTTATGAAATTAAAAATTAAGTAAAACCATAATTTTTCATGTACGTCGGGAGGAGTTATGTATCCCCCAATTTATTTAAATATTAAATAATAGAATCTAATAGAAACTTATTAGAAATTGTTAAAGAAATCATAAGTCAATTGCAACAATGTAGTATAAGGATAAACCAGACAGGTTATTAACGTTCATTAGAACGGATGCGCTACTTTGTATCGCAGACGATAGTGATAGTGCAGGTGGCAGGTCACACACGGTTAAGATATTGCAATTACCTAGAAATAAGATTGTAACAATGTATCAAAGTATAGAATTAAGAGTAAAGCAGACATGGGATCTGCAAGTTCCCACAGCCATGTGAGGGGGTAGAAACATATAAAAAGCCCGGGAGCTCAAGGACCCCGGCAGTCAGTCAAAGTATTTAGCTTTTGCATTGCAGTTTGCTTAGGCGACTCACAATATTAGTTCAATTAATTAATTTACTTTGATTTAAAGTTAAAATCAGTTTGTCAAAATTCCACCTTAATTTCTGTATCAATTAAAATAAACTTGTTAAGTTTTGGAAGTGTTTTTTAAAAACGCAGCTTCCAAGGCTCTAACCTTAACTCACATACTTTGTTAATCCAAGTGGTAGATCTTCAAGAAAAGCTCCAGACACCAGACTATATATAATTACGCTCATATTTGTGCAACTTTATAGACAAACAACCGCTAGTGATTATTAGAATTTTATAAGTTTCTGTTACAACACATTCTTAAAGATAAAAACGGCAACAAATATTTGAGTTCAGATTATAAAGCACTTCCTATAAAACTTTGCTAACAAATCCCACAGAAACTTTAACAACTGCAATCATAACTTTCTCTATTGATTCGTAGTGCATAACTTGATAAAATCCACGCCAACCAGAACGTCTGCATTCGACAGATACCCCTGCTACTAGCATAAGGATTAAGGGGGTTTCACATCTTAAATGAAAAGGGTGTGAGAGTAGAAACAACAGCACGATCTCGACGTTTTGTATCCTCCCCTCATTCTTTCATAAATTTTTAATGACAAATTTAAAATTCGCCAATTTTTCTTGGATTCAGGCAAGATTTTGAATTATATAAGGGAGTTTTAGAGAAAGCAAAGTTTTGTTAAACAGGAAATTTTAAAATGAAATGCATTTGTTATCCAAATCCAAATGATTTAAGAAAGTTAAGTGAAAAAGTTTGCTTTTAAAATTTATGTGTTTTAAAATTGGATTCATGAGATTACTTAATACAATAATAAATTTTAAGTCTTCGCTGTTTCTTTTATACTTGTTTACGGTTATTTAGTGACGTTTTTATTACGAACTCTATTTAAAGTTAGTGTTGGAAATTGAAAGACATTTCTAAACATTTTTACTTGGTAGAGTAACTATTATAACCAGGGGCGGATTGCACCACTCACCTTAGAATTTATAAAAACTATTTATAGACACAATACGTTACTGTGTTCTTTCACAATGGTCAAGCTTCCTCGCATTAAAAAAGTAGGTGTTATTTTTTTAATTTGCGTTGATATTTACATCGATTTCTTTATGTTTCATCAATTATTACAAAAGTGGTATATTATAACGTATACTTACTGGTTGGGTTAACAAATCAGGGGTTATTTTTATACCCCCTAATGTGACCAGTGGCCTTTAAGGAAAGATTTCCTTAAAATGATGGAACGCAAATATCTTCCGACTATGCTAGGGGTCTATTCCTTGGGCAGAGCTTATGAAGATTGGTCGTGGTTCTTTTTACAAAGCACTATTTTCTTACTAGGGCTAGAATCTTAACAAAACAGGGGTTTAAGTAGGGCGCCACCAAGTCATTAATTTTTAAACACAGGGTTTCTCTAAGGGGGACTTGGGAGTCTTTAGAGAGGAATACCGTATTAACTGCTAACGCAGAAGCTGTAAAGAAAATTTAATTAAATTAACAAAAGTGAGGACACAAGAGGTATTCTCTTGTTACCTCATATAAAAACTAGCAAAGACTAATCAGGCAAACAATATTATGAACACAGATTTTATGTTCCAAATTCTTAAAATGCTATTAAAGCTTCTTGTTAAATTGGGGTTACCACTTTATGCTATTTGATCTTATACCTGGTTATTCTATTTCTGAACGTACTTGTTCAGAATAAAACAATTAATTAAGAAAATTAAATGTTGCTTCTTTAATTAAAATTGTTTCTTCATAAAAATTGTAAATATAAAATTTATGTTTAAGAAAAGATAATACACGTTTCATCTACTCATAAGGTAGGATTATATATTCAAAAGAAATATCAAAAACTGCTTTCGTTACAAAAATTTAACTTGAATTTACCAGAAATATCAGATCTGTTATTCTGTTTACATATTTATAAAAAAATTAACTAAATTGTCTATTAATTCATCATTCAGAAATTGTAAGTGAAATCATGCATATATGAAACATTAATAAGAACTCTTTAGATTTGCCTAATTTCATTAAAATAGTAACTGTGATTACACTGCACTAATATTGACTATAAAACTTACTAAAGTCCTTTTAGTTTGTTAAACGGATTATTGGTAATAAGTTGTTACAAAGATATTTTCTGAAGCAGCCTTGTATCAAAGATCACCAAATGTAGACGTGATGTAAGAATAATACTAATCTCTTACCTTGGTTTTCAGGTGATGTTTACGTGATGGTGTTACAGTATGTTAGAGCAGGTGCTAATACATACGTTCCTCAGAAAACAAGTGACGTAGAATCCACATGTTCTACAGGACACAAACAGCTGCGTGATCCTTGGACCAGATCATAAGAACTTAATGCGTTTTCTTATACGCACAAACCTAGACCAACCAAAATCCAATACAAAACTTAGATGTTCTACTGTGTGTAGATCTTGACCAAAATAATTACCATCGTATAATTGTCCTCCTAATTACTTGTAATTTCACACTCGCAACTTCAAAAAGACCATTTCAATTCATCATTGGACTTTATTTCCAAACCATAAAAATTTCTACGTACTTTGTAGAACGTTTCCTTAAAATCCAAACATATTGTTTTCTCGCATAACTTTACATTAAACCCAACTATTCATCGTAAGGTTGAAGGACGTTTATACTGGATCGATATTTCGTATCGCAAAGTTGACGTGAAATATAACTTGGTACTCGCAGATGCGAAGGTAGAATTAATATCGTCTTGAAACACAGCTTTCAGACTGCCTTTTCTTTATAAAACCAGATAAGGCGGGTTTATTCTAACAAATGAATATACGGAGAAGCCTTACAATTAATATACAAAACGATTTCTTAAAAAGTTATTTCTCTACATTTGCAGGAAAATTATAAAATAAATATCTAATCGAAGATTTGTCGGAGCATTTCAATAAGTATTTAATTGAAGGTTTTCTAACGAAGCGTTGAAAGACATATTTAATTGAAACTTTTACGAAGTTATTTAAGAAATATTTCAAGAGCTATTTAAAAAAAGCTATCCATAGAATTATTAAAAAAACTATCAAAAGAATTATTAAATGAATTTATCAAAAGAAGTTATCGAAAGAACGCTACAACAAAATTATTTAGTTTGTCTAGTAACTTATTTTTAACTCTTACCATTATTAAAACCACTAAGACTAGTGTTCAGCGCACTAGGGCTCCACTA
The DNA here is from genome assembly GCA_036346225.1 of Platerodrilus igneus. Classification (NCBI taxonomy): domain Eukaryota; kingdom Metazoa; phylum Arthropoda; class Insecta; order Coleoptera; family Lycidae; genus Platerodrilus; species Platerodrilus igneus. The sequence continues at coordinate 10,839 of JARFIW010000572.1, forward strand.
CCGCACAAGGCCAGACGCAAATTACATGCTAGAACCTTTTTGGTTTCCATGTTGGTTCTCGACGAGAGTTCTAGCCAAAGTGAGTGCTGATGCAATATGCATGAAACAGAAAAGCTGCTTGGCCTTGATAATATTTATACCAACATTTAACGCCTGATGTTAGCAACCAAACTCGCATTTCTGTATGGGGGTTAGAACTCATAATACCAATACTGGTATTTGTTTATTTAAAAATTGTTTACGTGATATAAATGACTAGACAGAAGGTTTGTGAAACTAAAAATTCATTGACGTTCTGCAGTGGTCAAAAAAACTGTTACAACATGTATATATAGTCTTATTAAATCAAAGCAACCAACATTTCAATTCAGTCATTTCACGGCCATTCTTTCCAATATATATCAAACCTAGATTCATATTGTGGAGTGAATATTTTTCGGCATCTGCTGTTTATTAATACGAAAATAGCAAGTCCTTGAATTATTTTGTTGAAAACGATTCGAATTCGTTTTAATTTTCATGATTTGGGACTTGTTAACTTGTTATTGTGTATTAGTACGATGTTGTTTGCTATGTTATTATATTTGAAAGGTGGGCCTTATTATAGCATTGAAGATGGTTCCATTGTCACTTAATTTGAACAGTCCAAATTTTTAGAGCTCTTGATGATGAAAGATGTGCCTAACCAGCCCTTAGTGGTCGTGGTGGTTTCTTAAATTGTATGATGAAATAGTTTCGAAATGTGTACGATCAACGGTAAGTTTTAAAAATTTGTAATTTGTTGTGGTAACACTCTTTATTTTAGCACAACTAACAAGTATGATTTTTAGTTTTTATTGGATGCTCGCTCTAATATTACAATTAATGTTGTGAATCTGTTTTCGTGTTTTATTTATAAATGCATGGATGGCGTTTTAGTTCATATTATATTATTAATTGAGATTGAAAAACTTGTAAAAATTGACGAGAATGGTTGAACCGATAAATCATGCACTAGCGCGATAGCAACTAAACAAGGTTATCAAGCGTGAGGTTTAACGGTTCTTATACCGAAACTGTTTCGCTTCTGCAGATAATAAGTATACTTCTATCTCACTACATAAGACATATTAATGAATTTTCTCTTAAGTTCAAAAGATTCATCCAATCCTCATTTTTAATAGCAAGTAAAGTGTAATGTGATTTAGAACTATCTGCTTTTGTTGTAATTGCATGCCATAATTATATTAACTGGTTTTGGCAAAGTTATTTTTTATGCTCAAACAAAGCATTTTTAATCTAAGAAGCCAGTTACATATCCCCCAAATTAGACTATATATGTAATTAAATAAAACTATTAAGAAACTTAAGTTAGCCGCAACAATGTAATTCAAGGATATATAAAGAAAAGGTTAATGAAAGTTCACAAGCAAGTTGTGAGAACGGATGTGAATACAATGTATTCCAGACGCAACGTAATACTGCAGGTGCAGGTCACAGTAGGTTATAAAACCGCAAATTATTAGAATTAAGATTATTATTTTGTATTGTATAGATGAATAAAGAAATAAGCAGACATGAGCTCTGCAGTTTACACGAGCAATGCGACGGGCAGGGACAACATAAATACAATGGAGAGCTCAATAAGGTCAGTTAGTCTTGAGCTTCTCAACTTTAACATTGTTATTAGTGAAGCTACTCGCCGTATTTTAGTTTGATTAAAATAGTAATTTCAACTTAGAATATTTTTGGTCCACAAACTTGTAATTAAAAAATTGATATTGTAATTCAGTTGAAATAAATATTGTTAAAAGAATTTTGAAAGAAGACTTTTTAAAAAAGCAGCTTCCAAGGCCCAAAACCTAACTAGCTTTATATTAAAAATTAGTAGAACAAAAAGGCCCTAATACATTAACCTTTAGTTTCCTTAGTTCTATACGTCAATATAGATGCCGAAATGGGGTCAGAAAGGACGCCCCACTATAATATTAAAAGTATTAATGAAATAAAGAATACCAAAAGGGAAAATTCAAAAAAAATGTGCATATTGCAAGATATAGTATACCTAATGCCTAAGAATATCTTATAAAACTAAAAAAGAGAAAGAAAAGTATAATTAGTACATCACACGTTACAGTTAAGGAAATAAATAAAGTATTTTAACCTTGATCATTTCACAGTTCACTATTATTTAGAAGAATAATCCAGGTAAGCCATGGTGGTTTTCTCTATACTTTGATATATAAAATTTTTGCAATCTTCACATGTTATATAAACTTTTTCTTTATCCTTTCGTGAACACTTGTAACATCTACCTTATTTTCTCAGTTCGGCATCTTCGTCGTGTTTATGTAGAACGGTGTATTTCAATATTACATTATTTTAAAGCACTTTTTATGAGTGCATGAAGTCTTATCGTTAATACAAATCTTTATACTTGCTATTACTAAACCGTCACCAAATTCTAATAAAATAAGCGTCTTTGCGCGAGTTTTATTTTTCATTCCACGTATAAATTTAGAGCGCATATATCTATTATATTTATAAAAAGTCGGTAAAGACAGTGCAGTTCTTCAAACGCAGGTATTGTAACGGTTTTTTTTTCTAATTAGTTATAAGACTAGCCTCACGCATGGGCGCCTGTGTAACGAATTCTTCCGACATAACTAGGGGTATATTCCTTGGGTAGAGCTATGAGAAATGGGGGGGTAAGTCGAAATCTGTTTGTGGGTCAAACTTAATCTCAGACAAATAGGCGCCACCAAGTCCGGACTTATTCAGGATAATGGCATGGCATATTTCTAAGGGTGGACGTGGAGACCCAAAGAAAAAAAGATCGCCTTTTATGATCAAAACCTGTCTTAATAAAATAAGACGCTGCTCCTGTAAGAAATTATAATAGTTAGGTTAATAAAAAAGTGGAACACTATTTGTGTCCCGCAAATATACATAAAGAAGTATTAATAATATATTTTCTATATAAAGTTGGCATCAAAATTCTACTCTTAAAGATGTTAGCTTTCTATAGTTAGGTTTGATCATATTTGATCAAAATAAAAAACTTTAATCTTGAACCAATTATTTACTAAAAAGAATTTCTTTTAAAACAAAATGACTTGCTACAAAATTTAATTAATAACTGAATTACTTCGTGGATTTTAATTTCAGGTTTATCTAAATTATTCATAATCAAACATTTTACAATAAATTGTAAACTTGTTACACAAAAAAACTCCGACCCGTGCAGATCTGTTCAGGCAGGTTACATTAAAAAATGTTACTATTCAAGTTTTCCTTTTTAAGTTACATGTACTAGTTTTAGTTTCTAAAAAAGCAGATCACAAAAATATTCTTGTTTACATAACTTGTGCTAACGCTGTTCGAAGCATTTGCTTTCAAGAACACATCTGTCAGCAGTATACTACAGAAAAATAAGTGACGTCAGTAACACCTGTTGTTGTAACTAACGCTTCATACTGAACCACGCGTGTTGTTTCTTAAAACATCAAATTAGTGAATTTTAATTTCGACACTGGAAATCCAGCTCAGCAATAGTTGAAACATTTATCATATTCGTGCTTTTACACATAAGAACAAATTAGCGTGTTTCTAAAGTGAAACACCAAGAAGGTACTTAAAGCTAACTACGAACCAAAAGCTGCTTTTCTCGCCTTGATGAGGTACTTGTTATATCATGCGAAGTTCATTGCGTGTAGTGTGAACCAAGCTCGTACTAAACAGCCTCTACCAAAGTAGCATCTTTACGCTGTATAACAAAGCGATCTTCTCAATAAAATTGGCGAAACTTCCTATTATCAAAGTTGCATTCTTTACGTCGTATAACAAAATGATCTTCTTAATAAAATTGGTTAAACTTCCTATCTTCTAAGTTGCATTTGTTTTAGTTGCTTACATTACATCGTACGCGCTAAATAAATTATCTCAAATTAAAACAAGTTAATAACCTTTATACTATACCAACCGCTATTCAAAGATGTGTCCCGACTCCTCAAAGTGGATACGCAAATTGCCGGCCTGCAGTTTTTGGTACATCTTATCTCTTCTTCCACGTATGGCCGACTGATTACCAAACTAGCTCGGGCGACCGGAGCGTCCGAGGAGGGGGCTGTCAAACCGAAACACGCCTACGAATAGCTGTAGAAGACACAGATATTCAACCTCAAATAGAATACCAAAGTACGATGCTACTTTAACGTATTACCTTAGTTGTTAAATGTATTTTACCATTATTCTAATAAAAGTGTTTTATTATTCTCGCACTTTGATGAAGGGATTTATTAACCAAAAATAAAATTGTTACAGTATATTCTCTAACTAATTTAACTGCATTATCAACACCCACCTTAGTGTTGCTATAGTCTAAAATAATTAGTGGTTTTCATCGTTTTATTTAGATACAGTACCGTTGTAGTGTTGTGAAGATAACAAATGGACCATTTTGCATTTTTCGGAATGCGGGAAACCATTGTTGTCCTTCGCAGAAGCAAATCGCAAAGAATGATCTGGAAGAGAAGTTGTTTTTAATTCAATTGGCGGATACAGAAAGTGTAAGATTTTGTATTGTCAAAAAATTAGCCATAGGAACGCACGCAACAAACTATCAGTTGAATTTTTACCTTGCGAAGTATTTTGTTACGTGCAGTTCTTGTACGCGATTATTTCCATTCTTATGTAATTAAATTTCATATTCCTTACTGTATTCGCGGTCATTTGCAAGTTTTCTTTAACAATATCAGCTTTCTCAACTGAAAAGATTGCTTATTCAACGCTCTATAAGTTTTATTACTACATGTAGTTATAATTTAAATACTGCAAATTTATTCTATTTGAATATAGCCTCAAAATGTGGTAGTTTTCGTAAGAATTGATTATTAGGATAATTTGTTTTCAAAAAATTAGAAGGTGTTATCTATGTGTGTCTGAAAGGCTATTTAGAGTCCGCTTATTTGTAATCTGTATATAATATAACGTTGCTAAGTAATTTATGCTATATTTCTATAATTGCTTGTCGAAAGTTAGACGACTCTCTTTACACACCGTTCATAAGTCCTTCGGTCGATGTAATTTCGTGTTTTAGAACGTATTATGACATGTTCCACTAAATAAAGTTTAGGTAGTTTTTCCATGTTATCGATCGTAGTTGGCTCTGAATTTTCCAATGTTGGACATTCGGATTATCTTTCTTGTACAAGTTGGTTGTACGATGGATATATCTTATTAATTCCTTTTTAAGAAACAGTTTTAGTTTTGGTTGTGAAAATTAGACATATGCTATCTCCTTTAATAAGTGTTCTTAAGAGGACGATACAAACTACACAAGTCAAGAACAAATTATTTATTTGAATGGAGTGGCATCGTACGTCTGATATTTAGTTATTTTTAGCGATATAGTGATGAAATTTTCATCATTTAATAATTGGAGTAGTATAGAAATTATTTTAGGCAAGATTTCTATTTTCATATGATGGTTATTTCTTTTCATTGAAATATTTGACCTAGTTAATAATAGAACATAATATCACATACCTTTGTCCTTGATGCTTTGATGTCGACTACAAAAAGTAGTTGTACCGTAGTTGTGAATTATCAGAAACTCCAAGACCATGTTTTGACAAGTTAAAAACTGGAACGTTATGCCACACTGTAAAACCACGCCGATTAGATGATTTCCCTCATGGAAAATTGGGTCTAATTTTGTCTTTAAGTTTTTACATTGCTTATCGCACAATTAGAGATGTTCTGGTAGGAAATTGAACTTTGTTCAAATTGTCGAAGTGTGCTTATGACGATGACTGTTACTGTTTGAGTATTTATTTAGAGATTAGGTTGTACACTGACTGACCATAAACATTTTCCATATAAAGTTTAGGGTACAATATTATTTAAGTGCGTTGCTTTTACATAATTTTTTAAAGCTACAGCGAAATGCATTGCGACCTTCAGATGGCTTCTTTCTTTTGTTGCTGTAGCTTACGTTACATTTTTTATTTACTAATCAAGAGTTGTTCGTGAACAATATAAACATTCTGATGTCAAAGATTTAAAATCAGGATAACTATAAGACTAAAAACAGTTCACTATGCATATTTTTGCTTAATTTATGTTTTATATAAATATTTGGCTTGAAGGTAAAAGTTACTATATATTTTCTTTGTTTAATTTTGATTTATGTAAATATTTTTTATTTGGAGGTTTTGTAAATGTTCTTTTGGTATCATGTTTTTTAACTAGAGATTTTGTAATGGTTCTTTTGGTGCCTTGTTTTTTAGATAGAGATTTTGTGAAAAAAATTCCTAATTTAAGGTTTTCTTTTTCTTTCTTTGTTACCCACCCAACTCTACGACTTTCTAAATAGCACGATATTACTTATTCGGATTCCTGTTCCTTTTTTTGTTGCGGTACTCGGTGCGGGATAATTTCTTTGCTTACTTAACTTTTCTTTCTACTCCGCACGTAACACCGTGATTTTGTTCTCTTGCTGCAGCAGAAAGAGTGCAGGTATAAGCTTGTAAATTATTCCTGTCCAATGTAGTACCTTCGGGTGGAGCACTGGAAAATCAAATGTAGAAACGTTTAACCCTCGACACGGATCACTTGAAAAATGTTAGGCGAGCATTTTTCACAAGAATATGATCTCGTTCAAATGAGAGATAAAATGCAGCCCTTGTGTAAGTGTTGTTAAGCACGCTATAAGTCCTACCTTGCTTGGAACAACATGGGTTTGGCAACATTCAAAAGTTCCAGGTAAAAAACTCCATCCTTCAAATTGAGCACTGGAAAATCAAATGTAAGTTCTGACACGGTTCGCTTGAAAAATGTTAGGCGTGCGTTTTTCACAAAAATACGCCCTCTTTCGGATGAGAGGTAAAATGTAATGCCTGTGTGTGTGTTGCCACATACGTTGAAGTTTCATACTTTGCTTAGAATTGCAAAAGTTTGGCGAAATTCAAAATTTTCAAGTACAAAAATTTGTTTTCTGGTCAATATAGTACCTTTGGGTGAAACATTGGAAAACCCAATAGTAGTAACGTTAAAATCCATGCCATGTTTTTATTTTAAACATTTTGCAACTTTGATTCGAATATAATATGTTTTGTTTGATTAGCTGGAAATATATTGCTTTGTTTGCATTTATAAAGTTTTATATAATTATTTCCGGTTGATCTATCGAACAAAACGCTATCTTAATAATAACTTAATATCTCGTTATGTTGTACTGGTACGCGATGCGCTACACAAGATCAATTAGATAGGAAATAAACCGTATTTAATTTGAATGAACTAATTTGTTATGCGAATATTTTGTAGAATCTTTATTTCATATTAAACAGTGTTTACCAATCAAATTTGGTAAATCAATCCTTATTTTTATTCCAAATTACCCCAAAACCACAAGAAGGTAACTAAACCAGTACTATTTTAATTCAGAAAATTTTATAGTAGAAGAATTTCATGCTCTTTTAAAAAAAACTTTCAGAGTTGAGAAATTCATTAAAATGCACCTTAAATTCGGGCTCTAAAATTCCATACAATATGACATTATTTTAAATAAACATTGCTGTATTATTATAAAAGGGTAAACCACATACACTTTATTACAAGGTTTTAAATAGCCATTAAGCAAGCAAAATACAGAATCTTTTATACTTTTAAACGGCAATAAGGTTTCAGATTTAAAGAAAAGTACAGATACGCCTAGGTAAATTACAGTGCAATCAAGACTTTCTACGTGTTAAAGTGACAGCAATATTGCGTAATGATGTGAAAACCCCAGGACATTAGATAAAATGGTAGGGAAATTGAAAAAGTAATAAAAGTGAATTGAGATTGAGTTAGCGACAATCTTATGTCAACCGGTCTTCTTAGATGTAGCAATATAATTAAATCAGAAAATGGGTTTTAATGCTAGATCCCCCAGTGGGGGTTAAGTTAAGAGGATTGGGGATTAATATAAGTGAAATGACTTAACAAAAGAGATGTTAATTTCAAAAATGTAGTGAGAGCCAGGTATGTTGTTTTAAAAAAACACAGCTTAACGATAGACCCAGCATATGGAGTTTTTGATTTAACGGTAGGTAAAGTTTGAAACGCCTGCGGATGGAAATTCGTTCCTTATAACCGTGTGTAGGAATTGAAACTGGATTTGTTTATCCCGTCATTAATTTGGGAATCCTGAAGTAGTGTTCTAGTCGGTGGTTTACAGAAGGGAAAAACTTGATGTGGTCTAGATATTACCTGAATTGTAGAAACTTAAGGAGCAAATCGTAGTATAGACTTATGTAAGATTTGGTAGCAGTTATATATGAAAATGAACGTAAACATGTTTTGACGTTTTTTTTTCGACAACGGACATTAGTTAAAGGATAAATTTATTAACAGTAAAGTATTGAGATATGTAGGTAGTATGTATTTTGGAAATGACAAGGTGATAGTGCAACTTTGGTATTGGAATGTTTTCTTGTTGGAGGAACGACATTACCATTAATTTAGAATTTATAAATATGTAGTTCAATACGAAAGCAGGACAATTTGAAGCGTCGTATAGATTAAGGTACGTTTTCTTTAGGATTTGTTTTAAGGTTCGTTTAATATTACCTGACCAGATTGCAGATACAGCTTGTGTTAGAAAATTATATTTATATGTATATGTATGATGATGCTTTTTAGCATAATAGAGGTTAACTTAAGTTAATGTTTTTTTTTTATTTAACTTATTTAGCAAATTGGTAGTAGTTCGTGAAGGATTTCCAACTACCCCAGTGTTAGGCAGATATGGAAAGAGTAGTTGATTTGAATAAAGGAACGTGACGATTAAAAGTAAGAACTAGTAAAACGAGGGAGTTTATGTGAAAGAACAGTCTTCCACGTAGACAAGAACATCACTCAGATTTGTGATGATCGACTATTTGGCGCCCCTCGATATTGACGAAGACAAAACCTTCCAGGGTAAGTATTAATGCAATGCAGAATTTGAGTTGAAAACCTTGCCACGCATAAGTTTTGAATCTTTTTTATTGATTCTCAATTTTTTTTCGCATTTATCTATAGGAACCCACTTCCGACCACTGCAGTTAGCCGACACACCTTTTTTTCTTGTTTTGTGGTCTCTGCCGCTTCGGGGCTAGTCAAAATTAAAATGTTACACCCGTAACATTAGGAAAAAATTAAAAACCGTAACAACTGTATACGGCTAGAGTTTTGATAAGATACCGTGATTAATTCCATAAAGTTATCAGAACATACGATAAAATATGGAAGTTCAATGGAAAAAATTAAGACTGGTTAAATTATCTGTAACATGTTTAATATATTTTTAGCAGAAGTCGATAATAACATTAACACTACAGTTTCTACAATGCTGCGTTTAGGTTTCAAAAAGCTTTGGATCGAAACCGACGCAAAGATTAAAACCTGACTATATCTTTTTATTGTTGTGTTACTGTCTTCAATATACTCTTTGCACGGAGGCAGATAGAAAATGTTAAGCCCGATACATGTCTTTATTTGTTGTTGTGTCAAAGTCTCACAAATACTGTTGAACGAAGGCAGCGCTGTCTCTTAGCATATGTATATAAATTATATTAGTTGCATCTAATTCCGTTCCGAATGAACCTGCACCTTGAAGAAGTTCTAGATTACTAGAACGGGTGGAACAGCATGAGAGATCCGGTGATCTAAAGACGCGAACTATAGGTCCTACCAAATTAGTGGGGTCTTTAGTGAGGAACCAGACAAGACAAGCCTCCTAAAAATAGAGCAGCTTTTTCGGTACTTAAAGTCGGAAAGACCATAGAGGTCGGTATGTCATTCTAAGACACACTATTGCAATGTGGAGGGCAGCGGGAAACCACCACATTACCTCCCAAGTACACAGAGTACTTAAATTGTTATTGAAGATGATGGCAAAAATTGCGGAGTGAAAATAATCCAACATTTGGATCTCCGGGAGGGGACTGCTTCGGAGAATGTGATCGGAAACATTCTGCGAGTCGGAGCGTGGAATGTCAGAAGTATGAAGCAAGTAGGTAAGCTATAGAACTTGAAAACTGAACTGGATATGTAGTAGGGATCAGCGAAGTTTGGTGTCCAGAACCGGGGGATTTTTAGACCGGAGACTTTTGGGTAAATCACACTGGATAAGAGGAAGGAAATTCGGGTGCAGGAATAGTTATGCGAAGAAAGATAGGACGACGTGTAGAAAATTACTTACAAAAAAAGCGAAAGAGTACTCATGGTTAGACTAGACTCTAAACAGGTAAATACAGTAATAATACAAGCACACATACCCACCTCTAACTACAGCGAGGAAGAGGTAGAAGCGATCTACAAGATATCGAAAACATACTAAGATACGTAAAAGTGGAAGGTGGGGGTAGGAAAGGAGCTGTAGTAGATTTATTTGGTTAGGCATGAGAAACGATTGGGGAAATAGGTTGGTAAAATTTTGCGACAAAACCTAATTAACCATCACAAACACCTTTTAAATTTTAATTTAATTTAAATTTTAAATATTTTTGGAAATGTTTATGTGAAGAGGCATTTGGCGAACGGTTTCTCTAATTAGGGACCAGGATTTTTGTAGGACATCATTTGTTATTTGATCGGAACCAGGAACTTTACGGAAGTTGATGATAAAGGTGTCTAAGAGGGAGATTTCCTTTTCGGTGTCTGTTTCGTTTTCGAATGGGGTTTGTGTTTATTAGGTTTTGCTGTCACAGTGTAGAAGCAACGTGCGGGCCTGAGGTGGTAACGGTATCCAGAAGGGTAGTCAGTGTAGTAATGTAAGTGGAAAGCATTGTGTTCAAAGGTGCTGACAGGATATGGGTTTGAAGGAGTTTTAGTAGTTTCCTATATGTAGTCCATGAGTTGGCAGTATTGTCCTTTATAGTTTTTAAAAGATGTATTTTCTTTGCGATTGTTATCATGATTTTATACTGTCCTCTGTCGTTAGAGTAGGCGTTCGAGAGTGTATTAATGATGTCGGAATCTGTGCTTGCCCGTCTAACTATTTGTAGGTTATGTCTTGTTTCTACAAGTGCTTGTTTGGTAGTTGTTAGGTCTGATATCCACCAGGGTGTGGGTCGTTAGATCTAATGTTTTGTAAGGATAGTGTAAAAAGCGGTAGTAATAATGTTTTATCTATTTCGCTGGTTGGAGAATCAGGGTTAGAATCTGGATGGTAGTCGGGAACTTCAGTATTAGCTTGGCTAGGATTTTTAGAAAGTATCTTCAATTCGCTTTGCGGGTATTATAGGTTGGGGTTTTTGTATATACGCGGGGAAGATATCAAATGTAATAGAGCTGTGTAATCACTTGTTTGATATACGTGGGACATTGTTCAGAAGTAAATTAGGTTAGACGCTAAACGAGAAGATAAAGTGAGGTACATATTGAAATGGCTATTATAAAATTCCCAAGAGGGGATGAGGGTGAGTGCTTCATGGATAAGTAAGTGATGGTGATTTTTTAAGTCTTTAAATGCATGTTCATTTTTGTCTGCACTGTCGTTATGCCGGAATTTGTGAATTTGGACTTGGCGTTTACTGCTACTAGCGTTGGTTCTTCTTCGATCGTCATCGATATGTTCCAATAGGTGTAGGTGAGTGTTGCTGTTTATGCTGCATTGGAAGCAGAATGCGATTAGGAATATGGAGCCAGCTTTACAATGAAGTTCGGCTGCAGTAGTATTGGGAGTGGAGAGGGAAATGTGATAGGCGGCATCAATTAAGGGATATGTTGTTAAAATAGTGGAGGTGTAGGTTAAATCTACGGAGTTGGGGTAAATGTTACTACGTGCATTGACGTAGCTTAACAAAAAAAGGAAGAAAAAAGAAAATACAGAAATGGACAGGGCTCATTCGATGAGTGAGCGGGGTATAATACATACATGCTATATCAGTACAGTTGTATCAAAAACAAATGAAAACAATAATAAGTAGTAATTACAATATGAATGTCAGGAAGGACCAAAAAAAATATCAATTCTTAACATACCGAGCTGCCGTTTTTACGTATCCTACCCCCATATTAATTAACAAAGAAAGAAAAAGAAATCACAACTCTAATAACCGCAGCTCTAAATCGTCATCTTAAATATAAAATTAAATATATATAATCGTTACAATATCAATAATACGTGTCGTCCTCCACCCCCGTTCGTTTCGATGATAACTATTTTAGAACCACAAGGTGTAATCATCCAATAACACTGAAATATACTGGTTCAACCAGTTCATGGAACCCATACAAAAAAAATAGTGGATTAACACTCACCCACGTGTCGAATATATTGGATCTATTACACCCTCTTTAGGGCCGCAGCGGGCAGCAGGGTCTAGAACCACGCAATTGGTGCCATATAGAAAGGAGCAGCCATCGCCTCCTCAATTAGGTCCAAGGTAGCAGGTAGACCTATTCACCGGAAGAAACTAGAATTTTTATAGGTGAAATTAATTTATTGTCGTCGACAAGTATAGATCTGTAAAACCAGCATTACTTACCACGCTGTATTGCGTGCGCGAAATCCCCCCGAAGAAAACGGAAACAGCAAAAATATAACGACTGTTTTCGTCGTATATAAGGAAAAGCAAGTGAATATTAATTGGTTTAACTAAATAATGAGAGTTCAAAAAGTAATATTGGTGTTATCAAATAATTAGAAACTGGAAAACACGGTTTTATCGGATAGTACGCGACTTTAGTTTGACGAGTCTTTAGATGGAAATCACATAAGAATCAATTATACGCGGGCGTAATGTATAACCAGTTATGGATACCTAAAACAAGCAACGTTTCAAAGCAACTAGATTTGAGTTAAAAAATTTTGAAAGCGGGCTTATGATGAACAGGTATAATAAATAGGTTGTTGATGAAGGATTTAAGAATAGCAACGAAATAGATTTAACAAATAAAGCGTCATATGAAATATCAAAGGACAAAAGGGGTTTTTAATTTATCTCGAAAATAAACGTAACAAATCCCCCCAGCAAAATTAACAGGTCGGGGTAGAAAAGCAGTACTAAAAAGAACCAAACACAAAAAATTCGCTTGAGAAAAAACTAAAAGAAAATTTCTTTACGAAAACAAAAACCAACAGTACAAGCCAAAACAGGACCCAAGGGTCAAGTCTCACAAAGGAACAGCAATAAAGAACGAGAAGAAGCGAGGAAGAGCACTGGTAAAAGAAACTATGTACTACAAACTGTAGTAACCAAGAATCTCAATAAACGAAGAACCAAAGGAAAGAATAGCTAACTAGGCCTAAAGTCAACTAAGTCGTGGATTCCGAAGAAAGAAAAACAGACTAGAAAGCACCTACCACAGAAGCGGATGGACAAAACACAATCGGTATAGGGACCGACAGCAAAGAAAACCGGCAAAAAGCATAGGGTGAGGAATGTGCAACGAAAGGAACGAAAAAAAAGTAAAAAAACGAAAAAGAATAACATCCACCAGTACAAGTACCAGAACCAACAAAAAACCTAAGAATCGTACAAAAGAAATAAAACAGGATCCCAGTGTAGTTATGTATGAGTATGTGTGTGCGTGTGTGTGGGGGGGTGTTGTGATGTACGAATAGATAAGTGTATGTGTGTGTGTGCGTGTGTGTATGTAGTGTGCGTGTATAAAGTGTGCGCGTATATGTGTTGGACCGGATGCAAGGAGTACAAGGAGAAAACGAAAGAAAAGAGAACCAAGTAAAACTGTGTGTTTATGAGGAAGTATGTGTGTGTATATAAAGTGTGTGGGTATGGATTGGACTTGTATAAATGTGTGTGTGTGTGTGTGTGTGTGTGTGTTGGACCGCTGTAGTCGCCTCTTACTACAGGCAGGTCGTACCATGGGGCTATTCTATTCGCAGACCCACACGGGTGGAAAGAGTACAAGGAGAAAACGAAAGAAAGGAGAACCAACTAGAACTGTGTGTTTATGAAGTGTGTGGGTGTATTTTGGACGTGTATAAAGTGTGTGTGTGTGTGTGTGTGTGTGCGTGTATGTATGTTAGACCGCTGAAGTCGCCTCTTACGACAGACAGGTCGTACCGTGAGACTATTCTATTCCCGGACCCACACGGGTGCAAGAAAGAGAAAGGAAACCCAGCAAAACAGGGAAGTAAAAATAAAAAGAAAACTTAAAGTCCAGAAATCAAAATCTAAAGAGAGCAAAGTCGTCATAAGAATCTGGGGCACGAGGACTAGATATTGGACTTAAGGCATTTACGCCGCCAGAAAAAAAATGTAATTTCGAAAGTTAGAGTCGAGGTTAGAAATTTTGTTGTAAATTAGGTAAAGTTCTTGTAATAATGCAATGTGGAAGCAATGTTCTTGGAGTGTGCTGGATAACTCTAAAGTAGTTGCGCACGAGTGTTGATTAATTTCAATGGATGTCGATCGGTTTATAGTCAAAGTTTAAATAAAATGTGTGCAGTTTATTTAAGGTTTAATTCGAACGCTGCATTAGTGGAATCAGAAAGATGGTTTTGGCACCTCTATGCTTACATGTGATTTTCCAATGCTCTAGCCGAAGGTATTACATTGGCCAGGAAGCGAGTTTTTTTTACATGGAAAATTTGGAATTTTGCCTAACCCTTGCTGTTCCAAGCAAGGTAGGGATCTTTAACGTGCGCGACAACATTCACACACGGGACCACCATTTTACTTCTCATCCGAACCAGGGTGTATTTTTGTGAAAAATGCTCGCCTAACATTTTTTAAGCGGACCGTGAAGGGACCTTGGGCGGGCACCTCTATACTGCTGTCAACCCTTTTGTTTTCAAGATCTTTTTTCTCTGCAGAGCAAAGCTTGAGTAGATCGTGTGGTCGATTTAATTCCTGATGGAGTTGTTAGCTTCGATTCAACCATGCAGTCGGTCGATAGTGATATCACAACCTTCATGATTTTTGCACTACACTGCCAATTCATAGCAATACAATTCTAAAATAAAAAGCTAGCTTATGGGTTTCGAATATAGACAACTTATTGGAAGAGAGTCTATTTTTTAACGTTCGTGCCAATGTCACATTTAGCTATTAGATAACTTAAGCTCCTTATCGTTCTGCAATGTATAGTAGTTGCAAGGTAATTCAGAAATTGGCTTATTTTTACACGTAACCGACAAGATATCATTCCAATGGGCTTTTAAAACTGGGTTCCACTCAGACTAATCCTTCACAATTATTCTACGAGTATACAACATGGCTTTTATATTAATATAAATTAAATAAACAGACATGCTATATACTACTTTAGCCTACCCTTACTGTAGATAACGAAGATACATACTTTAAGTTTGGTGCAAATATTACATCTTAAAGTTACGATTAATAAGATGTCGCGTATGGCATACACAATGTGCGGTTGCACTCCGGATTACATACATCCATTAACCATATAAAACAGGCTATTCCGAACGGCTACTGTCGACTGCAGGCGTTACAGGACAACGAGATTGAGCTTTAGATTTAATTTGTGACTGTACTAAATATTTCAAAAACGTATCGTTTATGCACTTTAACCGTTTTTAACAAAACCAACTGAGATTATACTTTTAGTGTTTCCAAGAAATTGAAATTATATAAAAAGATAAACTTTAAGCGCTCGATGTATGTTACTGCACAGCATGTACCACCTAGCAGACAACTTTCTGCTAGCTCACGCGGCAAAGCCCTTGAAGGGGAAGTAGTTTGTATTAAAAGACAGTAGGCACATCCGATGGACTGGAAATCGTGGCGATGTTTGTGGCAGAGAGGCTAAACAGCCAAAACTGAACGGTAAGATGTCGTTACCGTTAGTAAGAAAAGCTACAACAGCACGGTTGCGATCTAGGCTGATAACCTGGTTCAACCTAATTAAAACTTACCAACAAGACCATTGCGAAAGCCTTGGACCGTCAAAATCGTGGTGGGCGGCTGAGACGGAATATATCTTTACCCATAAGAAAACGACCGCGTGAGTTAGGAATGGAAATTTGGTACTTGCAATGTCCGGAGAGAATACAATAAAGAGTATGAAATTATGGATGAAATGAAAGAAAGTGTGCGAGTGAAAGAAAGCTGAAGGGGGAAAATGTTGTTGAATTAGATGATGATATGTTGGGTTTGTTGTTTGGAGTAGAGAGCAATAGGTTCAGAAGCAAGGTGTTGGTTTAATTTTGAATGATCAATCAAAAGCGTGCGTGAAACAATATGAATTGGTGTCTTCCGGCTTTTTATGGAAGAATGAAGGTGGGGTTTAGACATATCTTTCCAGTAACATGTATGCTTCGGTGAATAACGATAGGGACTGTGAGCAGTTTTTGCAGGAGTTGGAAAATGTATTAGACAAACGCGAAAGGAATGACCATTCTGTTCTATTAGGTGATATGAATAGTTGGGTTGGAGTACACGGAGTACATATGGTAGGTCGGTTTGGTGATCCAAGAACGAAAGAAAGTGTAGATATGTTAGTGAGTATGTGTATGGAACGAAAACTGTTTGTATGCAACACACGGTATAAGCATAAGGACATACGCAAGTACAGATGGCACAGGAGAAATGCGAGAAGTACAATTGATTTGGTTGTATTTAATGAAGGTTTAAGAGAACTGGTAAATACACGAGAGTTAAGAGAGGATCTGAGTGTCGGACTAATCATTTTCTGGTTTTGTCTAGAATTGATCTTAACTGAAAGTGGATGTGAAGAAAGCAGAGTGTAAGACAATCAAGAGAGAAAGTAGAACGCTTGTTGGAAAAGTCGACTCAAAAGAATAGGCTGTTATGTTATCAATGGAGTTGTATTACTGCAAACAGGAATGGGAGAATGCTCTAAAGTCTGAAAATGTTGTGAAAACATGGAATCAGTGTGATGAAACGTGCATAGAACAAGCGAAGGTGTCTGAAGATATGAAGGCAGCAAGTATGAATGTAAAAATTATCGTGAGATAAGTCTATTGAGTGAACCCAGTAAAATTTATGGAAAAATTGTGAACGAGAGAGTTCGCAAGAGAACGCAGAATAAAATTTAAGACGTTCAATGTGGTTTTATTTCTAGAAGAGGATATGTGATTCAGATGTTTGCAATGCCACAAATTGTCGGAAAATGTATGCGTGCCAGAAAAAAATGTATGCAGCATTTGTAGGATTGGAAAAGGCGTATGACTTTGTGAAGAGAAGTGAATTATGGAAGGCGTGGCATGAATACGATGTAAGAAAGTGCTTGATAAAATCCATGTACGAACGCTGTAGCGCATGTGTGCTTGTGAATCAATACTTGACTTTGTGGAAGGTGTGAAACAGGTAGGTGTGATGTCTCCATGGCTGTTCAATGTATTTATGGATAAATGTATCAGGCAGACTTGCGAACGAGTGGAAGGAGTGAAAAGTGGTGAAACAAATGTCAGCGTAATGTTGCATGCAAATGACTCAATATTATTGGTTGAATCGTTACAAGATTTGCCACGCGTGCTTGACAAGATGTTGGAAGTCGATGGCGTGTAAAAATATGCAATTGAAGGAGAATGTGAATAAGACGAAAGTAATGATTTTTGACTGAGTTGGTTGAATTGATGAGTGTATATGGACAATAACACGGTAGAAAAAGTGAATGACTTCGTGTACCTTGAGTAATGGAAAGCTAGATGGTGAAATATAAAAAAAGGCAAATGCTGAAAGAAAAGCGTCTGGAAGTATGTGGGCAGTAAGCAGGAATGAATAATTGAGTATAAATGCAAAGTCGGCCATTTACAACGGTGTGTTTGTGCCAACTATTTTGTATGAAAGGGAAACGTGGATTTATCAGAAGAGGAATGTTAGTCGAATAAATGCTGCAGGAATGAGTTTCCCAAGAAATGTGTGCGTAGAAAATCAAAGTGTCAAACGTTTAGGTTAGAGCAGACTGTGGGGTGCAAGTGACCTTTGAGGAGTTGAGCAAGCGAATGGTTTGGATATGTGTAAAGAATGAATGACGATAGACTTACTATGACTTACCCAGAAAGATGAGTGGTGGAGTTGCAAGGGGCAGACTGCGAAAAAGATGGGTGGATGTAGTAGAAGTAGTTCTGAAAAACGATAGATGAGAAGTGTGAGGAGTAAAAACGTGCCA
>JARFIW010000573.1:0-27741 GCA_036346225.1 Platerodrilus igneus
TTGGTATCCTGAAATAAAAAAATATTTTCTTGTTATCTGGAATCGTGCCCCTCACGTTTGGGTCGCCATAATTACTGTGATGTTTACCCTCAAATCATGCCCCTCGAATTGGGTCGACATTATTACTGTGTGGTTTATTGTTGAAACGTCTCTGGAATCATGCCCTCGGCTGCTCCTAATAATTCATATTAACTCAAATTTCGTAAATTTGTTATTGACACCTACCTGTTACATCCAAAAACTTCCTCGCAAGATCCCCATACTGAAACCTAAATAGAAATTCACACCAATCACACACTCAAAAATAACTCAATTGATCAAATATATCAGACTCTATTTAAATTTGATCCATAGTACATTTTAAAGCACCATTCCTTTAGGTACATTCATAAAGGTCAATTAATTTCATAACAATAATTATGCAAATTGATAACCTTTTAAACACATATATTGTTATTAAAGTAAGAGGGTGTACCTCATATTTTCGTTACCTTTTGTCTTATCTTGAGCTCATAATAAAACTCTATAACAGTGCATATAAATGTCCTGCACTACTAAATATCAATAAGCCCTCTTTTCTTGCCTCTTTACTATACTACCTTTAAGATTGAAATTAATATTTTAACCACCAAACCGCGTTTACATTAATTTCAACGGCTGTTCATTTTCAATAAACCATTAAAGTTTGTTTGTTGCCAAGCTTACCGAGAAATATTATCTCCCCTCGTTGTTTTGTTTTAAACGTGTTGGATTTTACGTTTGAAAATAGAATTGTTATTTTGACACCTGCTCCACGCTTTTAGGTTGTCATATAACACTAGGCGTCGCCGTGGATCAATGTAGTAAGCGTAAGACTACGGATCCCAAGGTCCCGGGTTCAAATCCCGACACGGCCGACTGCTTGAAAAATGGCAGGCGAGCATTTTTCACAAAAATTACGCCCTCGTTCGGATGAGAGGTTAAATGGAGGTCCCGTGTGTGAGTGTTGTCACGCACGTTAAAGATCCCTACCTTGCCTGGAACGGCAAGGGTTCGGCAAAATTCTAAATTTGCAGGCAACAAAAAACTCGCCTCCTGGCCAATGTAGTACCTACAGGTGGAGCATTGGAAATGTAAATGAACTGTCATATAACACTACTTTCTAGTTGCCGCTTGAAGCGAGCGGACGTGTTTCTGCCGAGCTCCCGCTTCAGCAATAACAGTAAGTGTTTATCTAGGGTTTTATTATTTATTGTTGAATTATTTTATTTGAAGCTTTGCTTTTTATTGTGTTTTATTTTTATAATTGTGTGCCATCAAAATTTAAATACAGGGCAGTAAAATAAAAATTTTAAAACAGAATTTAAACTAAATAAAAACTAAATAAATCCCGTTTTTCTTTGTAATTTAAACCAAATCCGCGTTTTAAAATAAACTAAATAAATTTCGGGTTAATAAAACAAAGGTCTAATAAACTAATATTCAAAAATAATTTCGAAATAACTTAAAAGACATTTTAATAATAAATTTAAAATAAAACCACGTAAATCGTGTAAAAACCGGGTAAAACAACCAAAAGTGTGTGAATTTTTATAGTGCGCGTATAATCAAATAATAACCAAAGAACAAAAATCTAAGCTTTTTTAAATCAAATAAATATCTCAAAAACTAGAAATTTTAAAACAATTTTAATACAAATTTTCCGTAATTTAAGTACACGCGTACTTATAAGTTCTTTAAAATCGATTTTGGTGTAATTAAGTGGTGTAACAGTTACGGGTTGTGCTAGTTACCAAGCGATAAAGTGAAAGGTCATTTCCGGTTACCACATTCCGATTGCGCTCGACCTTATTTTGTTAATTACACATTTAAAAATAAAGTGTTGCTATTTATAAAATTACATATTTTAATATTTTGAAGTAATTAGTTTATTTAAATTTGATTTGGCAGTTTTAAAAATTTAAAATAAATAAATAGTGTTCTTCGCGGTACATTTTGAATCGAATTGCGTTAGGGAATTTATTTGATTCTAGTTGTTATTTTGACGCTTAGTGCTTGCTGTATTTTTGTTAAAAATTTAATATTTAATTGGGCGGTTCGAAGTTTAAATAAATACAAGGTTGCGTACGGTTCACCATTAAACAAAACATTTTTATTGGACCAGCGTTTTGCGTTCTTCTAGCGTCGTTCTTTTAGCGTCGTAACGGTCAAGTGGTTTTCGAGCTGCGTTTTAGGTGTCATTTTTTGTCGTTTGTTTTGTCTGCATGGTGGTCCACCGCGACGAGGAGCAGTTGCCCAGGAAGAAAAGGGGAGAGAGGTCGGAGTCTGATAGGTCGGAGGCTGAAGGCGCAGTTGGGGGGAAACAGCTAAAGGTAATTTTAAAGGACGTTAGGTTAGGGATTCAGGAGGAGGTAGAGGAGCCTGTGTCTGCGGCGGTCGTGTCGGGTGAGTCGGGGCCCCCTGGGGTGGCTGCGGCGACTGAATCGCCCTCAACTTCGGGAGCCCAGCGAAAGATGTCGACTGGCAGCGACGTTAGCGTTGCTGCTAGCGACCTCGATGAGCTGGACCACCTGAGATTGAGGGTAAGGAAGGCGCACTGGGTCATCTCCGGGAGGGTGCCGACGACCTCCGCCACTATCGTCGTGGAGGACAAAAAAAGGATTCGCTACGCCCTGGATGATTTCCTCAACGCGGCGAATCAACTTATAGGTATGGTTAGGGCGCTACGGCTTGTGGCTAGTGATTCTGGGAGAGCTAATGTTGTCGGGGGAAGTCCAGCGGTGGTTGCTTGTGTTTCAGGGCAGCAGTGTTCCAGGAGACAGGAGGTGCCGATGCCGCGGAAGGCGTCGTATGCTGCAGCTGCT
This sequence comes from Platerodrilus igneus, assembly GCA_036346225.1. NCBI lineage: Eukaryota > Metazoa > Arthropoda > Insecta > Coleoptera > Lycidae > Platerodrilus > Platerodrilus igneus. The sequence goes on from JARFIW010000573.1 coordinate 2,844, forward strand.
GCAGGTGCGACGCCCACCTTTGCAGTTAGGGTCGACGCCAGGCCAGGGGAGAAGGATGACGTCATGTCGACCCTAAAGAAGAAGGTCGATCCCGCTCGTGATGGTTTTGTTGTGGTAGGAGCTCGTAGAACTCGCAAGGGCTGTGTAGTTGTCGAGTGTGCAAACCGAGAAGATGCGAAGAAACTGCAGTCGAAGGTTGTCGGTGACTGCAAAGAGCTCGTGGCGAAGACCATCGAGAAGAAGCGCCCACGGGTCGTTCTTCCGGGGTCGAAGCGGGGATGAAGGCGGAAGAGCTGGTGCGGTTGATCGCGTGCCAGAATCCCGCTTCGGCGATTTGAAGATTGAAGACCACCTGAGGGAGAAATCTAGGTTTGGCGGAAAGGGCCCTAAGGATCCCTTCGTCAACGTAGTCTTCAAGTGACCCCACACTTCGGAGACGTATATTAGCTGACGCTATAAACCTCAGGTGACAAAGAGTCTGGGCCCGGGACCACTTCTCGATGACCCAGTGTTACAGGTGCTACGAGTACGGCCATAGATCGATGTAGTGCAGGGAGAAGGTACAGTGGTGCGGTAACTGTGCCGAAGTCGGTCACGAGTTCAAGAATTGCCGGAGGGCAGTCCCCTGCTGTGTGGTTTGCGCTAGGGCAAACGACAGAACTGGCGGTGGCGCGATGGTCGATACGCGCCACGACGCCAAGTCGAGTAGATGCCCCACGATGCTGAGATTAAAGAACGCAATCACACGCAACATCGATTATGGACCGTGAAGAAATAGATAGATTTAAAAGAAGCAAGAAGATTAAATTCGCGCAACTAAATCTCGGGAAAGGAAAAGGGGCTACAAATAACTTCGTAAAGTTATTCAGCGAAAATAATATCGACATCGGGCTTATACAGGAACCGCACCTGTATAGCCACAAAATAACAGGTTTTGGGAAGGGGGTTACCGTTTTAAACGCAAACAGCCAACGACCGCGTAGCGGAATAATAATAAATAATGGGACGTGCGCCGGAATAATCCTAAACAATCTGTCGAATAAGTTCATAACCACCGCAGAAATAAAAACGGGATTGCATACGTTTTACGTGATAAGCACTTACCTTCCGCCGATCGATTCCCTGCTGGAGAATCCTCAAACAGAGGACTTAATAAATCAAATTGAAGGAATCCTTCGTAAAATCGGTAGAAATAGAAATTTAATTATCGCGGGAGACTTTAATGCTAAGTCGCCATTATGGGGCAGCCCTATCGAAGACGATAGAGGCTCGCAGGTTGCTGATCTTTTTACGGGAAGGGACCTTAGTGTGATAAACACTAATGATTCACCTACGTTTGAGACGCATAGAGGCAGCAGTTTTATAGATATTACTGTTAGAAACGATTTGTAAATGGAAACTAAGGTCGGACGAGGAAACGCTCTCTGACCATAAATTAATAACATGGGACGTTGAAACCAAAACAAGCGCAAATGAGCAGCTAACTATATTTCCGCGGTTCTGTAATAAAAAAGCAAATTGGGAGCGGTTTAAAGAAAAATTTGGCGAAAGTATCCCTGCGCTCGAAAATGAGCTATTTAACTGCCGAGAGGCAGACGAAGTAGAAACACTCGCGAAAAAATTGGTAGACGCGTCGTCGTATTCCATGCCGCAAAAGAAAACATTTAAAGACAGCGTACCCTGGTGGACCCGGGAACTAACCACCAAGCGGGCAGAAACGCGTAACCTAAGGCGCCGCTATCAACGCGCCTCGGGAGATATAAGAGAACAACGGAGAATAGAATATAATCAAAGTTACCGCGAATATAAAATATTAATAGAAGAAACGCGAACGAATAAATTTAAAGAATTCTGCACGCAAAACTCAGAGAAAGAACCCTGGGGAACCGCATGCCGCGTAATTAGAGGAAAACAACAAAAAATCGCGCTCAGTAATATAAAGAAAACAAATGGCGAATACACGGAAGGTTTTAAAACCACAGCGGAATATTTACTAGAGAAATTTTTCCCATCGGATAATCCCGAGGGGGATGAAGGTTCGCACGATTTAATACGTCGGGAAGCTGCAAAGGCGCAAGGAACAGGTGCCGATAAGGCAATCCTAGTTCACGAGGTCGTCAGGGCTCTTAGACGGATGAACCCTAAGAAGGCACCGGGGCATGATGGAATCACTTCAGACGCAGCTCTGCAGGCGTGCCTGTTAGCCCCCTGTGTCTTTGTTGGGTTGTTTAATCTTTGTATAGAAAGGGGCGTTTTTCCGCTTTGCTGGAAAATCCAGAATGTGAAATTTATACCCAAACCTAAAAAGGCGGATGCGTCAGATCCGGGCAGCTATCGTCCAATTAGCTTGCTACCGGTGCTGGGGAAAGTTTTAGATCGCGTTATGACTACGCGTGTTGAACACCTAGTGCGAGACAGCGGCGGTTTTAATAACCGACAGTTTGGTTTCGTGGAGGGCAAGTCGACTATCGACGCGTCAGAGTTCGTTATTGGGGAAATTAAGCAGGCAAGAGATGTCAAAGAGTACTGTGTCGTTGTTGCTTTGGACATTTCAGGAGCATTTGATGCTGCCTGGTGGCCATTAATCGTTTGCGAGTTAGATCGTAGGGGTTGTCCGCGAAACTTGATGTCTTTGGTCAAGAGCTATTTCTCGGGGCGATTAGCACAGGTTGAAATTCCGGGTGAAGTTCTGTCGCGTGAGGTGGAAAGGGGATGCCCGCAAGGGTCATGTTCTGGTCCCACATTTTGGAAGTTGTTGTATGAGAGCATCTTTAGGGTCAAGTTGCCCGCAGGATGCTCAATCGTTGGGTTTGCAGATGACACACTTTTAATTGTAAGATCGAGATTGTTAATGGATATGCGCACAAAACCGAACGAGGCGCTTAATAAATTACACGAATGGTCGCAGGCGGTAAAATTAAAATTTAACACGGCAAAGTCAGAGGCGCTTTATTTCGGCACGAAACCAGGACAGAGACCTCCTAGGTTAGAGCTAGGAGGGGAGAAAATCCCGTTTAAAGATTGTATTACCTACCTCGGCGTCAAGATCGACAATAAATTAAATTGGAAAGCGCACGTACAATACGTAATAAGTAAGGGCGGCGAAATATCAAATAAAATGATGGCGGCGGCTAAAATAAAGTGGGGTTTCAGGGGTGAATCGCTAAGGACGGTTTATGCCGGAGCAATTGAGCCGGCAATACGTACGCAGCTTCTGTATGGGCAGAAGGTTGTAAAGTCCGGGAGATGCGTCAATTGACGAGCGTACAACGCATAACCGCGGTAAAAGCGGCGAGGGCGTACAGGACCACCTCCACGGAGGCTGTCCTGGTGATCAGTAGGACTCTCCCTATCGAATATGTCGTTAGGGAGATTAGAGATAGACGATTAATAAATATAAGAAAAGGGCGCGAAATTATCGAAGATCTTAATCTTGGTAATAGGGAAATTGCAAGAAAGATTGTTGTATCTGAGTTAGGGCACCCGGCTGATATTAGAGGATCGAGTTTGTCGAAGGTGATGAGGACGCGATGGGTATCAGAATTTATACGGACGGTTCACGTATGGACGATGGGCAAGCAGGCGCGGCGTTTGTCGTGTATAGCAGGAAAGGAGGTGTTTCGGTTTCAAACCAAACTCGCGAACTGGTGCACTATCTTCCAGTGCGAATTGGTAGCCATACGAGAGGCTATCGATTACGTAATAAACCATACGGGCAGAGACGAGTATTATATAATCAGTGATAGTAAATCGGCGCTAACGGCTTTAACAAACATGAACACCTCGACAGATCTCCAAGCGGACGTCTGGAGGATAGCGCGTACGGCGCTAGAGTTTCGACGTTTAAAGTTCTGTTGGGTCAGGTCGCACAATGGTAACGTAGGAAACGATAGGGCTGACGAATTAGCTATAGAGGCCGCGACGGGCGACTTTCGAATATCACATTCGTCGATACCGAGGTCTTTAATCAAAAGAAAGCTGCGCGAAAAATCAATTCGACAATGGGAAGAGAGGTCGAACAACGCTGCCACGGGCAGGTTGACCCACAAATTCATACCGAGCATAGAAGCCAGAGGTAAGATCGAGGTTAACCTCGATCTCAAAATGGTGCAGTTGATAACAGGGCACGGCGCCCTGAAGGCGTATTTACAAAGGTTCGGTCTAACCAACAGCGACCGCTGCGAATGCGGTGAGGGCGCGGAAAGCGCAGAGCACGTGCTCTTCGACTGCCCGCTTGAGGCGGGAAATCGAGGGTTGGCTGATAGCAAACTAGCTATCCTAGGTCTGGAATGGCCAAAGAGCCTAGAGGAAGTCGGGAAGTGGTTAACCAGAAGGCGTTCTGGACAGCCTTAAAAGAATTCGCGGGAAGGGTCGCGAGATTAGACAATCAATGACGACCGCGTGTAAAAATTCGGTGGGGTTGGTGGGAGGATTGAAAATTTTAGATTGACTTGGCGTGAGTAAGGATACGAGCATAACCAAAACCTGATATTAAATAAAAAAAAAAAAAAAAAAAAGATAATTATACCAAAATGTCCAATATGCACGAGAAACCCCACTCCATTAATACAATCACTGCCTATCTTCATAATTATGTGCGGAAAATCGGAATAAATAATACCAAATAAACAATAACAAATAAATCATAAACCCTCATTAAATTAAATCAATAAAGTAAACAAGGATAATAAAACAGAGCGCAACCGCGCATCCCCCAGGACTTGAAAGTGAAGTGATGGTGATAGTGATTGTGATCCCCAAGAACATTTAGTGCATACCACCAGGACTTTAGCAGTGCACCCCGTCCCACCTTTAGAAGTAAGTTACAGACGACCAGATCTTCGGATGCTGGAGAATTTTATTATCGAGGTAAGACTTAAATTGTGGCGGCTGTACTCGCATAAGCATTGATTTACATTAATTAGTAGTTTTGAAATAATTTAAGAAGCATGTTTGGTGTGTAAAGGCGCTAGCCGACATAATGCTTGTGCGAGTGCACCTGATAAATAGGGTGATGCTTTCGCTATTTTGTGCACTGCTATATGCTTAACGCTTATTAAACATTTATTTATATATTTACATAATTATATTTATTTATATTTTATATTTACACTTTATATTTATTTATATATAGCATGTATTATGTGGCTTATTTGTTTTGTTTGACGTTCTGTCGCCATTTTGGTTGCAGTATATATTTGGGAAGGACGAGCAGAATTGCGAAGATTGTAATCATAATGTAAATCAGTTAGGGAACGATAGGGAAAGCTAGGGATGGATTTAAATTAGTAAGCAGAACCGGCGTCTGCTATCCGGTATTACGGATCCCTCCCCCTCTCATTTTTACTTGTTGATCGGGTACACTCAAAAGTCAGCGCTAGGGATATCATTATTTACAACTCTGTTTTTAGTTTTTGTTTTGTTTTTGTTCCAGTTTTTGTCAGATTTTTAGGTTTGTTAGATTGTTAGAGTTTGTTAGGTTTGTTAGATTTTTAGGTTTATTAGATTTTTATTTAGTTTTTATTTAGGGTGAATCAACTATGAAGTAAGAATAAATTAGGAGCATGACTATTTTTCGCGTTTAAACCCAATGTAGTACCTCCGGGTGGAGCATTGGGGACGTGGCCGCATGTATAGCGGCCCTAATTCAAATTATAATGTCATATAACACTAGGCGGCTCCGTGGCGTAGTGGTATGTGTGTCACTACTACGCCCAAGGTCCCGGGTTCGAATCCCGACACGGTCCGCTTGAAAAATGTTAGGCAAGCATTTTTCGCAAAAATACACCCTCGTTCGGATGAGAGGTAAAATGGAGGTCCCGTGTGTGAGTGTTGTCACGCACGTTAAAGATCCCTACCTTGCTTGGAACAGCAAGGAATTGGCAAAATTCAAAATTTTCCAGGTAAAAAAAAACTCGCTTCCTGGCCAATGTGGTACCTTCGGGTGGAGCATTGGAGAATCACATGTAAAGTCATATAACACTGGCGGATTTGTGGCGTAGTTGGTATGTGTGCGACTGCTATGCCCAAAGTTTCGGGTTTAAATCCCGACACGGTACGCTTGAAAATGTTAAACTAGCAGTTTTTAAAAAATACACTCTCGTTCGGATAAGAGGTAAAATGGAGGTTCCGTGTGTGTGTTGTCATGCACGTTAAAGATCCCTACCTTGCTTGGAACAGCAAGGGTGCGGCAAAATTCCAAATTCTTCAAGTAAAAAAAACCCTTTACTGGCCAATGTAGTACCTTCGGGTGGAGCATTATAAAATCTAATGAAATATTACATAACAGTTTACTACAAATTTAAATACGTTACAATGATTTTACTCCAATTATTATTATTTTGCTCTATATTTACACAAGTGTTGTGTTACATTATTCTTGGCTAAATTAAATTGACCCTACATTATTATGTACTACTTAAGCTAAAAAAGTAATTGTTAAAAATATTCCAACTCCTAACTGAATAAATTTGTTTTACCTTATGAGTTCACTTGTGCCCTTATATATCCCAATGACCCTTAATTACAAGCTACTATATATATATATATATATATATATATATATATATATATATATATATATATATATTGCTATGATAACGTTGCACGCCGATGTAATTGACGTTCAGTTTCTTGCTGCCCGCCAGCGCTCTGTGTCTTTAATTTCCTATCTTAGTCTTATTCACACAGAGTGCACAACGTTACGATAACAAAGGATTTTCCCTGTCTTTTATCTAATACTTTTCTACTTGAATAAGAAAACAAAATCGGCTAAGGTTTGCATAATGACAATGAAAAATTATATACACTGTACAGCTTAATATGATTTAATATTTGACAAAGTACACCCCTGAATCAAATAGAAATAGTTTCAATTTATTTATCCCCAAAATTATAGTTCCCTTTAATTAGTTTAAAGTCAGCAAAAATGATATTATACATTATTGGAAAACACTTTTGAGCGTTCAATGACTTTTCCTTTATTACGTAAATTTTCACGTACAAAAAGATTTTTGGTGACCCTTTATATAAATATTCAGGTATAAAAAATATAGTAAATTTTCAATGAAAAAGAAAATAATGCCTTACGAAATTCTAACCTGTAGTTTTCCTTGCGTTTTCCTTTCTTCTCCCTGGATCAGCTATTGCGTGTTTTAGATCAGTACCTTTGGATAACTTTTAGTTGAGTCTTTTTTGTGGCTGTTAGAGTACCGCTTATCCAAACTCCATTCAATGCTTAAAACAAATCTGCGTCTTTGTGCTTCGATGGGTTGATGCCAACCAATATTTTTATGCAATTTTAGATTTATACCTAGAGTTATTTCCCAGATTTCAGCTTATTACTTATACAATAATTAGATTTGGATAATACTAACTTTTTCACCTGTTACTTAGAAAAGTGTCACTTAGAAACCTAAATTAAAAATATTAAAATTATTTAATTAATAAGCTTTTATTCGCGTTCTTTAGCGAATGGCAAGATTTTTCTTATATGTTTTTCACTTTAAAAATTTTCTGTCACAACTTTCACAAAAATATAATTATTCAATCTTCAATGTTAACTTCTACGTAAATTCTTGAGTTGAACTGAAGTGAAACGTGATCTGGTTGAATAAAGACTCTCTGTTATCAAGTTTGAGTGATATTTAAAGGAACGCCCTTATCGGAAACAATTGCCTATCGGCCTTGTTTGTTCCAAGTTTAAAACATGCCATAGCATGTTGTAAATATCATGGGCTTTTTTTGGTATGATTTGATAATAGCCCTCCGGAACAATGCTCTTGGTCACGTATACTACAAGTTTTAGCTGTTTATTTCTAAAATATGTGCATTTTTACTCGTTTGTTTTAGTGCTACTGTAGCAATTTATAATCCGCTTTCTCACGTATTCAACTTATGGCTTTTGTTTATCAAGATATCGTTCTGGGTTTTGAGTAAGCTCCGTGTTAAAAATCACATAGATGAAATGACGTAAATTGAAATGCTTCTATTTACGTCCTGCGTTTCTAAAACTTATTTGTTTTGAACGATGTGTTTCTTATCAGAATGCTTTGCTATCTCCTTTCACTATCGCCATTTTAACTTTAACGTAGTTTGTATCATGCTTTTCTAGCTTTGGATGCATTTAATGCCTATTTATTTAGAATTCATGCATGCTTTCTGGTTTAAAATAGGTTTGATTGCGTACAGAGTTATTTATCTAGCTGAATATGTATGTATTGTTGAAGAATATGCTTTCCGGCATTAATTAACGTCAATTGTGATTTTTATACATGGTGTTAAATGTCTGCTTTTTGCATAGTTTGCGAATTATCCATTTTTCGTGATAAATTTATTTAGTTTTCTAATTTCTATTATTATTTAGATGTCGTGTTCGACCCTCATGACTCAATAATTCCTTAAATAACCCTATTATCATAGCATTATATATATATATATATATATATATATTGCTGTGATATACTCCTGTGAATGCGGGAACTGGGTCCTTTCAACAAAAAAATTCTAGTCCCACCGATTGGGCGTCATAAACTGCTGTGATCCTGTTTTCGCCTCGGCTGCTCACCTAATTTTATAAACCTCCTCACTCCTAAAAAAAAACAAACACATTCCTACCACAAACATCAACGTTAACTCTATTTACATCAATATTCACATTACATTAAAATTTCCAAATTAAAACTCCGCATAAATTTCAGTTTTAAAAAGAATTTCAAGATTAATTTTATTATCATTTTAATGAGCATCCAGAATTAAAGTCCTTGTAGGATGCCTACTAATTACTATAACAATATAAGCAGACCGGAGTCTGAGTATAAAGTGAGCATCTACCACCCCTTTACGTTAATTAACCAGGTTCGTCTAATTGAGCTCAAAGACATACCCAAATTTTCATCATATTCCCGAACATCAATACTAAATACCCCTTTCTACTTAAACAAGCAAATTTTATCTTAAAATTAAAATTTTATGGTTAGTACAATTTCACTAATGTCCATTTTGAGTAAATCAATTATAAAGTTATTCAACACACACAAAAATCTCAAAGTTCAAACAAAATAGTATAATTTACCTGAAGGTTACTTGCACTCGTAGCTTCAATGTACATCGTCCCTTTAGTTAATCACACCATTCCAACAGGATTATATTTACGGCTTCTAATTCTCAACGCTTTTAAAATTTTCTCAATCACCATTTATTTAAAGTTGTTTTTGGGCTTTTCCGGAACTCATCTGTGTATATCTGACCCTTGTTTCGTGGATCCAGACACGTATTTGAACCATTTAATTATTAACACCCCCGAAAAATAGCAAAGAAATTCATGCGTCTTTCACCAATATACGCCAAAACTGCCTACTTTTGTGTATACATTTGTCGTTGTAAATATTGCTAATTGGTACAGTGATACTAAATTTTATTACCTTGTATCTAAGTGCACTGAAGTACATTCATGTTAGCACGTAAATAACAAACTATTTTGAATCACTAAAATATACGCGCAAACTTTAAATTATTTTATCAAACTAAAATGCACTGTTTAACATCTTCAATCAAGTCGCGGATGTAAGAGCTTTTAACGCATCGAATAGTCAAAAGTCTAAGAGAGCTTGTTTATATTCACCTCGGTATATATAGCAAAAGCCTGTCTGTCGGTCTGTTCCCCAAAACGGGTAATTCTAAAGAATTTCTCATGCCATGTTCCCAGTCCGTCGCTCGCACGTCGGTTTTTACGAATTTTTCACTCGCCCCATTTAAAACTCCGAAATTCTCACACGGCACGCAAACATGTCCGAGAAAAGCTAATTAATTTTGTACAGAAATCGTTGTTTCTACCTCTGATATTTGCATCCTATTTTCAACCAATTGTGACCCTCGTGACGTTGCTTAAATCACGCCTTTACTATATGTGTCTTTGCTTGACGCATTTTCTCTTTCCTTTTCTAACCTGTTCGTATTGGTGCAAATTGATATTCTTTATTATCGATTATATTTTAGTCCATGTGGAGTGTGAAATAACCCACCTTTAGCATTTCTCGTAACTATTATGCGACGGTTTCTACAAGATTCTCTGAACCATTAATTATCTGCAAAATTTTCGCCGTACGTGATATTTAAACTACGCAGGTGTTCAAAATAATATTAATTCTCAGAGCTTTATTTTCTGGTATTATAATCTTGGATTTTCACCGACTTTTATGCTTATTATTAATAATGGTTTAATTAACTCCAATTAAAATTGACTTCTATCCTTTCATATTTAGCGAATACAAGTTAAATATTAATTATTATGTGTACACTCTGTTTAATACCGGTTACTTGAAGTAGAGTTAATTAAGATAAATTTTGCACGTAATTTCCATTTGTTTAGGAATAATTACATTACACGCAGAGCTTTTTTAATACTGTTTCTTTTCATATAAAGCGTCTTGTACATGATTTTAAACCTCTTATTTTTACTGAAACTAATAAATTTTTATGCTTCACGGTTTATATAAAGCGTCTTGTACATGGTTTAAATCTCTTATTTTTACTGAAACTAATAAATTTTTATGCTTCACGGTTTTAATAACGCGTATTATCTAATAATATTCATTATACACGGTGATTAAAATTATTTGATGTGATTATTTAATTTTCTACCCTGGTCTAAATATGAGTATTTTATATATATATATATATATATATATATATATATATATTTACAGTTTGGAGATAATGATCTTTACAAATACGATATATTATTAATGAGTATAAGTTCATCTAGAGGAAAGTATACTTTTTTTTAAGGCCAAAACTTTCAAATTTAATTCAAATTCTTGATCACAGGCTTTCTAAAATACAATTAACTGGGCTAACATAAACATGAATTGCTATTAACTTACAAAGTGAGGATATGTATTAAATTAACATGGAAATTAAATCGAAAATTTTTTTTTTAAATGATGTTTGCTTCAATTTGTTGTATAAAAATTGTCAGATTTTGAAACTTTTCAGTTTCACTTTTTTATTATTTAAAGCTTTAAATATATGATGCCCATTTATGTGCACGGGTGTATGTATGGGTGTGAGTGAGTAAACATGTTATATTTATATGATTGTCAATGCATATTTTTGATTAAGTATTTTAAATGTATTGTTTGATAGTACGTGTGTGCATGTGTACATGTGATGTATATATGAATGTGATATGTATGTATGATGTGAAACGTTAATCACTTCAATATCAATTATTGCATTATTTATATGTTACTTCTGAAGACAAAGTAAGTAGGTATATATCGAACTCAAACCACCAATATCTGTTTTTTTGTTTATACACTTTTTTTGGGAAAAATATGATACATTTCAAGGAATAGTTTTTTGTATATTCTTTAGTTGTAAAATTTTAGGATGTTCGAAATCAATTTTGTGATCTAAATTGAATGAGTGACTTGATAAAGCACAAGAATTTGGTTTGATTCTAATGTCACTTTTGTGTTGGTTTATACGTTGTTTTAAAGATTGTGACGTTGGTCCAATATACGGGTTACCACAATCTATACAATTAATTTGATATACAATGTTTTTTTGAAACAAATTCAGGATTTTATCTTTAAATTTTGAAAAAATAGTTCGTAATATTAAAATATTCTTTTTAGGGTATTTGATATTGTAATTTTTAAATACTTGAGTTAATTTATGAGTTAGGTGATCATCTATGTGTGGTAGTGTTTTGTGTAGTTGTAAAGTTTTGTTATTTCCGTTAGTTGTGTTATTACTATCTATATTACCATTGTTATTGTTTGTATTAACGTATTTTTTTGAGTTATATAATAATTTTGTAATAAGGTCTATAGGATAGTGGTTGTTTTTTAAAATATTTAAATTGATGTTCATATTATGAAATGAGGAATGGTATATCTTTAAAATTCGATCCTTTAATCTTAAAATAAAATTTAGCTTTGTTTTAAATGGATGATAGGATTAATAGTTTAAATATCTGTTTGAATGTGTAGGTTTCTCTTACCAATCTAAAATGATTTCATTTTTATCATTTCTAATTAATAGATTGTCTAGGAGCGGAACTAAGTTATTTGATTCTGTTTCGACTGTAAATTAAATGTGGCTATTGTATTTATTGAAAATGTTGAGAGTTTCATCTATTTTATCTTCTGGAATAGCTGTCACTAGATCATCAACAAATTTTTTAATAAATGGAAGATTAAATGGAAGTTGTGAAATAACAGAATTCAATAGTTCGTCCATAACTTTTTGTGCAATAGCGGGACTGAAATTTGATCCCATCGGACATCCAAAAATTTGTAGGTAAAGTTTATTATCAAACGAAAAATAACAGTTGTCAAATAAAAATTCAATTGTTTGTACAAACAATGTTCTTCATAAATTATAATTTGGTTCAATTTCAGTCCAAATTTTAATAAGTTATTCATAGCTAAATTTTTAGGTATATTTATGAAAATGGAAAAGACGTTTAAACTGGTTAAAGTAATTTTTTGGAAAACGAAAATTATTTATTTGTTCAGAAAATTCAAAGAACTTTTTATATTAAAAGCAGTTTTACGGATGGATTTTATTAAAATTTCAATAATGAATTTGGAAGGTTTTTCAGTGGCAGCGTTATTTGTGGTAACAATGGGACGGTATGGAAAATCGGCTTTATGTATTTTAGGTAAACCATAAAGTTTAGGAATTGTGCTGCTATAATTGTTAAATGTTTTGCTTCTAAATCGTTAATCGTTTTTTTATTGCTTAACTGTTTTATAAGGTCTAGTGTTTGTTTTGAAGTTTTGCTGTTGAATCGGATTTAATTTCTGTGAATATTGTATTTATTCTTCAGTAAATCTGACATTTTTTCTAAATAACTAGTTTTAGATACAGCAACGGTGATATTGCCTTTATCAGCATTAACTGTTAATAAATCTTCATGTGCTTTTAGAAATTTTTTGCATTGATAATAGTCGTATAAGAATTTTGATTTTCTTCTTGAATTTTGATGATAAAAATTTGTCAAAATATTAGTCAAGTTTGTTTTAGGTCTCTATCTTCTTTTTTAGTGTCTGAAATTATGTTTTCTAAATCAGCTATTAGTTTTATGAGGACGTTGCTATTAATTGAAGTTTGTATACTAAATTTTGGACCTAATACAAGAATTGTCTGTATGTGACTTGGTTTATCTACTGTGCTTATATTTTTAAACCAATTTGTAGTTTGAAGAAATTCAATTTAGTTTAAATTTGAAAGCTTGTCAAACTTTTTCAAGTGGACAAGTTTGACTTTATGAAATTTTTTATTATATAAAATTCCTTATCTGCGACTATATTCGTCGAATATGTGATTTGGAACAATATTAGCGACAGTATGTTTAACAGTACATAATTCTTGGTATAAGTTGCTTATGGATTGGTGGGTATATGCTATTTCTAGATTTAAAACTTTTCTGTATAACCTATTCATAGATTTTTTTATTTTAGGGGTATTTGCATAATTGTTATACCTAAACAAATTATACAAATTTCTTGAAACATTTGTTATATGATGTGGAAGAATATCCATTTTTCTACATTGCACAAAAAATATTTTTTGATTTTCAACAGAAGTTAATTTGGTATTTATAATAGCTCAGCGTTTCAGGAAGTAAGTACATTCAGCTCCATATTTTGGCGAGATGGACTGATATAATCCCATATCTTCTTTAATGCAGTTTGGAGTTAATGACCTTGCACAAATACGATATATTATTAATGGGTTTGAGGTCCGCCAGAGGATTGTATACTCTTTTCTAAGGCCTAAATTTTCGAATTTAATTCAAATTCTTGATCACAGGCTTTCTACAATACAATCAATTAGGCTAACATATACATGAATTGCTATTAACTTACAAGGTGACGATATTATATAAAATTAACATAGAAATTAAATCGAAAAATTTTTCTAAAGTGACGTTTGCTTGAATTTGTTGTATAAAAATTGTATAACTTGTTTTCCGTCATGCAAGACTATATTATATGTTTTCCGCAAATACATTGTGCAAAGACTTTCTTCGTAACTTTAAGAGTATTGTGTGCGGCTTGGCAACAGTGCAGTGTGAATATATAGTCGAAGTTATCTGGTAATATTGGCATTCAGTCTCGGGACGTTATGAACATTGGACGTGCACGCGAATAGACGTGTTTTCCAATCAACGAAATGGCAAGTGCATTCACATCATGTTAAAACAAGGTATTTATCATTTTTGTTTTGTATTCATTAAAACTCAAAACTATATTGTATAACAGAACTGTGCTGTGCGTTTGCGCCTCTTGTGGTGCAACGCGTGCGAAAGTAGTTTTGTCAAGTTAGTTGACGAATCTTCTTTTCGACTTAGCAAAAAATTTTTTATTACCATTCTCCCAAGTTTTTACGTTCAAACGAGTCCCACGATAAGCTTTTCGAGGTTAGGTTACTGTTAGAAATAGATATTATTATTACAAAAGCACAAATCTCTTAACACGCATATCAGAACAATCTTGTTTTTTGTTGCTAAAACTATTGCGGACTGTTCTGATATGCATGTTAAGTGATTTTTGTTTTTTGTTTTTTGATAATTATATCTATTTCTAACAGTAACCTAATTAAGGACTCGTTCGAGCGTAAAGACTCGGGAGGATGGTTAACAAAGAATTACTGCGCGCGGAACGGTTGTGTCGAGTTTACCCGGCAACCTATACAAACATTGAACTATCGTACCTTGTAATCAGTGCATTCAACCGACTCCTCCGAGGGCATTGCAGCAACATCGAAGAGGACAACACATCAAGGACAGTATTGATGAGTGACTTTATGCATTATTGTGTGTCTTTACATACATACCAATTTTCGTATCTTAAGCTCGCGTTTTGTTATCTTTCCCACACAGTTCACTCAAATGATAAGACGCGACAGCTCATTATTCATAGTTAGTTAATGTACACTTTATTATGTCTTGCATTTACATTATTACAATGGTGATTAATCAAGCTCCTTCATGCATAACAAGGTGTTCCTCAAAACCATAAAACATCAAGGTGGTCTTTATGTAACTAATCCAAATATAAAAACAACCACTGCTATCAGTTTTATCCAAAAGCTCTAACCATTTGGTCCTTCGAGCCGGATCTGGAAAGTCCTATGATAATACATCCTCTTGTTTTATAATAAAATTCCCAAATTTTCCGTATCAACAAACGTGTATTGTTTATGGGTCAAGTTTCGTGCCGGAATTATCTTATTATTACTAATATCACGTCAAGCATAAATTTCAATGTGTTTCGTATATATTAATAAAATTAAAAGTATTTCTATCTAACGATTTTAAACAAACGAACGAGGTTGCATTGTAATTAAATCTTTATTTATCAAACATTGGCGTTTCTATAGTATACAAGTACATATCGACGCAAAATGCATTCTGCTACCCTAACGCAATCTTTTTATATTTTCTTCGTTATCATAGCAACATTGTACAATAACCGGTAATATTCCTAAATTCTGTTGAACACAAGTTAACCTTGGACTTAAAGAGTAACTTCGAGCAATTATCTATTATTTGTCTGCCCCCTTTTAACGCGCAGTTATTATTGCCAGTGTTTATAGTTCTTAAATTTTCTGTTAACAAACATTTGACGTTTTGTAGTTTTCTATTCAATACGCTTAAAATGCCTCCGAAAAGGTCTCACGTTACTGAATTGAATCTTTATAAAGATCGCGTCAACGAAATTTCTGTTTTGTATAATTCATTACAAACTCGTCCAGAATGTATAACTTTATTTAAAATTCAATGTAAAACATTATCACAAGCTTATGAAAATTTTAATACGGTATTGATTCCAGTTCCTTCAAATTCTTCTGAAGTGGAAGAACAATTATATCAAAATATTAAGAAAGAGGTAGCTGCAACTTACTTTAATTGCTTATTTATATTAGGCACGCTACAACCGCCGGTACTTGAAGAACAAAAACCGTATATTGTTGCTACCCCTTAGCTTAATGCTAAACTTCAACTTTTAAGTTTGGGAACTTTCAAGTGTGATTTCTGTTCCTGGTAATCTTACATAGATCTTTTTGATTGCTTGGTGCATAGTAATTCTTTTTTGTCAGATATTGAAAGATTCAATTATTTGTTAACCTCAGTTCAAAATGAGCCGCTACAATTACTGAAAATCATACCATTATGTTCTCAAAATTATAAAATTGCGTATGAAACCCTCAAAGACAGGTACAGCAACCTTAAATTAGTAGCAACGCTTCATTGGAAAGCTATTAAATCTTTGCCGTTTTTAAAATCCGAAAATCACAAGCTACTTGGTCACTTGTGGATTTTTTTTCTGAAAACTTAGCCGTTCTTAAAAACTTAGGATATCCTATTGACGAGTAGAATTTTGTTCCTGTCCAATTATTGCGTAAAAGACTTGATCCTAGCACTCGCAAAAGGTTCGAGTTACTATCCGATCCTAAAAGAACACCAGAATTCGATATTTTAAAGAAATTTTTATTACAACAATGCACTGCGTTAGAAAACGTTTTCTCATCGTCCAGTGCTGCATACACAAATACAATACAGACTACAACAGCTAAGTACACACCCGCAAGGGTTTCCTATAAACCAAATGTTAGTTCTCATTTAGTGCCGTTTGATAAGTTTAATATTTCTAATGATGCGCACACTTCTGAACCAGGTGATCCCGTTGTGCAATCTTTTCCAGTCTGCAAGGGTAATCACTCTATTTATCGTTGTTCGTCTCTTTTAGCCAAGGCGTCGACCGACCACCTGAATACTATAAAGGATTTAAAACTTTGTATTAATTGCTTACGTCCTTATGCGTTCAAGCAATGTAAATCAAAATCTACTTGTCGTACTTGTGGAAGGTTCCACCACAGCTTACTTCATTTTGAAGTTCAAGCGCAGCCCCCAATTGCAGATGTTCGCGAGGGAGTTACTGTTTTACTTTCTACTGCTCTCGTAGAAGTTCAAGACGGAGCTGGTCGTTTTAAAGCAATCAGAGCTCTTCTTGACCCTTGTTCACAAGCTAGCTTTATACGTCACGAATATGCAAGTAAGTTAATGTTACCAATACGTCGTTCCCAAGTCTCCATCTATGGTCTTGGTCAAACGAATGTAGTTGCCAATCGGGTGCTACTAGTTGTACTATACGTTCCATACTTGACAATGAACAATCTTTAGAAATCACAACCTTTATTTTATCAACAATTTCCGGGAATTTACCTAGAACAGAAGTTGCAAACAATTTTACACATTTTAAAGCTCTACACTTTGCCGATCCAACATGAAATAAACCCGGTCCAATTGACCTGCTCCTAGCAGCTGACGTATGCCCCTTGATTGCTAATGGTGGCATCATTCAAGGTAAATTCTTACAACCAGCGGCTATTAATACTATTTTCGTTTGGACAGGTCTGGGTACAGTCCAAAGCCTGCGGTTTGATACTGTCCAGGCGTTTTTTGTTGCTTTAGAAAATCCGATCGATCAAATTCTTAGACGATTTTGGGAGATTGAGGAAATCCCTACCAAGCACCATATTCCTCCGGAAGAGGAAAAAGCAAATATTTTAAACTACATATGCACGTACTGAGTCCGGACGTTTTGTCGTGGATTTACCCTTTAATGATATAATTCCTATTTTTGAAGATTCCTATGATATTGCACTACGGCGACTATTTTCGTGAGAATGTAGATTATTGGCCAACCATGATTTACGTGTTTAATATAATAATTTCATGCAAGAGTACCTAGATATACGTCATATGAATCGCATTCGTTTTTCGCCTGCCAGAAGTGATTGTTATTTTATACCTCATCGTACCGTGGTCAAATTGGAAAGTAATCGATCAAAGATTCCTGTGGTTTTTGAAACGCCTCCGCGAAGGCCAAGAATGAAGTTTCTTTAAATAATACTCAATAGCGGGACCTAGTCTCCAAAGTGATATATCACCAATATGATTAAAATTTAGGGCTCATTCCTATGTTTTTGTTTGTGACATTCGACAAATGTATAGGCAAATCTTAATCGCTAACCAACATAAAAGATATCAATTAATTTTATGAAGGTTTTTGGTATATGAACCTCTACAAGTGCATCAATTGAATACCGTCATTTGGCTATTAAAACGCTGCAACAACGTTTTTTAAGAGAGGGAGAAATATTCCCTCTGGCGGCTGATGCCATTAGGTCTAATCTGTATATGGATGATTTTGTCTGCGGTTCAAATTCAATAGAATCTACCCTGGAAACACGAAATCAAGTGATTCAACTTTTAAATTTAGGTTGTTGCGAACTTCAGAAGTGGAGCTCCAATTGTTCTAAGACTTAAGAGGGCATTCTCCCCGAACATTGTAATATAAATACATATTGTTTTGTCTCTGATAAATCTATCAAAATTTTAGGGCTACAATGGTCCCGTAACGATGATGTTTTTTCTTTCCAAGTTCAAATTGGTAACCCAACTTGTACGAAACGAAATACTCTTTCCCAAGTAGCTATGATCTATGATCCCTTAGGTTTTCTAGCTCAACTTACCCTTGTCGCTAAACGTTTCATCCAACATTTATGGATGTAAGGATTAGACTAAGATGAAAGTCCCCCTGTCGATTTACTGTCTCAGTCGCAACAATATCAAGAGAAATTGCCATTTATTTCTACTCTAAAAATATCTCGCTGTCTACCTCCCACTGATCCATATAGCTGTGAAGCTCATGGGTTTGCGATTCCAGTGAGGTTGGATATGCAGCTGTTATATATCTCCGATTTGTAAATATAATTTCTGGCAATGTAACTGTCATTCTAGCTGCAGCTAAAACTACAGTTGCACCAATAAAACGTATCTCAATTCCACGACTGGAATTATATGCTGCCACTATAATGTCTGATCTACTGGTTTTAGTGTTATACGCCTACCAAGAATATCATAATTTCTGAAATATTTGCTTGGAGCGATTCTACAGTGGCTCTCAGCTGGATTCGCGCACCTTCTTTTTAATTAAAAACTTTTGTTGCTAATCGTGTTAGCCACATTCAGCAAATTATCTCACCCAGCAAATGGTTGCACATAAAATCTTATGACAATCCTGCGGACCCAGCTTTTAGAGGTCTCTTGCTAAAGGCGGCTCTAGCATGTTTCCTTTGGTAGGCGGGGCAACGGTGACTTCGTTCTGCGCAAGAGTTCTGGCCTCCTCCAATTACTGTTTCAACCTCAACCACGGAGATTACTACCGAACAAAAGGTATTGGCGTTTGTTGCTCAAACTATTGAAGTCGAGTTCAACATAGTTGCCGATTTACTGGAAAGTTTTTCGTCATTACGAAAATTTCAAGGTATTTTTTCCTACGTCTACCGGTTTTTACAACGAAAAATACAGCGTCCTACAAAAGCCCTTACTGCTTATTTAATTCCCTTATAATCATTTTTCGACGTGTTCAAGCTACAGTCTTTGTCAAGGAAATTTCCTGGATCCAAGCTAAGACAAAGTTACCAAATCATTTACGTCGACTAACACCCTCTCTTGACACTCAAGGCATTTTACGTGTTGGTGGTCGTTTGGTACACTTTAAGTTACCTTACACAGCAAAATATCTGGTCTTATTGGCTCGTCGTCACCAATTGACAGAGCTCGCAATTTTGTCCATTCATCATAAAAATTGTCATGCTGGTATTTCAACCACAGCTTACTTAATTCAGCAAATCTTTTGGATCATTTCGATCAAACAATCTATTCGATTTTATTTTTCTTTGTGTATTAAATATTTCCGCAGCAAGCCGGTTCCGGTGACACCCTTTATAGGTGACTTGCCCCCAGCTCGAGTGAACCAAGTTGAGCCATTCAGTTGTGTGGGTGTAGATTTTGCAGGACCCATTTCAAATAAGGAAAAGCAAAAATTCTTAAGTCTTACATATACATATGTGTGTGTTTTGCCATCAAGGCTACACACATTGAGCTTGTTTCCGATTTTTCTTCTGCCGCATTCCTTGCTGCCTTGCGACGCTTTGTGGCTCGTTGATATATTCAGCGATTGCTATACAAATTTCGTAGGAGCTAACAATCAACTGCTTGCTTATATGCAAGATGGTACTAAACAAGAAGGTATCACTTGGGCTTTTAACCCCCCCTAGTGCCTCCCACTTCTGCGGTCTCTGGGAAAGCGGCGTTAAAAATATCAAAACTCATCTTTTTTGTGTAATCAATGACGAACGGTTTCCCTCATTACAATTGAAGCTAGGGCGTATCATCCGTTTATATCACGGCCGCGATGGTATTGCCCGTGTTGCAGATTGCCGAACCAATAATGACACTTTTCAACGGCCCATGGTCAAACTCTGCCCGCTACCTTTATGTTAATAATGTCTGTATTTTTTCCTCTATTCTTTTATTTTTCTTTTTTCCTTTCATATCTTCATTACCTCCTTAATTTCTTATTTTCCTAAATTCCTTAAAGTAGGTGCGCGGAATGTTCCGTCATGCAGGACTATGTTTTACGTAAATACATTTTGCAAAGACTTCATTCGTAACTTTAAGTGTATTGTGTGCGGCTCGGCAACAGTGCAGTGCGAATCTAAAGTCGAAGTTATCTAGTAACATTGATATTCAGTCTTGGGACGTTATGAACGGAGGACGTGCACGCGAGTTAAGGCCTCAATAGCTGCTTTTTAAAAAACCCGTTACAAAACTTCGTAACAAATTTTTTTATTGAAACAGAAATTAAATGTAGAATTTTGATAAGTTAAAATTAAACATTACTTTTAAATCGAAATTAATTAATAAAGGTACTATTTTGAGTAGTAAGTAAACTGCAATGCAAAAGCGGATCACTTGACTGACTGCCAGGTCCTTGAGCTCCCAGGCTTTTTATAATGTTCCTACCCCTTCACATGGCAGTGGGAACTTGCAGATCTCATGTCTGCTTATTCTTAATACTATTCATAATTACATTGTTCTAATCTTAATTTCTAAGTAATCACGGTACCTGACCGTCTGTGACCTGACATCTGCAGTGTCACTATCGTCTGCGATACAAAGTAGCGATCTTTTCTCATGAACGTTAATAAACTTTACAAATTGTCCTTGTATCTACTTTGTTGCACTTCACTTAACATTTTACTACACTTTTTAATAATGTCCTAAATATTCTATTTTAATATGTATACATCAATTGGGGGATATATAACTCGCGTAGAGACGTGTTTTCCAATCAACCAAATAGCAAGTGCCTTCACATCGTGTTAAAACAAGGTATTTATCCTTTATTATGTCTTGCATTTATATTATTACAATGGTGATTAATCAAACTCCTTCACACGTAACAAAGTGTTCCTCAAAACCATAAAATATCGAGGTCGTCCTTATTTAACTAATCCAAATTGCTTTATATAAAAACAACCAGCTATCATTTTTTCTTCCAAAGCTCTGACCAACTTGTATAAATATAAGAATGTCAGATTTTGAAACCTATCAGTTTCACTTTTTTATTATTTAAAGCTTTAAATATAGGATACCCATGTGTGCGCGTGTGTGTATGTATGAGCGTGAGTGCGTGTACATGTTATACTTATATGCGTGTCTATGCATATTTTTGATTATGTATTTTAAATCTGTTTGTTTTTTAGTACATGTGTATGTGTACATGTGTATCTATGTATGAATGTGATGTGTATGTACACTGAGAAAAATGGTTTAAATAAACTGTATATCTAAGTTGATTTTAATAACCATTAATATATATTTTATTACCTGCAAACTTCCTAAGTGTTAATGCCAAATAAACGCAGTTTCTTGGAATAAGTTTCTTATAGCAATTACTCGCTTAGTAAAGGGTAATATGCATTTATTACCCACTAATACACTGAAATTATTAAATACTTCCAATACACAAGGATATTAGGCATAGTTAAACAAGGTTAGTAGAATATATGTCTGTGTTCTTACTCCAAATACACGGTACATTATCACAAATAAATTTATTATTTACTTTGATATTCATGTAGAATCGTTAGTCTTCGGGACTTGGAACTGATATGAATTCCACTTCCTTTCAATAGCACAATATGCGCGCGTCACAAAATGTCACACGGCAATGCTAAAAGCGTATAATGACCCTCGTACGTTTTGGTTTGGTTCACGGTGCATTTCTTTCTTACATTCTTGTATATGTTAAATAAAGCTTTTATTATGCATTTATGTTTAATTTACCAATATAAATTATGGAATTCGCGTACACATCGTTACTAAAGCAATGGGGGTTCCAGCCCTATATTGAAAACTTTTCAAGTAAGTATAATACAAGTTATGTTTACCCCTGAATAAGTTTGAACAATGGCCGCCTACTGCTTAAATAGTATTTGCATGCTTTATTGCTTTCTATTTTATTTTTTTTTAGAGCAAGGGATTGCTAATAAAATTTTTGAGCTCTTGGATTCAGAAACAATTCAGCTTTTATTTGCTCTCAGCGGACCTAGACTTATTTTTAAAGAGAAATATACAAAATATTTGAATAATTTTAATCATCAGCTTTCAGCTAATGTATTCTACCATATTAGATAGCTTTTCATACATGCACATTATAATTTTTTTATTTTAGAACTTTGAAACAGCGCCTGATTCTGATACTTTGGGAAGCAATTTCTCATTCGATGATACTTGCATGATTATAGAACCAGATGATGAACTAAGAAAATTGTTTAAGGTTCAAGTATTACCCTTAGGAACTGATACTATATCAGCAACACAAAACTTTACTGACTATAGGGGAAAATCTCAGACAAGGTTTAATTTTTATTTAATAGTATTTTTTTATATTCAATCTTTAATTAGAACCTTGAAGAGCTGTTCAATAAAACTGCAGGAGTAAAATTGCTAAGATTGTTGTTGGTTCGCTTGTAAATGGCAGCACGCTTTGCCAGTCTAAATTGGAGTAATTATTTATAATTCTTTTGAGAAACTTTTTATTGACATAATTTCATTTTTAGAATAAAATCGAGTCAATTCGTTAAAGCTGCAAAGGAAATTGCTGCATTTTTTCCTGGGGAAAGTGCAGAAACATATTATATACCATTCAGTTCGCCAAAACACGGACTTCGGCGACAACCTGTTTGAGGTAAATTGTGGTCGCGCTATATAAACTTGAAAGCTGCGTTACGATTAGCAAATGCAAATAGAGACGATAGTAGCAGTCCCCAAGAATCATCACAGATTTCAATTCCGATTGAGGCAGATGACAATAAAATAAATTTCTTGAAAATTGCACTCGAACAATATGAAAAAATTTTACTCGCTTGGGAGGAAACATTTGTATTGAGGAAGAATAATTACAAACATTACGAATTGGAAGAACTTTATAAGGAATTCCCTTGCTTAAGATTATACTATGGAATAGAATTGGTAAGCTAATGTTTTAACTAACCTATAAAAGACAATTGAATATGTGCTCTTACGATTTAAATCGTCGATAATTACAGTTAAAAAGTCGATAAATACATCGCGCAAGCGCGAAGGAAAAGCGACTCCACGGGCTGTTAGTAACGCTAACCTTATTACAGATTCTGCGCTGCCAACTGCCAATGACGTCACCAATGCACAAATTATATTGCGCAATAATCGGAAAATTTATATAAATTTAAGACAATAGGTAATACAGTAATTACTCACATGACAGGTCCAGATTTCCACGAGGTACGCCTATCGTCTTTCAGGATAGATAAAGATGGTAGCTGCACGTCCCTAAGGGCTGCAGCTGGCCCTCTTACAAGAAACGGCAATTAACGGGGGGTACGTCTGACGTACATCCAAATAGCTTGGACTTGATCTCAGGGCTCCACTCCGGTGTGGAATGCGGTTCTACCTACGGCTGCAAATTTCGTCTACCTATGTAGGGAATGGACAGGAAACATGGTAAAGGGCGACAAACAAAGACAATTAGGCAAAGGAATCTACATAGATAAAGCTAACGATACGTTACCGGAAAACGTCCACTCCACTCCAAGGTTCTGGCAAAAAAGCTACGTTACAGAGAGTACAGGAAACTTGTCCCCACTTTTTCCCTACTCCACTCCAGCATATCGACTTTATCACTAAATCTATTCATTATTTCCACTATCAAGTATCAATTAAAATTTACAACTAACTACAGTATTGGCATTCAATGACTATTCAATTGTCATTGAATGCAATTAGTAATGCCGCGAGACGAAAACAAGACGAAAAGTACTGTAATGGGTTACTATTATGGCGTTTCACCAATTTAAAACAAGTAATATTAAGTCTTTGTAACTCACTGTTCACAAGTTTAATTAACAGTATATGCCTTATTTATAGATGCTTTCAGTCCAATTAACAATGAAGCACTATCACGCTAATGCTATTTACAGGCACTAATATCTTCCTAAACTAAATTCTTAACCATAAATCTTCTTAACAACACTAACACTACTATAATTTATTTTGTTAGACTTATTAGTAAGATAATTTCGGTACAAAACTCGACCCATAAACAATACACGTTTGTTAATACGGGAAATTTTTGGGAATCTTTAAAATAAAAGAAGGATGTATCTATCATAGAACTAATTCAGATATGGCGCGATAGGACCAAATGGTTAGACTTAGGATAGAAATGATAGCTAGTGGTGTTTTTATATAAAGTAATTTGTATTAGCTAAATAAGTTAATTACTTGAAGGACTATCTCGATATTTATGGTTTCGAGGAACACCCTGTTATACATGAATACGAGCTTGATTAATCACAATTGTAATAATATAAATGCAAAACATAATAAATGATAATTATCTTGTTTTAACATGATGTGGAGGCGCTTGCCATTGTTGATTGGAAAACACGTTCCTTCGCGTGCACGTCTACAGTTTATAACGTT
>JARFIW010000574.1:2528331-2755464 GCA_036346225.1 Platerodrilus igneus
ATTTTTTTAATGCTGACATCTACAGAGAAAATAAAAAGCGAGAAATTTAATGCTAACATCAGCAGAATAATAAATAAATCCGCTTAGTCAGCATTAATGGAAGACCGGTCTGGCTTCGAAAATGGTGCACGCGTATATACCATATTTTAAAATTAAAGTTGTCAATTGCAAAACAAAAAAAAATAAATTTTTCCTAGACATCATTTGAAATATTTACTTTTTTTCAGTACAACTGAAAGAACTTGACTTTTATACATTTTTTTAATCGATATCATAGACTTTTTTTTATACTGTTGGTAAAATCTACGTGAAGTATTTATATTAAATAATAAACTGACCTGTTAGAAAAAATTAAAAATTTGCATTGTTTTTCTGAAAAAAATTGCATACTTTTTTCAATACAACTGAAAGAACTTGACTTTTATACATTTTTTTAATCGATATCAGACTGTACAGAAACAGCAATGTTTAATTAGATCAGTCAAAACATGATGTGTTTACTATTAAACAAAACAAAAATTGTTCTTAATGCAAGTGATGATAAAAGAATTCTTAGTACCTCAACCACTGATACTAACTATTGCCTATTTTGTAGTATTGATTACAAAAATTACATACGACAGCGAGTACAGTGTTAAAAATTGTTTTCGTTGCAGAAAGTAACATCAATACCCGTCAATATTACTGTATTAGTCGATTAAGGCATGAGTTAATTTTTTACCACGTTTCTTTTTATTCGCTTAGGGCAATGGAGAGAAGAAGTTTGAATTGGCAACATTTTTTTATAATAAAATAAACCTTGATACAAAAATCACATTCAGTTATACTGAAAGTAAATCGGAGGAAATTGCTAACTAAACGGTGTTATAATATTTTTATATATCTGTGTGAATAAACTCACAAAGCGCCAAATGAGCGGTTTGTCTAACTGATTTTTTCACTTAAAGCGATTGACATTCATTTCAAACAAGTATTTATTAAGGTCATATAAAAGATCAAAAGTTTTATAATATAAATAACGTGTAATTTAAATTTCATTACGTAGCATTCCTTGAATTTTAAAAAATTATTTTTATACCTCCATCATGAGTTAATTACTACGTGCTATAATTATGCTAAATAATTAAAGAAATGAATTGCTTTAACAAAGTTTTATGGAAAATGTCATGCGTTGCACATTGAATATTCTAAAGTGCGTGTAAATTAATAAACAACATTGACGGTTTAATCTGAGACATTTTTTCAAAACTTGCTTTAATTTTTATTAAATTTTTTTTATATGTAACCATAAAAAGTAGCGCTGTAATGATAGTGTATTTTCTGTACACACAGCATAAATCAAAGGTCGTATAAAAAAACATTTGATTACTATACTGCAAGCAAGCAAATTTGAGCAAGCAAATTTTTTCCTTAACGCAGTTGAATGAAAAATGATGTGAGATTGTTGTTATTGGAAATTAAAATTTAGTATTAATTTTTTCTGCTGATGAACGTGCTTTGTTAAGGCAAGATTTCGAATTTGCTTTATTTTTCTGAAAAAAAATTGCAAATGTCTAATTTTATAGCTATTTTGCTTACATCAGAACATATTTATGTATAAAGTAAACATTTTTTTTTATAATAAAATAAACCTTAATACAAAATCACATTCAGTTTTACTGAAAAAGAAATATTTCACATTGATATTTTTGTATAAATTAAAGTTATTTTTCCTTAAATTTTAGTTAAACAAACAAAACGCATGAGTTTGATGCAGATTTTTTCTGGGATACTCAAATCTCTAGGAATTTTTTAATTGAAGCAACATTTTGGGAAAATTGTATCATTATTAAAATTTACTGAGATTAAATCCATCTCTTCCAATAAATTAAAAATTGCACGACGTAATTATATTATGATAAAACTGCAGAATGTTTTTCAGAGTAGCCTTCAGTATGTAAATATGGAAAAAATGCTTGCATGCGAATTGCTTTGGCGCGAGCAAGCAAATTTTTTCCTTAACGCAGCTGAATGAAAAATGATGTGAGATGGTTGTTATTGGAAATTAAAATTCAGTATTAATTTTTTCTGCTGATGAACGTGCTTTGTTAAGGCAAGATTTCGAATTTGCTTTATTTTTCAGAAAAATTGCAAATGTCTAATTTTACAGCTATTTTGCTTACATCAGAACATATTTATGTATAAAGTAAACATTTTTTTTTATAATAAAATAAACCTTAATACAAAATCACATTCAGTTTTACTGAAAAAGAAATATTTCACATTGATATTTTTGTATAAATTAAAGTTATTTTTTCCTAAATTTTAGTTAAACAAACAAAACGCATGAGTTTGATGCAGATTTTTCTGGGATACTCAAATCTCTAGGAATTTTTTAATTGAAGCAACATTTTGGGAAAATTGTATCATTATTAAAATTTACTGAGATTAAATCCATCTCTTCCAATAAATTAAAAATTGCACGACGTAATTATATTATGATCAAACTGCAGAATGTTTTCAGAGTAGCCTTCAGTATGTAAATATGGAAAAAATGCTTGCATGCGAATTGCTTTGGCGCGAGCAAGCAAATTTTTCCTTAACGCAGCTGAATGAAAATGATGTGAGATGGTTGTTATTGGAAATTAAAATTCAGTATTAATTTTTTCTGCTGATGAACGTGCTTTGTTAAGGCAAGATTTCGAATTTGCTTTATTTTTCAGAAAAATTGCAAATGTCTAATTTTACAGCTATTTTGCTTACATCAGAACATATTTATGTATAAAGTAAACATTTTTTTATAATAAAATAAACCTTAATACAAAATCACATTTTTACTGAAAAGGAAATATTTCACATTGATATTTTTTGTATAAATTAAAGTTATTTTTTCCCTAAATTTTTAGTTAAACAAACAAAACGCATGAGTTTGATGCAGATTTTTTCTGGGATACTCAAATCTTTAGGAATTTTTTTAATTGAAGCAACATTTTGGGAAACTTGTAGCATTATTAAAATTTACTGAGATTAAATCCATCTCTTCCAACAAATTAAAAAGTGCACGACGTAATTATATTATGATAAAACTGCAGAATGTTTTCAGAGTTAGTTGCCTTCAGTATGCAAATATTGAAAAATGCTTGCATGCGAATTGCTTTGGCGCGAGCAAGCAAATTTTTTCCTTAACGCAGCTGAATGAAAAATGATGTGAGATTGTTGTTATTGGAAATTAAAATTCAGTATTAATTTTTCTGCTGATGAACGTGCTTTGTTAAGGCAAGATTTCGAATTTGCTTTATTTTTCTGAAAAATTGCAAATATCTAATTTTATAGCTATTTTGCTTACATTAGAACATATTTATGTATAAAGTAATTTAGCTAGTGGCTGAAGTTAATAGTGGTATTTTAAATTAAACAGTGAAGTGTTACACTCGAAGGTAAATATAAACAATCATGATCTGGTTAAAGAGTGTGTGCAACGTTTGTTCCCGTTTTCGGACTTTATAGCTATTCACATTTTGATTCAGTATCACGATCCAATTCCAACTGCATTAAAAGACAGAATATTAATTCTAAATATTTTGATGTTAATAATTTATATGGGGCTGCAATGTCAGAATATCTTCCATATGGAGAATTAGAATTTTTTAGATGACACCATGCTAGAGTTTGTAGGGCTTAGATCTAAAATGTACACTTACAGAGTTCAGGATAGGATAATAAAAAAAAGTCAAAGGGGATCTTCCTTAGCAAGTATTAAGCAAATTTCTTTTGATGATTATAAGAATGCTTTGTTTTATAAACAGACTATACAGAAACAGCAATGTTTAATTAGATCAAGTCAAAAAACATGATGTCTTTTCTAGTAAACAAAAACAAAATTGTTCTTAATCAAAGTGATGATAAAAGAATTCTTAGTACCTCAACCATTGATACTAAAACCTTGGGGGTATAACTATACACTCAGAAATGACTTTGTAAAGCTTCAACCACTGGCTCAAATAAAGAATGCAATTTATTTTAGTTATAAAAACTTCAGTGTTATGTTTATACCTGCACAAGTACGCAGTTTTTCGTTTTGGATTTATTTAAAAATAGGATACCTTTCAATCTACCCGAGTTGAACTATATTAGCATAAATGTATTGTAGAAAAAAAATAGTAGTAGTAACCGTTCTGTAACCGTTTGTTATTGCTTAAAGATGTGTTAGCATAAGGTTGATGAGTAAGTTTTTTTCAATATTAACAATTTCATTGTCGAAGTAAACTTTTTTACGCACGTTCAGTGTTTCACTATTCATTTTACATTTTAATTAAATAAATGCAGTCCTAACGATTGTAGAAACAACGGCTGGAATGGTGTTATCATATATAGCGCTTTATTTGAAGCAAATTATCCGACCCGGTGAAGAAGTATTTGTGAAGGGTCTAGAAAAGAAGAAATTGATTGAAACATATATAATGCAAAACATTGTAACTGATATGCTTGCACTAGGTTGTCCTTAGCTATCGGAGTTAAAAATCAACAATCGTTTAAAATATAACATTCATTGTTATAGACACAACAATAATAATCTGCAATGCGCAAAACAAAATACTTTTTTTTTTATTAAAGGAATGGCTTGATAATAATAAAAAACAATAGAAAGATTTTGTCTGTATTATTTATTTTAATATAATTTTGCAATGTTAGCCTTACAAAATTCTTTTTTATTAAAAAAATGGCTATATAATAAAAAACAATAAAAAGATTTTGTCTGTATTATTTATTTTAATACAATTTTTACAATGTTAGCCTTACTATCTATTATTATAACAACTTCTAGCAAACATTATTTTTATCGATCCAGCTATTGTGTACGTTAGAGAAGACTAACCATTTTACAAAGACTTTATTTCAACTCTTTCTTAGGACTTTTTCTACCAGGTAAATTCCTGGATGTTTAACCTTTTGCAACTCCATTTCATAAAATGCATCTTTGATTTCTTTTTCGTCTTGATCTTCTAATATATATGTTGACGGATTGGTTACGTTTACTTTTTTAATCTTAAAAATTTCATTTGACCAGTTTGGCGTGTAACTTTTCGTAAATGCTTCCCTGTGTTTACTAATCCTCACACTGTCTTTAATTGAAAATTTTGGTATTTTGGTTGCAAGTTTGATGTGGGTAAATGATGATTTAAGAATAGTTTTTCATTTGATTTATCAACTTTACAGGTTTGACTCCTATAGTATTGTGAACTGTATTGTTGTATTGTTTCACAATATCGCTTAAATTTATTATCCAATTGTAAGAACCGTTCAGGTTAAACAAGCGCCACATTTTTCCCTTTAAAGTTCTAATTACACGTTCCACAATGCATGCTTTCTTTGTAGACAAAACACTATAATGGTTTATGCCATATGTCTGCATTAAGGATTGAAAGTGTTTGTTATAATATTTTTTACCAAAATCAGACTGCAAATTTCTTGGTGGATTTTTAATTTATTTAAAATTGTTTTCATTGCAGCAGTAACATTAATACCCGTTTTACTTTTAAGTGGTACAGCCCATACGTATTTGGAGAAACGATCAATAACTACTAAAATGTATTTAAATCCTTTGTTTGTTTGCGAATATGGTAGCATTTCAATCAAATCGGTCTGAAGAAGGTCATTTAAACCTTTACTATCACTTTGCGTCTCTTGAAATTTATTTTGCTGGTTTATGAAGTTCATTTACTATATCCTCTTTCACTTTTGATTGAGCAACTATCATAATACTTTTTCTAATCAGGATTTATTAAATACAATTAATAAATACTTTCATGTTTGAATGTCGGGGCTCCACTTGCTTTGAAAGGAACTTTAATATAAAATCAAAAAACATTGTGGTATTGTTTATAAGTCCGGAACCGGAACAAACGTTGAACACCCTCCTTTAAGTGGATCATGATTGTTTATATTTACCTTCAAGTGTAAAACTTCTTGGATTGCCCAACCTGAATCCTTTTCGCTAAATTCCTCTAATCGCTTCGAAATCTTGTCTAATACGTTCTCCTTATACCACCGCTTAAGATTGGTATTTATATCGATGTGACGATTTGCAGTAGGAAACGTCTTCAAATCTATTTCACCAGTTGTAGCCTTAACAAAGTTAGCGGTCAATATTACATTAACTTTCAACATTGACTTTTTCAAGCAAGCAACAATCTTGCGTTTAAAACTAGCGAACGCCTTGTCTAAGAACACTAGAGGATCTCTATAACTTAAATTGGTAATAAGTCCCGTAATTATTCGACTTCCAAAACATGATTGTACATCATGCCAAATCAGATTTTTTCGAATATGACCTCTAGAAAGCGTTGCATCAATACCTTTACTTTGATATTCCAAAGAGCGTTTCAAGTGCCTCAATCGTACAAGGTAACTTTTAAGATGTGCCAAATTAGATTCCAGCCTACTAGGATTTTCCTGACGATTGTCTTCGTATACCTTATTTCTAATAGCAAGCTTCAATATACTAATATTTGCTTTGATAATTATAATGTGTTTTGTTATTGCATCGACTGATCTGATTAGATTCACGCATTTCACAGTTAATTTCAAAATAGCGCTACTAATCTCGGCCACGGTTTCAGAATTCATGATTCTATACAAATCAATACACTACTTAATATATGTACAGCTTTATTTACTATTTATACAAAAATATCATCTGACAAAGGCAAAACAACTGTAAATGAATTAGCATACAGCATCATTTTTCATTCAGCTGCGTTTACTGAAAAAATTTGCTTGCTTGCAGTATAGTAATCAAATGTTTTTTATACGACCTTTGATTTATGCTGTGTGTACAGAAAATACATTATCATTACAGCGCTATTTTTTATGGTTAAATATAAAAAATTTTAATAAAAATTAAAGCAAGTTTTGAAAAAATGTCTCAGATTAAACCGTCAATGTTGTTTATTAATTTACACGCACTATAGAATATGCAATGTGCAACGCATGACATTTTCCATAAAACTTTGTTAAAGCAATTCATTTCTTTTATTATTTAGCATAATTATAGCACGAAGTAACTAACTCATGATGGAGGTATAAAAATAATTTTTTAAAATTCAACGAATGCTACGTAATGAAATTTAAATTACACAACGTTATTTATATTATAAAACTTTTGGTCTTTTATATGACCATAATAAATACTTGTTTGAAATGAATGTCAATCGCTTAAGTGAAAAAATCAGTTAGACAAACCGCTCATTTGGCGCTTTGTGAGTATATTCACACAGATATATAAAAATATTATAACACCGTTTAGTTAGCAATTTCCTCCGATTTACTTTTCAATATAACGGAATGTGATTTTTGTATCAAGGTTTATTTTATTATAAAAAAATGTTGCCAATTCAAACTTCTTCTCTCCATTGCCTTAAGCGAATAAAAAGAAACGTAGTAAAAAATTAACTCATGCCTTAATCGACTAATACAGTAATATTGACGGGTATTGATGTTACTTTCTGCAACGAAAACAATTTTTAACACAGTACTCGCTGTCGTATGTAATTTTTGTAATCAATACTACAAAATAGGCAATAGTTAGTATCAGTGGTTGAGGTACTAAGAATTCTTTTATCATCACTTGCATTAAGAACAATTTTTGTTTTTGTTTAATAGTAAACACATCATGTTTTGACTGATCTAATTAAACATTGCTGTTTCTGTACAGTCTGATATCGATTAAAAAAATGTATAAAAGTCAAGTTCTTTCAGTTGTACTGAAAAAAGTATGCAATTTGTTTCAGAAAAACAATGCAAATTTTTAATTTTTTCTAACAGGTCAGTTTATTGTTTAATATAAATACTTCACGTAGATTTTACCAACAGTATAGAAAAAAAGTCTATGATATCGATTAAAAAAATGTTTAAAAGTCAAGTTCTTTCAGTTGTACTGAAAAAAAGTAAATATTTCAAATGATGTCTAGGAAAAATTTATTTTTTTTTTGTTCTGCAATTGACAACTTTAATTTTAAAATATGGTATATACGCGTGCACCGTTTTCGAAGCCAGACCGGTCTTCCATTAATGCTGACTAAGCGGATTTATTTATTATTCTGCTGATGTTAGTATTAAATTTCTCGCTTTTTATTTTTTCTGTAGATGTCAGCATTAAAAAAATTTATACATGACTGGCTTTATTTAAATTTTCTATAGATTTCATATTTCTACAATTGCTATCTAGACAATACCTTAGCATTAAATTCTTGCTTACATGAGTTAAATTTTCTGCTGTTATTGTTGTTTAATATCCTTATATACTCAAGATATGTGTGTGTGATAATCGTTCAATCTTTATTGCCAAGTTGTAGTGTGTTTTATAGAACAAATCAAAAATGAAAACCTTTTTTTTTTAAATTATCCTTGTCAGGAAAAAATAATGATAGTGATTGGGTTAAAATTATTGAGTAGTTTATAGTCAATCCAAATTAAGTACTGGAGAAAAAAGTCGTTGACGCCGTGAGCAGATCCACCAATTGCAACGTACGACCTGCTGTCACTAATACAGAGTATGTATTCGTTAGCTTAATATATAGATTTAATTTTCTTAATGCATTTACTTGGTCTAATATTCATTTGAATCTTTTTTTAGTGAACACGAAGAAGAAGAACAACCAGAAACGACCGCGCGTCAAAGATGAAGAAGACAGCCCTCATAGAACTGATAATGCAATATTTTTTTTTACCGTTCAGAGTTGGAGTGAGTTAGAACTGTTCCTTATATTTGGGAACTTAAGTGAATTATAGTATGTTTATTCTAGAGTATATAACATATATATATATATATATATATATATATATATATTGCTGCGATACCTGCAAAAAGCCTCACTAGAGTAAAAAAAAACATTCGAGCACCAACGTTGGGCCGTCATAATTATGCTGTAAAATGCTCCTTTGTCACGGGAACTGGTACTTTCTGCGGATCATTCGAGCACCACATATTGGGTGTCAAGATTTGCTGTGATTCTCGTCCTGTTGAATCTCTTCTGATAGTCGCCTTTTTATTCTTTCCGCCTCAGCTGCTCACCTAGTTAAAACTTTCATCCTCATTCATAAAAAAACAAACACATTCCTACCACAAACATCAACGTTAACTCTATTTAGACCAATATTCACAATACATTAAAATTTCAAAATTAAATTTCAGCATAAATTGCAGCATTATAAAATTTTCATTTCAAATTTTGTCATCATTTTTAATTTGCATCCAGAATTAAAGTCCTTGTAGGATGCATACTAATTAAGTTACAATATGTGCAGACCTAAGTCTGAATAAAAGGGAGCATCTCCCACCCCTTTACGTTAATTAAACAGGTTAGTCTAATTGAGCTCAAAGACAGACCCAAATTTTCATCATAATCAAAAACATAAACCTGGTAAATACTCCTTTCTACTTATACAAGAAAATTTCACCTTAAAATTAAAAATTTGTTGTTTATAAAAATTCACTACTGTCCATGTTTTATCAAACAAATTATAAAGATATTCAACACACACCAAAACATCAAAGTTCGAACAAAATAGTATAATTCACCTGAAGGTTACTACACTCGTGGCTTCAATGCACATCGGACTTGCTCATCCCACCATTCCAGCTGGTTTATGTTTACGGCTTCAGATTCTGACCTCTTTTAAAATTTTTCTTACACAACCAATCGTCTAAATTGGTTCAGGCCTTCTCAGGAACTTATCTATGTATATCCCCGAAAATTAGCACAGCAATTCATAATTCGTTCACGCTATACAAAGCTGCATACTTAAATGTATTTATTTATCGCTACTTATTTATCTTTTCTAAGTGCACTAATGCATAATAACTTGTATCGTAGCACGTATTCTTCTTGCAGTATCGTATAACATCAAAAAAATAAAGAGCAAACTGTTTTAAACTATTCAATAAAATCAAAAATCTAAGAGCCAAACTGTATTGAATCAAAATCGAAAATCTAAGAGCGCGAAACTGTTTAAAGTCCGGGTTTATATAATAGCTCGCCTGCACGTCGGTTTTGTCCTGCGACGGCCAGTTTTTAGAATTTCGCATTCTGTGTTCCCTTCTCGACAGTCCGGCACAGCGATTCTATTAAATTTGCACACACGCCAGTTGAAAATCTAAGAAATTTTCACACGTCTCGCCACGCGTCCGCGAATAACTAATTAATTTTATTTAGAAATTGTTGTGTTTTCACCTCTCATATCTGCAACTTATTTCAACCAATCGTTTCCTCGTGACGTTGCTCAAATCACGCCTTTGATTATCTGTGTCTCTGCTTTGCGCATTTTATTCGTCTTTTTCTAACCTGGCCTTAGTGGTGCAAATCGATATTCTTTACTATCGGTTATTTCAGTCCACGTGGATTCCTATGTTAATATAAGCTACGGTTTATCCGACCGTTTGCAATATACGCTGAATCTGCATGTTTATCAGCTCGAATTTATTAGAATTTGACATTTAAAAATACGCAGGTGTTCAATCGTAATACTTTAAATAACACTTCTACGATTTGAATATTATTGGGTTTTTAAAAGCTTTTATGCATATTATATATTACTAATGGTTCAATTAACTCCAATTAAAATAATAATGAATGGCGTTGACTTCTACCCTTTAATTTTTAGCGAATCCTAATTAAATATTAATTATTATTTGTACATTTTGTTTAATACTCGTTACTTAAAAATTGAATTAATTAATATAAATTTTGCACGTAATTTCTATTTGTTTCTTTACTTGGAATAATTAAATTACATACAAGTTGAGCTTTTTAATTCTGCTTCTTTTTATAGAAAGCGTCTAGTGAATAATTTAAATCCCTTATTTTTAATGAAACGAATAAATTTGTATGCTCCACGTTTTAATAACGCGTATTTTCTAATAAAATTCTATACAAACCCTACATTCTAATTGAATGATTTAAATCTTCACAGTAGGCCTTTAATTACACGTACCTTTTCCCAAAGCTTCCTTATACACGGTGATTAAAATTATTTGATGTCGTTAATTAATTTTCTACCCTGGTCTAAATTTGAGTAATATATATATATATATATATATATATATATATATGTATGTATTTTATAAATTACAATAAAGAAAAATACATTGTGTGTTTCATTTCACATTACTCCCGATTTAATAACTACGTAATCTTAGTTTACAGAACGTGTAAAACAATTTTTGACTTTTAATCTGAGTGCATATTTCGAATAGATGCTCTCATTTTTTTGCGATTAAAGTTAGAAATGCATTTCAAATAGATGCTTTTATATTTTTTTTTGCAATTGAAATTAGAAATGCATGTGATCTAAAAATTGCAGAGTTGCCTTCAGTACGTAACTATGAAAATGCAAATGCTGAAGAAGTATTAGACTAGACTATCAATGATAAGAAAAAAGCTGACTGACATGGGTTGAATTTTCTGCTGTTCTTGTTGTTTAATATCTTTATATATACTCAAGATATGTGTGTGATAATCGCTCAATCTTTATTGTCAAATTGTAGTTTTGTTCTATAGAACAAATCAAAAATGAAAACTTTTTTTAAAAATGCCCTTGTCAGGAAAGAATAATGATAGTGGTTAGGTTAAAAATTATTGAGTAGTTTATAGTCAATCCAAATGAAGTGCTTTAAAAAATTGTTTACTCCGTGAGCAGATCCACCAATTGCAACGTTAGCATATATTTCAATAGATTTATTTCTAGTTTCTTTGAAGTTGGAGCATTTCATAAATTTCCTCGTTTATATATTTCTTGCAGATAAACTGAGTTCGCGATTTAATAACTACGACTTGTTATTCTTTAAAAGCGAGAATGAGAAAATTGGTGCAGTCAGTCTGTTTGTCTATTTGTCTGTCTGTCTTTAGCAAAATTTTCGAGATATCTGTACAATTTGTTAAATGGTGTAAAACCAGTAAAGAGCTATTGCGTTGATCAATTATAATTGCTTTCAGGGTTGAGGGTCCCATTCGTGCTGTCTGAGTTTAATTGTTTTTTTCTGCAGACATCAGCATTAAAGATTTCTTACTCTCTACAATAATAATAATACAGACACAATCTTTTCTATTGTTTTTTATTATTATCAAACCATTCTTTTAATAACAAAGTATTTTGTTTTGCAATAGATAGGTTTTCCAGCTATTTCTTATTCTTTTCTAGACCCTTCACACATACTTCTTCACCGGGTCGGATAATTTGCTTCGGCTAACATTGTAAAATTATATTAAAATAAATAATACAGACACAATCTTTCTATTGTTTTTTATTATTATCAAGCCATTCTTTTAATAACAAGGTATTTTGTTTTGCACATTGCAGATTATTATTGCTGTGTCTACAACAATGGATGTTATATTTTAAACGGTTGTTGATTTTTAACTCCGATATCTTAGGACAACTTAGTGCAAGCATATCAGTTACAACGTTTTGCATTAGATAGGTTTCAATCAATTCCTTCTTTTCTAGACCCTTCACAAATACTTCTTTACCGGGTAGGATAATTTGCTTCAAATAAAGCGCTATATATGATAAACCCATTCCAGCCGTTGAAGATTCATCCCAAGAAAGACCATGAATATTCTTTGTCACCCAGTCGTTATGTTTTATATGATCTTGGCTCAAACAACTGGACTGCATTGGCAGTTTAAAAATTTGATGCCAAGCAACACCTTTCAAAAAGTCCAAAACCGCAATTTTTTTACACACAAACTCGTTTTTCTTGTATTTAAATCCCTGAATATCAATTATAATATTGTTTGTATGTAAATATATGCAGTAAACTTCGACTAATTAAATTAATATTAGGAGCAATCTTCTTATATAGCAGATTACCACCATCTGCGTACTTTGTCAACCCACTTTTCAACGTATCACAAGAGTGAACACATTTTGAATTGAAACCGGCCCATGTGTATTTGCAGCCTCTAAACATAAATAAAAAACATAAATCAGAATCCACTTTAATTAAACACAATTGACTTGAATGCGATATTTTGCATCTGTCATACTTTATAACTTCTCGCTAGAAAACCAAATTCAAAACATCTACACACATTTTCTCTGCACTTACATTTTTCAACATACGTGTGTTTTGAAGTATGTATGTTCCATTGAAAGTAATATAACGCCGATCCTAATTCAAAACGGTGCACGTGTAACTTCTCGCTAGAAAACCGAATTCAAAACAGCTACACACATTTTTCTCTGCACTTACATTTTTTTCAACATACGTGTGTTTTTGAAATATGTTTCATTGAAAGTAATATAAAGCCGATCCTAATTCAAAACGTGCCCACAAGTATTTTACATTGAAAGTATATAAGAATTCATGTTTTCACAACTATTTTACATTGAAATGTTTTCACAACTATTTTACATTGAAATTATATAGGGCCGATCCTAATTCAAAACGGTGCACGTGTATTTTACATATGGAAAATACGTCTGTCACGTTTTGAATTAGGACCGGTTCTACCTATCTACTGGCGTAATATTTGTGAAAAATGCTAGCATAACATTTTTTAAGCAGTCGGCCGTGTCGGGATTTAAACCCGGGACCTTGGGATCCGTAGTCTTACGCTTACTACATTGATCCACGGCGACGCCACACCTGTATGGCCACAAAATAACAGGTTTTGGGAGGGGGGTTACCGTCTTAAATGCGAATAGTGAACGACCGCGTAGCGGGATAATAATAAATAATCGGGTGTGCGCCGGAATTATATTAAATAATTTATCGAACAAATTTTTAACGACGGCCGAAATCAAATCAGGGGGGAATGCGTCCTACGTAATAAGCGCGTACCTCCCGCCGGTCGATTCCCGGCGGAAAAATCCCCAAACCGAAGACTTGATAAATCAAGTAGATAATATTATTCGTAAAATCGGCAGGAATAAAAATCTAATCATCGGGGGAGATTTTAATGCCAAGTCGCCACTATGGGGCAGCCCTATCGAAGACGATAGAGGCTCGCAGGTTGCTGATCTTTTTACGGAATGGGACTTACGTTTGAGGGGCATAAAGGCAGCAGTTTTATAGATATTACTGCAGTCTCGCACGAAATGTTAGAAACGATTTGTAATTGGAAATTAAGGTCGGACGAGGAAACGCTCTCTGACCATAAATTAATAACATGGGACGTTGAAACTAAAACAAACGCAAACGAGCAGCTAACTATATTTCCACGGTTCTGTAATAAAAAAGCAAATTGGGAGCGGTTTAAAGAAAAATTTGGCGAAAGTATCCCTGTGCTCGAAAATGAGCTATTTAACTGCCGAGAGGCAGACGAAGTAGAAACACTCGCGAAAACATTAAACGACGCAGTGGTAGACGCGTCACCGTATTCCATGCCGCAAAAGAAAACATTTAAAGACAGCGTACCCTGGTGGACCCGGGAACTAACCACCAAGCGGACAGAAACGCGTAACCTAAGGCGCCGCTATCAACGCGCCTCGGGAGATATAAGAGAACAACGGAGAATAGAATATAATCAAACCGCGAATATAAAATATTAATAGAAGAAACGCGAACGAATAAATTTAAAGAATTCTGCACGCAAAACTTAGAGAAAGAACCCTGGGGAACCGCATACCGCGTAATTAGAGGAAAACAACAAAAAATCGCGCTTAGTAATATAAAGAAAACAAATGGCGAATACACGGAAGGTTTTAAAACCACGGCGGAATATTTCTAGAGAAATTTTTCCCACCGGATAATCCCGAGGGAGATGAAGGGTCGCACGATTTAGTACGTCGGGAAGCTACAGAGGCGCAAGGAACGGGTGACGATAAGGCAATCCTAGTTCACGAGGTCGTCAGGGCTCTTAGAAGGATGAATCCTAAGAAGGCAACGGGGCGTGATGGAATCACTTCAGACGCAGCTCTGGAGGCGTGCCTGTTAGCCCCGTGTGTCTTTGTCGGGTTGTTTAATCTTTGTTTAGAAAGGGGCGTTTTTCCGCGTTGCTGGAAAATCCAGAACGTGAAATTTATACCCAAACCTAAAAAGGCGGATGCGTCAGATCCGGGCAGCTATCGTCCAATTAGCTTGCTACCGGTGCTGGGGAAGGTTTTAGATCGCGTTATGACTACGCGTATTGAGCACCTAGTGCAAGACAGCGGCGGTTTTAATAAAAGACAGTTTGGTTTCGTGGAGGGCAAGTCGACTGTCGACGCGTTAGAGTTCGTTGTCGGGGAAATAAAGCAGGCGAGAGATGCTAAAGAGTACTGTGTCGTTGTTGCTTTGGACAT
Organism: Platerodrilus igneus; assembly: GCA_036346225.1. NCBI lineage: Eukaryota > Metazoa > Arthropoda > Insecta > Coleoptera > Lycidae > Platerodrilus > Platerodrilus igneus. Next base: position 2,543,596 of record JARFIW010000574.1, read on the forward strand.
TTCAGGAGCATTTGATGCTGCCTGGTGGCCATTAATCGTTTGCGAGTTAGATCGTAGGGGTTGTCCGCGAAACTTGATGTCCTTGGTCAAGAGTTATTTCTCGGGGCGATTGACACAGGTTGAAATTCCGGGTGAAGTTCTGTCGCGTGAGGTAGAAAGGTGATGCCCGCAGAGGTCATGTTTTGGTCCCGCATTTTGGAAGTTGTTGTATGAGAGCATCTTTAGGGATGCAGGATGCTCAATCGTTGGCTTTGCGGATGACACGCTTTTAATTGTAAGATCGAGATTGTTAATGGATATGCGCACAAAACCGAACGAGGCGCTTAATAAATTACACGAATGGTCGCAGGCGGTAAAATTAAAATTTAACACGACGAAGTCAGAGGCGCTTTATTTCGGCACGAAACCAGGACAGAGACCTCCCAGGCTAGAGCTAGGAGAGAAGAAAATCCCGTTTAAAGATTGTATTACCTACCTCGGCGTCAAGATCGACGATAAATTAAATTGGAAAGCGCACGTACAATACGTAAAAAGTAAGGGCGGCGAAATATCAAATAAAATGATGGCGGCGGCTAAAATAAAGTAGGGTTTCAGAGGCGAATCGCTGAGGACGGTTTATGCCGGAGCAATTGAGCCGGCGATGCTGTACGCAGCTTCTGTATGGGCAGAAGGTTGTAAAGTCAGGGAGGTGCGTCAATTGACGAGCGTACAACGCATAACCGCAGTAAAAGCGGCGAAGGCGTACAGGACCACCTCCACGGACGCGGTCCTGGTGATCAGTAGGACTCTCCCTATCGAATATGTCGTTAAGGAGATTAGAGATAGGCGATTAATAAATATAGGAAAAGGGCGCGAAATTATCCAAGATCTTAATCTTAGTAATAGAGAAATTGCAAGAAAGATCGTTGTATCTGAGTTAGGGCACCCGGCTGATATTAGAGGAATCGAGTTTGTCGAAGGTGATGAGGACACGATGGGTATCAGAATTTATACGGACGGTTCACGTATGGACAATGGGAAAGCAGGCGCGGCGTTTGTCGTGTATAAGCAGGAAAGGGAAGTGTTTCGGTTTCAAACCAAACTCGCGAGTATTATATAATCAGTGATAGTAAATCGGCGCTGACGGCTTTAACAAACATGAACACCTCGACAGACCTCCAAGCGGACGTCTGGAGGATAGCGCGTACGGCGCTCGAGTTTCGACGTTTAAAGTTCTGTTGGGTCAGGTCGCACAATGGTAACGTAGGAAACGATAGGGCTGATGAATTAGCTAAAAAGGCCGCGACGGGAGACTTTCGAATATCACATTCATCGATACCGAAGTCTTTGATTAAAAGAAAGCTGCGTGAAAAGTCAATCCGACAATGGGAAGAGAGGTGGAACAATGCTGCCACGGGCAGGTTGACCCACAAATTCATACCGAGCTTAGAAGCTAGAGGCAAGATCGAGGTAAAACTCGATCATAAAATGGTTCAGTTGATAACAGGGCACGGCGCCCTGAAAGCGTATTTACATAGGTTCGGGTTAACCAACAATGCGGTGAGGGCGCGGAAAGCGCAGAGCACGTGCTCTTCGACTGCCCGCTTGAAGCGGCAAATCGAGGGTTGGCTGATACGAAATTAGCTATCGTAGGTCTAGCATGGCCAAAGAGCCTAGAGGAAGTCGGGGTCGTGGCTAACCAGAAGGCGTTCTGGACAGCCTTTAGAAAGTTCGCAGGAAGGGTTGCGAGATTAGCTGGTGATAATCGTGTGTAAGTCGGGAGGGGATGGTGGGAGGATTGAAAAATTATAGATTTTGACCTGGCGTGTTTTTGACATGATAAGAGCATTATAACCAAACCCAAACAAAAAAAAAACAACAAAAAAAGAAGAAAAAGAAAAAAAGAAAGAAAATCAATAATAATAATAATTAAATAAGTATACTCAAAACTCTAATATGCCCGACGAACACACCATTAAAACAATCACTGTCCCACCTTCTACGCGCAGAAAATCGGGAATAAACGAAACAAATAAATAACAACAAACTAAATCAGGAAACCTCATTAATTTAAATAAGTGTAATAAATAAAGAAATAATAAAATAGAGTGAAACCGCGCATCCCCCCAGAACTTAAAAGTGAAGTGATAGTGATTGTGATTCCCCCCCAGAACATTTAGTGCATATCCACCAGGACTTTAACAGTGCATATCCAACTCCCCCATAAAGGTAGAAAACCAATAGATATAGGTAGACGACCAGATCTTCGGATGCTGGAGAAAATTATATTGAAGGTAAGAATAAAATTGTGGCGACTGTACTCGCATGAGCATGGATTTGTGATTTTAAACAGATTTTGAAATAATCTAACGAGCGCGTTTTTTGTGTAATGGCGCTAGTCGATATAATGCTCATGCGAGTGCACCTGATAATGTATTTGCTTTTGCTGATATATGCACTGTTACATGCTTTTGCTTATTCAGAAATTTATTTATATATTTATTATATGTTTATTTATATATTTATATTATATTTATATTTATTTTTACACTTATATTTTTGCCTGCATTGTATTGTTTTGTGGCTTGATTCGTTTGACGTTCTGTCGCCAATTTTTGGCCGCAGTATATATAGAAAAGAAGATTGTATGTATATTATGTCTGTTAGGGAATGATAGGGAACGTTAGGGACAAATTTAAGATAAAACACTTAGATCAGGGAGGACGAATTTGTAAATTTATAGAGCAGGCAAATAGCTGGATTCACTATTAATACTTTTGGCAACTGCTTAGAAATTTGAATCCATTTTAAATTAGCTAACTAGATTTGGATAGTTTTAAGTCGACCCTTCAGGTCGCACTAGTAAGCAGAGCCGGCGTCTGCTATCCGGTATTACGGATGCCTCCCCCTCTCCTTTTTGCTTGTGTCTTGTTGATCGGGCACACTCCAAAGTCAACGCTAGGGATACCATTATTTAAACCCTGTTTTTAGTTTTTATTTTAGTTTGTTAGATTTTTAGTTAGATTTTTATTTAGGGTGGATTAATTATGAAGTTAGAATTAATAAGAAGCACGTTTATTTTTCGCGTTTAAACCCAATGTAGTACCTCCGGGTGGAGCATTGGGGACGTGGCCGCAAGTATAGCGGCCCTAATTCAAATTATAATGCCTTACAACTCGTTAAAAAACCCCTCGATATTCGTCCTCATTTACCTATCTCGATTGGTTCTTTAAATGTAATAGCTTTACTGGACACAGGTTCCTCATGCTCCCTTATAAATAACGAAGGTGTACAACAATTATCTAAACAAAATATTAAAATTCAAAATATTCCCGAAAAAACTTCCATAAATTTAGCTGACGATAATCAAATATATGTAACGGGTTCCCTTAAATTAAAAATTCGAGTAGAATCACTTGAACGTGACGTTTCATTTTTGATTGTGCCTGCATTAGCTTACCCATTTTTACTAGGTGTAGATTTCTGTAAACTTTTTAATTTGTCGCTTTAGTTTCAAGATTTTTCTTGGCAAACTTCCCTTAAAACAAACTCCTGTGCATCTGCGAGAATATCTAACAAAATTTCTCTTACTGATTCCCAAAATGTAATTCTAAACTCTCTACAATCGATAAATTTCGTAAACTAAATACATCTGAACTTGGTTGCGTTACTACTGCAACACATATTATCTCTACAGGTGATGCCCTCTCTTTTAAGCAACGTCAATATCCGCTATCGCCTGCATTACAAAAGCATTTGCATTCCGAAATAGATAAAATGCTGGAATCTGGTGTTATCTCTCCCTCAAATTCACCATGGATGTCTCCTGTGTTATTAGTCCGCAAGAAAAATGATGAATGGCGTGTTTGTTTTGATGGCAGAAAGTTTAATTCTGTAACTGTATCGGATGCTTACCCTCTACCTCGAACTGACTCGATTTTAAGCCGACCTCGAAACGCAAAATTTATCTCATCTATCGATCTTGGACAAGCTTTTTATCCGATACCCCTCGACCTATCTTCTCGTCCAAAAACTGCTTTTTGTGTTCCAGGCCGTGATCTTTTCGAATATAATTTTATGCCATTTGGTCTCTGTAACGCACCACAAACCTTACAAGGTACTATGAATCAAACGTTAGGTCCTATCCTACATCAGGAACGTGCCTTTGTATTTCTAGATGATATTTTAGTTATCTCAAGTTCCTTTGACGAACATATCACCACATTAAATGAAGTTGCCGAACGCCTGAATGCAGCAGGTTTTAAGATAAATTGGGAGAAATGTCAATTTTGCTGTTCTTCCCTTACATTTCTTGGTTTTATTATCGATGGAACTGGTCTACGAGCAGATCCTGCTAAAGTCGACGCGATTACTAAATTTAAAACACCCAAAACTGTTACCGAAATCAAACGTTTAATAGGAATGATTAGTTATTATCGCATCTTTTTACCCAACCTTTCAACTATATCTACACCAATTATCGCCCTAATTAAAAATATAAAGAAGTCTCAAACTATCGAGTGGAATTTAAAAGCTCAGCAGGCTTCCGAACAAATTAAAATGTTAATCACTTCAGCACCTATCTTAATCTCGCCCAATTTCGATGAAAAATTTTATATACAAATTGATGCCTCACTTACTGGTTTAGGTGCAATGTTGTTTCATGTGAGCAATGGTCTAGAACACCCAATCGCTTATGCAAGTCGTGCCTTAACTTCTGCTGAACAAAAATACTCAGCTACCGAACGTGAACTATTGGGAGTTATCTTTGGCATTGAAAATTTAGAGGATATGTTGAAGGTACACATTTCATAGTAATTACTGATTGTGCAGCCCTCACATGGTTAAATAACTTAAAACAACCCGCAGGTCGTTTGACAAGATGGAACTTGCGTATCTCTCAATTTACCTTTGACGTTAGGCATAGACCTGGCAAATTAAATATCGTACCTGATGCCTTATCGCGTGATGTCGTCTCTCTTAATCTTCCAGATCTAATTCCTGATGCCTGGTATCTTAATATGATTAAAAAAGTTTCTGAAAATCCCGATAAATTTCCTACCTTTCGTGTAACGAATAATAGATTATATAAATTTGTAGCTTCTTCACCACGCAAACTATCTAACATCCCTGAATGGAAACTTGTCGTCTTTACCGCTAACCGCAGTGAAGTGCTTAAATTTTGTCATGATGATCCTATAGCTGCTCATCTTGGTTGTTACGAAAACTCTAGCTAAAATATCTGAGTTACATTATTGGCCCACATTAAAACAATCTGTCTGTCGTTATATTAGAAACTGTAAAATTTGTGGTTCTCACAAGAGCTCTCAAGAGGCTCGTTTGGGCTTAATAGGTAACTTTAAACGTGTATTTTATCCCTTTCAATTAATATCGCTTGACTTATTAGGACCTCTCCCCCGATCGAAAAAAGGTAACCAATATCTTTTAGTTGTCACCGATTGGTTTTCTAAATTTGTTATGGTGCAACCCTTATGTAAAGCTACATCTGCCGCTATAATTAAATTCCTAGAGCAAAATGTATTTCTTATCTTCGGTGTCCTCAGATTATTCTTTGTGACAATGGGCCACAATTTATCTCAAAATATTTTCAAAATTTCGTTAAGAGTTACAAAGTACAAAAATTTGGTTTACCGCAAAATACCATCCCCAAGTAAACCTTACCGAAAGAGTAAATAGAGTTTTAATTACCGCTATCTCTTCCTATATTGATTCAGACCACACTACATGGGATGAAAATATTTTTAAAATTCTTCAAGCTTTGCGTACATCTAAACACGAAGCAACCCAATTCACTCCGTCATTTCTTGCTTTTGGAAGATATACCCCAATCGATGGTAGTTATTATGGTTTGGTTCCTGACTATACTAACGTGATTGAATTTGACGAAAAAGTACGCTGGGACAAAGACCAACAATCATTACCTTCTATCTTTAACGACGTTAGAAAAAATTTGTTAAAAGCTTAGGAAAAAAGTAAGGACCACTATAAACTACGTAAACGAAATATTTCCTTCGCCTTAGGCGAACAACTTTGGAAAAAGAATACGTCTTATCGGATGCAACTAAGAAATTTTCTTTGAAATTAGCCGCCAAATTCATTCTCTGTAAGGTCACTCGTGTCGTTAGTTCACTTATCTACGAACTTCAAGATGCTGAAGGAAAACGCCAAGGCATGTGGCATATTAAAGACCTTAAGCCATTCTCAGCCGACCCAAATACTAGTTAAGTTTTTCACGTTTTATTTCCTTAACGATTTACCTAATGTTTTCTGTACCTACTATCAATTAGTTAACTTTAATCACTTATTCCTTCTCTTATACAGCACCTACCGTTTACACGTTTAACTTATTTATCTTAAATTAACTATGTTTCTGCTTCTTCTTGACTTTTCCTGAACTTACCATTAGTTATATATCTGTTTATTGTCTAGGTTCCCCAGTATAACTCTATCGTTTCATTTAATTAATCCTCGCACCTTTTCTACAACATATTATTTTGTTTTCAATATTTATCTTACATCGTTTAATTGTGTGGTAATTGTCATAACTTTGGTCGTAATAACTCATTGAATTTTTATGATTGGTTTTAGCTGATGTTTTGAGTGAATGCTTTCTTCTTTGGGCTCACAATTCTCGGTTGTTTTTAGCATATTGGGACAGTGTGTCTATATTTAACGGCTTATGATTAGGCATTTTTGTGTGTTTAGAGCGTTACCGTTTTAAAAAATTACCTTGCAACAGTGGGTTTTCGTGTGAATGTATCTGTAGCGAACTTTTAAGTTGTTGTGTCGACTTTTGTCTGATCTTCTTATCGTAGTGGACGCACTCGTTAGGAAAATGATTGTACTAGTTCTCTTAAGAGTCTAGTGAATTTTTTAACTTATGATATACCTTAACTTGTCGGATTAATATCGCAGGTGGTCCTTCATACCGATTTGTGTTTTATAGGGACAACTCTCTACCTTCTTTCGGACGCTTGTCCAAAAACTCTACTTTTTCTTATCCCGCTGTCTTCGTTTCTGCCTTATCTTGGCCTTTCTTCGGTAGACCTGTTCTCGTCCCGGAACACCCGTCTACCACATAAGAGTGATTTTTCCCTCACTCCGGGCTACTGACCACATTGGCTGGTTGAGTAGTGCTTTGCTATCCACCTTTTCTGTCTCTTTAGCTCAATACGAGCCCTTCCTCTATTTTCTTCTACCTGGAAGTGCCTCTTATGCATTCCAAATACCTACCTCCCTCTTTGTACCTTTCCTAGTTCTACTGCCTTTTCATTTCCGTTAGTCACCGTGTGGTTGCGCGGGAGGTTTTCACAGACACCTCGGACCACGTCTCTGGGAATCTTTCGTGAGGTCATGCGGTGCCGCTGTCAGCGCACATGGTCGCTGACAGTGAATGTATGTATGAGTGTGTGAATGTGCGGGTGCATGAATTTATATATGTATATATATATATATATATATATATATATATATATATAGATATGTGTGGATATCGGGTGATTATATCACCGATATCAATTAACGCCGGGTGCAGGGATGCACCCAAATACCTTTGCCGGTACCTTGTGCCGTTTATTGCAAACGGGTCTACTTCACAGGTCGCCCTTTTTAGGGGGCACGAGAAATTCCCATATAACGGCTCCAAGAAGCCACTCTATCGTTATCTTACCTACTGTCTTTGATAATAACTTGAGTTAATATATTTATCTTATTTATTATCTTTGATAATAACCTTACCTTAATATCTTTATCTTACCTATTACCGTTAATAATAGCTTTAGCTTAATATCTGTATCTTACCTATTACCTTTGATAATAACTTATGCTCAATATCGTTATCTTACCTATTATCTTTGATAATAACTTGAGATTTTGTTTTATCTTTTTATCTTCCTAACGTTTGGTATTTACGACCAGACGTAGGAATTATTTTTTTTTGAATATTAAGTGAAAAAGTTAACCTGATGGTAGCCATGTAATTTGTTAGGTTAGTAATGTAAGAAGTTAGTAAGGTGGTACTTTTGGTAAATTTGTTGATTCACAGCCATGTCATGGACAAGTTTTGATGTGTATTGTTTATTAAACCAGAGTACCAATAACTAAAAATTTGCTAGAGTGTAGAGTAACTCATTTTTTTGAACATTTTTAAATTTGGGGATTTTTTTGTTGCCAACGAAGAAACAGTCTAGATGCAATGCTCATGTGCGTCTGCACTTAGTAAACTGTAATGTTAGCTTTAGGCGACGTGTCGCATTTGTTTTAGTTTAAGTAGTGTTTCATGCTCCCCGACAAATTTGTGCTGTCGATTATAACTGCGCCACACCAAAGACTCGTGTGTGCACTTTTCCGTTTCCTGGTAATCCGGAAGACGTGTTATCGGTCGAAAAAAACCAGGTGGCGCCTAAAATAAACATTTTGTAGGATTTAAGTTAGGATTTATGTAGGTTAGTTAGGATTTAGATTTTAAGATGTTACTATGCTAACAGTCATTTTCTTTTTTTAAGTTTTTCTTTTATGGCTCTGTCGCGATTGTTACATGCCGAAAATTTCGGCATATAAACATTTCTATAAGTTTTAATTTGTAAGGATTTCGCGCCAATAATTTGAAAAGACGTGTGTATATTTCCGTCACTTCAGACAGTGCGTTTGCGCGAGATTGCGCGGACGCGGTGTGCCAAAAGGGGTGGTGGTGATTTCCGGGAGACGTGAACGAGTGTAGTTATCTTTGTGTCGTATCTTGTCTTCTCTTTGAGATATGTAGATTTCCTCCCATTTCTACCAATTATCGTTCCTCTAACCCGTTTCCTATGGTACCGTTAATAAATAGGAAGAAGAGAACAAATTTGAATTTGGTTTCAACCGGGCCCAACGAATACCCACGCCCGAAAGATCAACGGAGCCCCACTGCCGCCATCATGGAGTAGTACTGCGAGAAGCCGTACAATTTATGTAAGTACTTTTTTGGTTTTTTATGTGATGGAGTAATTTTATATAATTACGTGACGTAATTCCTTATTTGCGCATCATATTTGCAATTATTTAACATTGCTACCAACTGACTGTAGTGGCTCGCGTACCGTAACGACGGGGGTATAATAACGACAAACCTAAAACCGCAATTCAAATTCTAAACGAAGCGATAGATACAAAACCAAATCAATTTATAATTACCAAAGTCTTAACCACCTCTAACTCGGTAATGTACATAAAAACAGTAATAGGCAAATATATCACATTCAAATAACAAAAGATGACAACGAAGATCAAATAATTAAAATTTTAAAAGAATATACCCCAGAGAAAAGTTTAGTTTTATTTTACAACAGAACATTTGTATCAAAAATTTTCAGAATTATATATTCAATTATTTAATAATTCAGGACCAGAGATTATCAGATGCACAACGAAAACTAATTACTTTAGACGATCCAGATGAAATAAACGACGTAATTCGCAACCAACACGGAGATAATACAAATCATCGTGGAATAAACGAAACCCTAAAATAACTCATAAGGAGATATAATTTTAAAGACATGAAAGAATTAACTACGGATTTTATTAATCAGTGTGAACTATGTAACAGATCAAAATACGATAGATTACCACCGAAAGTATCCTTAATGTTAACTAAAACACCCGACAAACCTTTTCAAAAATTACATGCAGACACTTTGGTAGTAGAAGCTCAGAACTTTTTACCAATTGTAGACGCATTCACAAAAATAGGACAAGCGATACCCATTACTTCAAAAAATATAATTGATGTAACTCAGGAACTTTTACAGTACTTTACATTTTACGGTACACCCGAATCAATAACTTTAAACAATGGAAGCGAATTAAGAAATAAAACCATACAAAATGCCCTAGAACTTTATCAAACACATATCCATTTTATTACAGAAAATCATCCGGAATCAAATAGATATATTGAACGATTACATTCAACATTCTTAAAACAGATCAGACTTTTAAAAATAACATACAAGAAAGAACCCATTATCAATTTAAAATCATATGCCCTAATTACTTATAACAATACAATTCATTGTTCAACTATCTTTACACCCCTCGAACTATTAAGACACTCAGATTCTCGCAACCCTTAAGATATACACTACAATAAAGAAGTATATCGACAGTACGCCGAAGATCATAAAGAAAAATTAAAAATCACTTATGATAAAGTAAAAAGTATATTAGACATCGACAAAGAACGTATTACAAAAATCCGCTATGAAAACGCCAATATAAACAAATTCGCAGTAGGACAGACCGTTTATGAAGGAAATTTTAAAACTAAATGACACAAAACGGCCCCCAGAAACTTAGGTCTATTTAAAATCAGAAAGAGTTCAAATGGATTGCTGTATTTCCCCAAAAGGAGATAACAACTGCCAATTGCAACAAAGATGAAAACAGTTTAGCCCTAATTGGAACCAAAGTGATCACCATAAAGGAAGATTGTTATTAAAAATTAAAAAGTGAAATTATTCGAGTCTATCAAAATCCAGCAGTGACGAAGAAATTTGCAAACCTACCAGAGCTACAGTTTAAGATTCTTCAAACCGAAGACAACGAAGCTATCCAAAAACAGATACAACTCGAACATCTAGTCCTCGACGATCTTAACCACGCAGTGAAATTAATGGACAATTACAAAGAATATTTGAACGATTTAAAAGTGCCAAAGTTACACTACGATAACATTAGTATCTGGACAATTTTATTGATTATTTTATTATTATTAGCTATATACTTATTGTACAAAATGTATATTAGATATAAGATCAAGGAAACAAAAGTAAAAGACAAAGAAACCACAAATGAAACTTTAGAGACAATGAGTTTTTAAAAATTAACTATCGACCTTAAATTTTCATCTAAGTCGAGAGGAGTTAAATATTCCTCATATTAATATGTATATAAAATTAAACGTAATTATTATGTCTTAGTAATAGCAAGATGCATTGTATAAAGAAAGGTTATATATTAAGTGTTATCAGAGTTTATATCAGAAATAAGAATAGGAAACGACTACTTTGTATTCCAGACGCAACTTGATTCTACAGGTGAAGAAGATTTATTTATAATTTCTTAAAATAAGACAATGTTTAAATTATCGCTAAAACAAATAACTTTTATTGAAACTTATTTAGTTTACTTAATTTCATCAAATTTGAAATTATTCGAGTGGAATCAAACCCATTAACACAGAAATTACTTACATCTCTTACAAAAGTGAATATATATATATATATATATATATATATATATTGCTGTGAATCCACCAAACTCCGGGTACTCCCCTTCTCGAATCGAGCCCCTACGAATTGGATGCCAAAGAATGCTGTGAAACCTACAAAGTTATTAAATTACCTGGTCCGTTGATTTTCTTCTGTTAATCGCCTCGGCTGCTCCCCTAGATAACTTTCATCCTCATACATAAAAAACAAACACATTCCTACCACAATCATCAACGTCAACTCTATTTACATCAATATTCACAATACATTAAAATTTCAAAATTAATATTCAGCATAATTTTTAATATCGGAAAATTTCAAAATTAAATTTATTATCATTTTAATGTGCATCCAGAATTAAAGTCCTTGTAGGATGCCTACTAATTACTATAACAATATATGCAGAGTACAAAGGGAGCATCTACCACCCCTTTACGTTAATTAACCATGTTCGTCTAATTGAGCTCAAAGACATACCCATATTTTTATCATAATCCAGAACATCAATACTAAATACCCCTTTCTACTTAAACAAGCAAATTTCACCTTAAAATTAAAATATTATTGTTAGTACAATTTCACTACTGTCCATTTTAAATAAACAAATTAGAAAGTTATTCAACACACACCAACATCTCAAAGTTCAAACAAAATAGTATAATTTACCTGAAGGTTACTTGCACTCGTAGCTTCAATGTACATCGTCCCTTTCGTTAATCACACCATTCCAACTGGGTTATATTTACGGCTTCTAATTCTCAACGCTTTTAAAATTTTCTCCATCACCATTTATTTAAAGTTGTTTCTGGGCTTTTCCGGAACTCATCTGTGTATATCTGACCCTTGTTTCGTGGATCCAGACACGTATTTGAACCATTTAATTATTAACACCCCCGAAAAATAGCAAAGAAATTCATGCGTCTTTCACCAATATACGCCAAAACTGCCTACTTTTGTGTATACATTTGTCGTTGTAAATTTTGCTAATTGGTACAGTGATACTAAATTTTATTACCTTGTATCTAAGTGCACTGAAGTACATTCATGTTAGCACGTAAATAACAAACTATTTTGAATCACTAAAATATACGAGCAAAATTTTAAATTATTTTATCAAACTAAAATGCACTGTTTAACATCTTCAATCAAGTCGCGGATGTAAGAGCTTTTAACGCATCGAATAGTCAAAAGTCTAAGAGGCCGAAATTCATATTACCACCGGTATATATAGCGAATAGCCGGCACGTCGCTTTTGTCCTCAAAACAGACAATTCTTAAGAATTTCTCATGCTATGTTCCCATTCCGTCGCTCGCGCGTCGGTTTTTACGAATTTTTCACTCGCCCCCGTTAACTCTCAGAAATTCTCACACGGCACGCAAACATGTCCGAGAAAAACTAATTAATTTTGTACAGAAATTGTTGTTTCTACCTCTGATATTTGCATCCTATTTTCAACCAATTGTGACCCTCGTGACGTTGCTTAAATCACGCCTTTTACTATATATGTCTTTGCTTGACGCATTTTCTCTTTCCTTTTCTAACCTGTTCGTATTGGTGCAAATTGATATTCTTTATTATCGATTATATTTTAGTCCATGTGGACTATCTGGGTTTAATAACCCCGTATCGCACCTTCTCGTGAATATTAAGCCCCGGTTTCTCCAAGATTCTTTGAAACCATTTGTTATCTACACAATTTTCGCCGTACGTGATATTTAAACTACGCAGGTGTGTTCAAACATCCTACTTCTAACTAACACTTCTAGGATTTGCATTTTATTGGGTTTTTACAAGTTTCTGTAGATATTATCTGTACGTTTTGTTCAATACCGGTTACTTGAAATAGAGTTAATTAATATAAATTTTGCACGTAATTTCCATTTGTTTAGAAATAATTACATTACACGCAGAGCTTTTTAATACTGCTTCTTTTGATATAAAGCGTCTAAATATGAGTATTTTCCCCCTATTTGAATACAAATAATCCCACTTATTTGAATGCAAATATTAAACATTTAGCCCAAAAAAATTACAAAAAAATTGCCTATCTCTCTCACCCTTATCTATCTAACTTACCTACCTTATCTCCAATTCAAAAAAATATTTACACCTACCTATATCCCTATCCTATTCCTAACTCTCATCTAATTCTATAAACTGAAATTATCCCTAACTTCATCCTACTTATCCATCTAATCCTATATACATCCTATATACCTATCCTATTCCTAACTTTTAACTAATCTTCACTATACTTTACTTCCCCCTACCTAATCCTATATGCCTATCCTACTCTTACTCTATTCCTAACTCTCCACTAATCTTATATGAAATATCTACACTTAACCTATCTTATTTTCTTCCTACATTTACTCTTTATTCTCCTCCTAAACCTATTTCTAATTATCTCCCATATTTATCCTATACTTAGCTTTATTTTCTATAAACACTTATTTCTACTCTTCTATATACACCTATATCTACTCTCTATTCATCAAGTTATTTAAATCTAACTCTCTTCTTGACCCTCCAAGTCTTTCTTCTTACCAACCTAATACTCTTCATCTCTATTTCTCCCACTTCTATATCTATACTTATCATCCCTGTTATCTTACATACAATAAACTTATTATCCTTACTCTTAAATATTACTTCTTCTTCAGTCCCTAAACTTGTCTGTTTCTTATTTATTGTTATTTTCTTTTCTGCCGACAAACCAAACGATACTACTTTAAAATTATCGATTTTTCTTTTTACGGAAACTCCCATGTACCTTCTAGAATTCTTATGTAATGGAATCCGCCAGAATGAATCCCTTAAATCTACTTGATTAAAAACAAACTTGCCATCTTTACTTAATTTCGCCTTCACCTGCTCCTGATATGCTGCTTCTACCCCCACTACTTCTGCATGTTTTTGTATTAAAGCTTGAACCTCTACTTTCCTTTCCTCTGGACATCTTATTGTGTTGATCTGTTTACCTTCATCATCCTCTACCTCTACTACATTAATATTCAACCCCGTGTCATCCTCTGTGACTTCATAACTGCCCTTCCATGGCACTACCCTATCCTTAATCCTTATTACCTTCCGTTCCATATCTATCAACACCCCTAACTTCATCATACAGTCAACACCTAAAATGCTCTGAAACTTCAGTCCAGGTACAATTACAAACTCCTGTTCACAGCTTAAATCTCCTATATCTATCCTAAGCACCACAGCACTATTTACTACAGCAAACTTCTTTTTATTTGGAGCTACTAAATGACTACGCTTTATAGGCATAATTCTATCACAAACCTTATCCCTAATTTTGCTGACGAATTCCTCCGATATTAAACTCGCCTCTGCCCCTGTATCAAGTAATACTTCTACATTATTCTCAAAAATTTCTAAATTAATAATTGGCAAACATAATATTTTCCTCAGTTTCTGGCTCTACTTCCTCCTCAATTTTGAAAAATTCACGTGGATGTTCATATACATTTACACTGAAATCTAGTGGTCTGTCGCGTTCTAAAAATCCTGTCCAGGTCTGTTTTCCCTACTCGGTCCTGGTCTAGCCGTCACCTCAGCGTACGTCCTAGGCGTTTCCACTCGTTCCGTGTCTGTGTTAGCAGTCCCCCTCATGTCCGGTGAACTATTCCTTCTGGTAGGTTCCGGTCTCGGTGCAGGTCCCCTTCCTAAACTATTACTCCTAACGTATAATCGTCGCTGTTCCCAATTCTGTCGCTGGTATCCGTAACTATTCCCTCTTCTAGCATAGTTGTCCCGTCTACTGTCAAACCTAACTGTGTTGATCTGTCTTTCCTATTATCCCGAGGTCGTCCACTACTTAGGTCGTCGTACCTCTGCAGGTATTCAAAACATTTCTCTGTCCACTATGTTCTGTAGTGCTACGTGTTGTCTTATTTCTACCTCGAAGTGTCGTGATAAATACTTAATAATTTGTCGGTCCGTCAGTGGTGGGTTCAGTTGCTTTGCTATGCTATACTTGCGTATAGCATATTGCTCCTACTTCCTGAAAATTCTCCTTAAATTTCCTGTGATTAAGTCGTCTCGTACCTGGTCTTGTCTGTGGTCACTCCAGTAGTGCTTTAAAAATTTGTTTTCAAAGTCCTGATACGTGTCTATGTCCTGTCCTACTAAATTGTACCACGCTTCCGCATTGTCCTTTAATAAAGCCTTTATCGTATTTAGTTTAGTCTGTTCGTCAAATAAATTTCCCACTAGATTTCTTACACTGTTAATAAAAATTTGTGGATTTACCCTGTTATCGCCATAAAACTTCATGTGTTGGTCCAATGATACTCCACCTGTAGAAAATCTGGGACCATCCCCCGTTAAATTTGACATGTTGTATTTGATACTACTAACTTCGCGTTCTACCCTGCCTAACTGATCCCTACATGAGTCCGTCACTTCAGTCATTTTTACATTAATCTCTTCTTCACAAAAAATGCGTACTTCGGACCTAAATGTCCCATTTCCTGTCGAAGACCTGTAATATCACGCTCATTTTTTTCAACCCTATTTTCAACTTCCCCCATCTTTACGGTAAGACTATTTTTAAATTCTGAAACTTCTTTATTCGTCTTATCTATTTTCTCACTTAGGGTTTCCCTAACTCCTGTTAATGTCTCATTCATTCGGTCAAATTTCTTATTCGATTCTTCCCTAGCTCTATTAGTTATTATGGTTTGGTTCCTGACTATACTAACGTGATTGAATTTGACGAAAAAGTACGCTGGGACAAAGACCAACAATCATTACCTTCTATCTTTAACGACGTTAGAAAAAATTTGTTAAAAGCTTAGGAAAAAAGTAAGGACCACTATAAACTACGTAAACGAAATATTTCCTTCGCCTTAGGCGAACAACTTTGGAAAAAGAATACGTCTTATCGGATGCAACTAAGAAATTTTCTTTGAAATTAGCCGCCAAATTCATTCTCTGTAAGGTCACTCGTGTCGTTAGTTCACTTATCTACGAACTTCAAGATGCTGAAGGAAAACGCCAAGGCATGTGGCATATTAAAGACCTTAAGCCATTCTCAGCCGACCCAAATACTAGTTAAGTTTTTCACGTTTTATTTCCTTAACGATTTATCTAATGTTTTCTGTACCTACTATCAATTAGTTAACTTTAATCACTTATTCCTTCTCTTATACAGCACCTACCGTTTACACGTTTAACTTATTTATCTTAAATTAACTATGTTTCTGCTTCTTCTTGACTTTTCCTGAACTTACCATTAGTTATATATCTGTTTATTGTCTAGGTTCCCCAGTATAACTCTATCGTTTCATTTAATTAATCCTCGCACCTTTTCTACAACATATTATTTTGTTTTCAATATTTATCTTACATCGTTTAATTGTGTGGTAATTGTCATAACTTTGGTTGTAATAACTCATTGAATTTTTATGATTGGTTTTAGCTGATGTTTTGAGTGAATGCTTTCTTCTTTGGGCTCACAATTCTCGGTTGTTTTTAGCATATTGGGACAGTGTGTCTATATTTAACGGCTTATGATTAGGCATTTTGTGTGTTTAGAGCGTTACCGTTTTAAAAATTACCTTGCAACAGTGGGTTTTCGTGTGAATGTATCTGTAGCGAACTTTTAAGTTGTTGTGTCGACTTTTGTCTGATCTTCTTATCGTAGTGGACGCACTCGTTAGGAAAATGATTGTACTAGTTCTCTTAAGAGTCTAGTGAATTTTTTAACTTATGATATACCTTAACTTGTCGGATTAATATCGCAGGTGGTCCTTCAGACCGATTTGTGTTTTATAGGGACAACTCTCTACCTTCTTTCGGACGCTTGTCCAAAAACTCTACTTTTTCTTATCCCGCTGTCTTCGTTTCTGCCTTATCTTGGCCTTTCTTCGGTAGACCTGTTCTCGTCCCGGAACACCCGTCTACCACATAAGAGTGATTTTTCCCTCATTCCGGGCTACTGACCACATTGGCTGGTTGAGTAGTGCTTTGCTATCCACCTTTTCTGTCTCTTTAGCTCAATACGAGCCCTTCCTCTATTTTCTTCTACCTGGAAGTGCCTCTTATGCATTCCAAATACCTACCTCCCTCTTTCTACCTTTCCTAGTTCTACTGCCTTTTCATTTCCGTTAGTCACCGTGTGGTTGCGCGGGAGGTTTTCACAGACACCTCGGACCACGTCTCTGGGAATCTTTCGTGAGGTCATGCGGTGCCGCTGTCAGCGCACATGGTCGCTGACAGTGAATGTATGTATGAGTGTGTGAATGTGCGGGTGCATGAATTTATATATATATTATATATATATATATATATATATATATATATATATATAGATATGTGTGGATATCGGGTGATTATATCACCGATATCAATTAACGCCGGGTGCAGGGATGCACCCAAATACCTTGCCGGTACCTTGTGCCGTTTATTGCAAACGGGTCTACTTCACAGGTCGCCCTTTTTAAGGGGCACGAGAAATTCCCATATAACGGCTCCAAGGAGCCACTCTATCGTTATCTTACCTACTGTCTTTGATAATAACTTGAGTTAATATATTTATCTTATTTATTATCTTTGATAATAACCTTACCTTAATATCTTTATCTTACCTATTACCGTTAATAATAGCTTTAGCTTAATATCTGTATCTTACCTATTACCTTTGATAATAACTTATGCTCAATATCGTTATCTTACCTATTATCTTTGATAATAACTTGAGATTTTGTTTTATCTTTTTATCTTCCTAACGTTTGGTATTTACGACCAGACGTAGGAATTATTTTTTTTTGAATATTAAGTGAAAAAGTTAACCTGATGGTAGCCATGTAATTTGTTAGGTTAGTAATGTAAGAAGTTAGTAAGGTGGTACTTTTGGTAAATTTGTTGATTCACAGCCATGTCATGGACAAGTTTTGATGTGTATTGTTTATTAAACCAGAGTACCAATAACTAAAAATTTGCTAGAGTGTAGAGTAACTCATTTTTTTGAACATTTTTAAATTTGGGGATTTTTTTGTTGCCAACGAAGAAACAGTCTAGATGCAATGCTCATGTGCGTCTGCACTTAGTAAACTGTAATGTTAGCTTTAGGCGACGTGTCGCATTTGTTTTAGTTTAAGTAGTGTTTCATGCTCCCCGACAAATTTGTGCTGTCGATTATAACTGCGCCACACCAAAGACTCGTGTGTGCACTTTTCCGTTTCCTGGTAATCCGGAAGACGTGTTATCGGTCGAAAAAAACCAGGTGGCGCCTAAAATAAACATTTTGTAGGATTTAAGTTAGGATTTATGTAGGTTAGTTAGGATTTAGATTTTAAGATGTTACTATGCTAACAGTCATTTTCTTTTTTTAAGTTTTTCTTTTATGGCTCTGTCGCGATTGTTACATGCCGAAAATTTCGGCATATAAACATTTCTATAAGTTTTAATTTGTAAGGATTTCGCGCCAATAATTTGAAAAGACGTGTATATTTCCGTCACTTCAGACAGTGCGTTTGCGCGAGATTGCGCGGACGCGGTGTGCCAAAAGGGGTGGTGGTGATTTCCGGGAGACGTGAACGAGTGTAGTTATCTTTGTGTCGTATCTTGTCTTCTCTTTGAGATATGTAGATTTCCTCCCATTTCTACCAATTATCGTTCCTCTAACCCGTTTCCTATGGTACCGTTAATAAATAGGAAGAAGAGAACAAATTTGAATTTGGTTTCAACCGGGCCCAACGAATACCCACGCCCGAAAGATCAACGGAGCCCCACTGCCGCCATCATGGAGTAGTACTGCGAGAAGCCGTACAATTTATGTAAGTACTTTTTTGGTTTTTTATGTGATGGAGTAATTTTATATAATTACGTGACGTAATTCCTTATTTGCGCATCATATTTGCAATTATTTAACATTGCTACCAACTGACTGTAGTGGCTCGCGTACCGTAACGACGGGGGTATAATAACGACAAACCTAAAACCGCAATTCAAATTCTAAACGAAGCGATAGATACAAAACCAAATCAATTTATAATTACCAAAGTCTTAACCACCTCTAACTCGGTAATGTACATAAAAACAGTAATAGGCAAATATATCACATTCAAATAACAAAAGATGACAACGAAGATCAAATAATTAAAATTTTAAAAGAATATACCCCAGAGAAAAGTTTAGTTTTATTTTACAACAGAACATTTGTATCAAAATTTTCAGAATTATATATTCAATTATTTAATAATTCAGGACCAGAGATTATCAGATGCACAACGAAAACTAATTACTTTAGACGATCCAGATGAAATAAACGACGTAATTCGCAACCAACACGGAGATAATACAAATCATCGTGGAATAAACGAAACCCTAAAATAACTCATAAGGAGATATAATTTTAAAGACATGAAAGAATTAACTACGGATTTTATTAATCAGTGTGAACTATGTAACAGATCAAAATACGATAGATTACCACCGAAAGTATCCTTAATGTTAACTAAAACACCCGACAAACCTTTTCAAAAATTACATGCAGACACTTTGGTAGTAGAAGCTCAGAAATTTTTACCAATTGTAGACGCATTCACAAAAATAGGACAAGCGATACCCATTACTTCAAAAAATATAATTGATGTAACTCAGGAACTTTTACAGTACTTTACATTTTACGGTACACCCGAATCAATAACTTTAAACAATGGAAGCGAATTAAGAAATAAAACCATACAAAATGCCCTAGAACTTTATCAAACACATATCCATTTTATTACAGAAAATCATCCGGAATCAAATAGATATATTGAACGATTACATTCAACATTCTTAAAACAGATCAGACTTTTAAAAATAACATACAAGAAAGAACCCATTATCAATTTAAAATCATATGCCCTAATTACTTATAACAATACAATTCATTGTTCAACTATCTTTACACCCCTCGAACTATTAAGACACTCAGATTCTCGCAACCCTTAAGATATACACTACAATAAAGAAGTATATCGACAGTACGCCGAAGATCATAAAGAAAAATTAAAAATCACTTATGATAAAGTAAAAAGTATATTAGACATCGACAAAGAACGTATTACAAAAATCCGCTATGAAAACGCCAATATAAACAAATTCGCAGTAGGACAGACCGTTTATGAAGGAAATTTTAAAACTAAATGACACAAAACGGCCCCCAGAAACTTAGGTCTATTTAAAATCAGAAAGAGTTCAAATGGATTGCTGTATTTCCCCAAGAAGTAATAGCAACTGCCAATTGCAACAAAGATGAAAACAGTTTAGCCCTAATTAGAAGCAAAGTGATCACCATAAACGAAGATTGTTATTTAAAATTAAAAAGTGAAATTATTCGAGTATATCAAAATCCAGCAGTGACGAAGAAATTTGTAAACCTACCAGAACTACAATTCAAGATTCCTCAAATCGAAGGCAACGTAGCTATCCAAAAACCGATGTAACTACAACATCTAGGTCTCGACGATCTTAACCACACAGTGAAATTAATGAACAATTACAAAGAATATTTGAACGATTTAAAAGTGCCAAAGTTACACTATGATAACATTAGTATCTGGACAGTTTTATTGATTATTATTATTATTATTATTATTAGCGATATACTTATTATACAAAATGTATATTTAGATATAAGATCAAGGAAACAAAAGTGAAAGACAAAGAAACCACAAATAAAACTTTAGGGACAATGAGTTTTTAAAAATTAAGTATCGACCTTTAATTTTCATCTACGTCGAGAGGAGTTATATATCCCTCATATTAATATGTATATAAAATTAAACGTAATTATTATGTCTTAGTAATAGCATGATACATTGTATAAAGGAAGGTTATATATTAAGTGTTATCAGAGTTCATATCAGAAATAAGAATAGGAAACGACTGCTTTGTATTCCAGACGCAACTTGATACTACAGGTGAAGAAAACTTATTTATAATTTCTTAAAATAAGACAATGTTTAAATTATCGCTAAAACAAATAACTTTTATTGAAACTTATTTAGTTTACTTAATTTCATCAAATTTGAAATTATTCGAGTGGAATCAAACCCATTAACACAGAAATTACTTACATCTCTTACAAAGTGAATATATATATATATATATATATATATATATATTGCTGTGAATCCACCAAACTCCGGGTACTCCTTCTCGAATCGAGCCCCTACGAATTGGATGCCAAAGAATGCTGTGAAACCTACAAAGTTATTAAATTACCTGGTCCGTTGATTTTCTTCTGTTAATCGCCTCGGCTGCTCCCCTAGATAACTTTCATCCTCATACATAAAAACAAACACATTCCTACCACAATCATCAACGTCAACTCTATTTACATCAATATTCACAATACATTAAAATTTCAAAATTAATATTCAGCATAATTTTAATATCGGAAAATTTCAAAATTAAATTTATTATCATTTTAATGTGCATCCAGAATTAAAGTCCTTGTAGGATGCCTACTAATTACTATAACAATATATGCAGAGTACAAAGGAGCATCTACCACCCTTTACGTTAATTAACCATGTTCGTCTAATTGAGCTCAAAGACATACCCATATTTTTATCATAATCCAGAACATCAATACTAAATACCCTTTCTACTTAAACAAGCAAATTTCACCTTAAAATTAAAATATTATTGTTAGTACAATTTCACTACTGTCCATTTTAAATAAACAAATTAGAAAGTTATTCAACACACCAACATCTCAAAGTTCAAACAAAATAGTATAATTTACCTGAAGGTTACTTGCACTCGTAGCTTCAATGTACATCGTCCCTTTCGTTAATCACACCATTCCAACTGGGTTATATTTACGGCTTCTAATTCTCAACGCTTTTAAAATTTTCTCCATCACCATTTATTTAAAGTTGTTTCTGGGCTTTTCCGGAACTCATCTGTGTATATCTGACCCTTGTTTCGTGGATCCAGACACGTATTTGAACCATTTAATTATTAACACCCCGAAAATAGCAAAGAAATTCATGCGTCTTTCACCAATATACGCCAAAACTGCCTACTTTTGTGTATACATTTGTCGTTGTAAATTTTGCTAATTGGTACAGTGATACTAAATTTTATTACCTTGTATCTAAGTGCACTGAAGTACATTCATGTTAGCACGTAAATAACAAACTATTTTGAATCACTAAAATATACGAGCAAAATTTTAAATTATTTTATCAAACTAAAATGCACTGTTTAACATCTTCAATCAAGTCGCGGATGTAAGAGCTTTTAACGCATCGAATAGTCAAAAGTCTAAGAGGCCGAAATTCATATTACCACCGGTATATATAGCGAATAGCCGGCACGTCGCTTTTGTCCTCAAAACAGACAATTCTTAAGAATTTCTCATGCTATGTTCCCATTCCGTCGCTCGCGCGTCGGTTTTACGAATTTTCACTCGCCCCGTTAACTCTCAGAAATTCTCACACGGCACGCAAACATGTCCGAGAAAAACTAATTAATTTTGTACAGAAATTGTTGTTTCTACCTCTGATATTTGCATCCTATTTTCAACCAATTGTGACCCTCGTGACGTTGCTTAAATCACGCCTTTTACTATATATGTCTTTGCTTGACGCATTTTCTCTTTCCTTTTCTAACCTGTTCGTATTGGTGCAAATTGATATTCTTTATTATCGATTATATTTTAGTCCATGTGGACTATCTGGGTTTAATAACCCCGTATCGCACCTTCTCGTGAATATTAAGCCCCGGTTTCTCCAAGATTCTTTGAAACCATTTGTTATCTACACAATTTTCGCCGTACGTGATATTTAAACTACGCAGGTGTGTTCAAACATCCTACTTCTAACTAACACTTCTAGGATTTGCATTTTATTGGGTTTTTACAAGTTTCTGTAGATATTATCTGTACGTTTTGTTCAATACCGGTTACTTGAAATAGAGTTAATTAATATAAATTTTGCACGTAATTTCCATTTGTTTAGAAATAATTACATTACACGGTGTTTTAATAAAGCGTATTATTTAATAAAATTCCTTATACATGGTGATTAAAATTATTTGATGTGATTATTTAATTTTCTACCCTGGTCTAAATATGAGTATTTTCCCCCTATTTGAATACAAATAATCCCACTTATTTGAATGCAAATATTAAACATTTAGCCCAAAAAAAATTACAAAAAAAATTGCCTATCTCTCTCTACCCTTATCTATCTAACTTACCTACCTTATCTCCAATTCAAAAAAATATTTACACCTACCTATATCCCTATCCTATTCCTAACTCTCATCTAATTCTATAAACTGAAATTATCCCTAACTTCATCCTACTTATCCATCTAATCCTATATACATCCTATATACCTATCCTATTCCTAACTTTTAACTAATCTTCACTATACTTTACTTCCCCCTACCTAATCCTATATGCCTATCCTACTCTTACTCTATTCCTAACTCTCCACTAATCTTATATGAAATATCTACACTTAACCTATCTTATTTTCTTCCTACATTTACTCTTTATTCTCCTCCTAAACCTATTTCTAATTATCTCCCATATTTATCCTATACTTAGCTTTATTTTCTATAAACACTTATTTCTACTCTTCTATATACACCTATATCTACTCTCTATTCATCAAGTTATTTAAATCTAACTCTCTTCTTGACCCTCCAAGTCTTTCTTCTTACCAACCTAATACTCTTCATCCCTATTTCTCCCACTTCTATATCTATACTTATCATCCCTGTTATCTTACATACAATAAACTTATTATCCTTACTCTTAAATATTACTTCTTCTTCAGTCCCTAAACTTGTCTGTTTCTTATTTATTGTTATTTTCTTTTCTGCCGACAAACCAAACGATACTACTTTAAAATTATCGATTTTTCTTTTTACGGAAACTCCCATGTACCTTCTAGAATTCTTATGTAATGGAATCCGCCAGAATGAATCCCTTAAATCTACTTGATTAAAAACAAACTTGCCATCTTTACTTAATTTCGCCTTCACCTGCTCCTGATATGCTGCTTCTACCCCCCACTACTTCTGCATGTTTTTGTATTAAAGCTTGAACCTCTACTTTCCTTTCCTCTGGACATCTTATTGTGTTGATCTGTTTACCTTCATCATCCTCTACCTCTACTACATTAATATTCAACCCCGTGTCATCCTCTGTGACTTCATAACTGCCCTTCCATGGCACTACCCTATCCTTAATCCTTATTACCTTCCGTTCCATATCTATCAACACCCTAACTTCATCATACAGTCAACACCTAAAATGCTCTGAAACTTCAGTCCAGGTACAATTACAAACTCCTGTTCACAGCTTAAATCTCCTATATCTATCCTAAGCACCACAGCACTATTTACTACAGCAAACTTCTTTTTATTTGGAGCTACTAAATGACTACGCTTTATAGGCATAATTCTATCACAAACCTTATCCCTAATTTTGCTGACGAATTCCTCCGATATTAAACTCGCCTCTGCCCCTGTATCAAGTAATACTTCTACATTATTCTCAAAAATTTCTAAATTAATAATTGGCAAACATAATATTTTCCTCAGTTTCTGGCTCTACTTCCTCCTCAATTTTGAAAAATTCACGTGGATGTTCATATACATTTACACTGAAATCTAGTGGTCTGTCGCGTTCTAAAAATCCTGTCCAGGTCTGTTTTCCCTACTCGGTCCTGGTCTAGCCGTCACCTCAGCGTACGTCCTAGGCGTTTCCACTCGTTCCGTGTCTGTGTTAGCAGTCCCCCTCATGTCCGGTGAACTATTCCTTCTGGTAGGTTCCGGTCTCGGTGCAGGTCCCCTTCCTAAACTATTACTCCTAACGTATAATCGTCGCTGTTCCCAATTCTGTCGCTGGTATCCGTAACTATTCCCTCTTCTAGCATAGTTGTCCCGTCTACTGTCAAACCTAACTGTGTTGATCTGTCTTTCCCTATTATCCCGAGGTCGTCCACTACTTAGGTCGTCGTACCTCTGCAGGTATTCCAAAAACATTTCTCTGTCCACTATGTTCTGTAGTGCTACGTGTTGTCTTATTTCTACCTCGAAGTGTCGTGATAAATACTTAATAATTTGTCGGTCCGTCAGTGGTGGGTTCAGTTGCTTTGCTATGCTATACTTGCGTATAGCATATTGCTCCCTACTTCCTGAAAATTCTCCCTTAAATTTCCCTGTGATTAAGTCGTCTCGTACCTGGTCTTGTCTGTGGTCACTCCAGTAGTGCTTTAAAAATTTGTTTTCAAAGTCCTGATACGTGTCAATGTCCTGTCCTACTAAATTGTACCACGCTTCCGCATTGTCCTTTAATAAAGCCTTTATCGTATTTAGTTTAGTCTGTTCGTCAAATAAATTTCCCACTAGATTTCTTACACTGTTAATAAAAATTTGTGGATTTACCCTGTTATCGCCATAAAACTTCATGTGTTGGTCCAATGATACTCCACCTGTAGAAAATCTGGGACCATCTCCCGTTAAATTTGACATGTTGTATTTGATACTACTAACTTCGCGTTCTACCCTGCCTAACTGATCCCTACATGAGTCCGTCACTTCAGTCATTTTTACATTAATCTCTTCTTCACAAAAAATGCGTACTTCGGACCTAAATGTCCCATTTCCTGTCGAAGACCTGTAATATCACGCTCATTTTTTTCAACCCTATTTTCAACTTCCCCCATCTTTACGGTAAGACTATTTTTAAATTCTGAAACTTCTTTATTCGTCTTATCTATTTTCTCACTTAGGGTTTCCTAACTCCTGTTAATGTCTCATTCATTCGGTCAAATTTCTTATTCGATTCTTCCCTAGCTCTATTAGATTCTTCACTCATCCTCTCTAACATTCTCAATATCATCTCGTTTCCTTGATCCCCTGATTCCGTCCTCGACTGATCTCTACTGCCTCCAGCTTCTTCCATTTTAGAATTTTTCTCACACAATGCACTATCGTCACTTCCAATTTCCACTCCTTGACTCCTTAACCACTCTTTTCTCTGCATACGTTCTAATCACTCACACACACTCAAAATACTCTTAAATTTATACACACACAGAAACTCTCTCTCTCAGATCGCCAGTTTCCTGGAATAGTTAAACACTATCTGGAATTCGAGCTCCACGTTGGGCGCCAAATTTGCTGTGAATCCACCAAACTCCGGGTACTCCCCTTCTCGAATCGAGCCCCTACGAATTGGATGCCAAAGAATGCTGTGAAACCTACAAAGTTATTAAATTACCTGGTCCGTTGATTTTCTTCTGTTAATCGCCTCGGCTGCTCCCCTAGATAACTTTCATCCTCATACATAAAAAACAAACACATTCCTACCACAAACATCAACGTCAACTCTATTTACATCAATATTCACAATACATTAAAATTTCAAAATTAATATTCAGCATAATTTTTAATATCGGAAAATTTCAAAATTAAATTTATTATCATTTTAATGTGCATCCAGAATTAAAGTCCTTGTAGGATGCCTACTAATTACTATAACAATATATGCAGAGTACAAAGGAGCATCTACCACCCCTTTACGTTAATTAACCAGGTTCGTCTAATTGAGCTCAAAGACATACCCATATTTTTATCATAATCCAGAACATCAATACTAAATACCCCTTTCTACTTAAACAAGCAAATTTCACCTTAAAATCAAAATATTATTGTTAGTACAATTTCACTACTGTCCATTTTAAATAAACAAATTAGAAAGTTATTCAACACACACCAACATCTCAAAGTTCAAACAAAATAGTATAATTTACCTGAAGGTTACTTGCACTCGTAGCTTCAATGTACATCGTCCCTTTCGTTAATCACACCATTCCAACTGGGTTATATTTACGGTTTCTAATTCTCAACGCTTTTAAAATTTTCTCCATCACCATTTATTTAAAGTTGTTTCTGGGCTTTTCCGAAACTCATCTGTGTATATCTGACCCTTGTTTCGTGGATCCAGACACGTATTTGAACTATTTAATTATTAACACCCCCGAAAAATAGCAAAAAAATTCATGCGTCTTTCACCAATATACGCCAAAACTGCCTACTTTTGTGTATACATTTGTCGTTGTAAATTTTGCTAATTGGTACAGTGATACTAAATTTTATTACCTTGTATCTAAGTGCACTGAAGTACATTCATGTTAGCACGTAAATAACAAACTATTTTGAATCACTAAAATATACGAGCAAAATTTTAAATTATTTTATCAAACTAAAATGCACTGTTTAACATCTTCAATCAAGTCGCGGATGTAAGAGCTTTTAACGCATCGAATAGTCAAAAGTCTAAGAGGCCGAAATTCATATTACCACCGGTATATATAGCGAATAGCCGGCACGTCGCTTTTGACCTCAAAACAGACAATTCTTAAGAATTTCTCATGCTATGTTCCCATTCCGTCGCTCGCGCGTCGGTTTTTACGAATTTTTCACTCGCCCCAGTTAAAATCTCAGAAATTCTCACACGGCACGCAAACATGTCCGAGAAAAACTAATTAATTTTGTACAGAAATTGTTGTTTCTACCTCTGATATTTGCATCCTATTTTCAACCAATTGTGACCCTCGTGACGTTGCTTAAATCACGCCTTTTACTATATGTGTCTTTGCTTGACGCATTTTCTCTTTCCTTTTCTAACCTGTTCGTATTGGTGCAAATTGATATTCTTTATTATCGATTATATTTTAGTCCATGTGGACTATCTGGGTTTAATAACCCCGTATCGCACCTTCTCGTGAATATTAAGCCCCGGTTTCTCCAAGATTCTTTGAAACCATTTGTTATCTACACAATTTTCGCCGTACGTGATATTTAAACTACGCAGGTGTGTTCAAATATCCTACTTCTAACTAACACTTCTAGGATTTGCATTTTATTGGGTTTTTACAAGTTTCTGTAGATATTATCTGTACGTTTTGTTCAATACCGGTTACTTGAAATAGAGTTAATTAATATAAATTTTGCACGTAATTTCCATTTGTTTAGAAATAATTACATTACACGCAGAGCTTTTTAATACTGCTTCTTTTGATATAAAGCGTCTTGTACATGATTTTAAATCTCTTATTTTTACTGAAACGAATGAATTTTTATTCTCCACGGTGTTTTAATAAAGCGTATTATCTAATAAAATTCCTTATACACGGTGATTAAAATTATTTGATGTGATTATTTAATTTTCTACCCTGGTCTAAATATGAGTAATATATATACTAATATATTCGTGTAATTAGTTAGCTAATTGTAAATAAATTAAGCTTGGGGTTAGAATAACAATGTATTAGAAAATCAGGTTAGGCAGTTAAATAATTAGGATATTTGAAATAATTAATTTAGAACTTAGTCAACGTATAATAATATAGGGTTAATTTAATTTTAGTTATATTTATTTAGGAATGACGTATCATAATATTTAGTGGAAGGTAGGGCGATAAAGCATTAAAAACAATGAGGTAAAAATACCACGGTCAATTTTAGTTAGGTATTATACAAAAAACATAAAGGCTTTGCATGTTCGTTAAAATAGGATTATTATTTTGAAGGGTAAAACCAGAAAATGGTTCTAAATAAAAAGAAGAGATATTTCAAAATCAACAAGCTTTAATATGTTACAAGAAGTAAAAGACCGTTGGATGTTAGCGTAGTCAATATACAACGAAGACAAAACGGAAAACACGTAAGTAAGACGAAGAAGCAGTATGTTTGTTAAGATATCCATTTCTCATTATGAAGGTAGTATTGTAAGGAAGCTAGAAACAACTGTCATTGAGGAACAAAGTCGGATCAGAAACGTATGAATACGAGTAAGAAACAAAGATTTAACCATGGATATAGTATAGTAGGAAACGACGAACAGACTTATTTTAGAGGGGAAAAATAATCAATAATTTCTAGGAATGTTAGAAGCAGACGCGCATCGATTAAAAGCAAGGGAAAGGAATTGACCGAGATGATTAGACGATGCAGGTATACGTGCGACAAGTTTGTATTAGGTAGGGCAGATATTAAGCTGGTGGAAACATATGTGTGAAATGGAGTTATATGAACAAGAGAGATGAAAAGATGTTTGTTTGAGTTTGAAGGTGGGGATGTATTTAGAATCAATAAACAGTAGAGGATAGTTTCCCGAATTGAAGTGACAGTTGGCGGTTGTAAATGGATTACCGGGTATTTTAGCGTGTTTGTGATAAGAATTCAAGCTAAACGAAGAGTCGTTAGAGCTTTTTAGCGAGAATATCGAGACGGTTACAAAAACAATTTTCAGAAATATAGAACGGTTGCTGCTTTTACGCGGAATAATTGTTGTATGTTAACATTTTCTGCGTGCGAATTGGAGAAAGGTGAGGTGCGGCGATGGCTACGTAAACCACTTTCAAAAGGGGTAGCGGTCTGTTAATTTTCCTTCAGTCATTCGCGCCTCATCGTTTACTGTTAGTGAAATTATGTAAGTTAGTGCAGTATGATGACAAGTTAAGTAAAAAGCTAAGTTAAGTGAAGAGTAAAATTTTGTATGTAAGTACAAACAATTAGTATTGTGGTTTTGGAATGCACGAAACTGAGCGAAATTTGAAAGTATTTGATGGTGAAGGTAACGATGTTTTGTTAATTTATTTTGGAATACGAAAAGTGAATTTTGGAAAGTAGATGCTCATGGTTTTATTGTAAATGAAGAACGTTTGGGGTAGCAGCAGGTATAGAAGGATGGTGATTCAACCAGGGAGCTGTTTTATGGACTAGTGCCATTCTGGACGGCACCATCTTCAAGGGCTGTTTGGGAGATAAAGCTTGCAGAATAATTACCAGGTATGCCATTGTTTAAAAACATTGTGTGGTGAATATTTTTGACTTTCTTTTATTGTTTTTGTGCTTTTGAGTGTTTCGTATTTGATATATTTAATAAACTGGAAATTTATGGGATTTGAAATAAAAATGAAACTTTTTAGGTAGTCATGAATAATTAATTTACAGATAACCGGGCTATGTTGTAAAGCAGTAGAGGGGGCTTATTTAATTTTTTTGTAGTGCGGTAAATTGGCACTCCCATTTAACGAGTTTTACTATGAGTTCATGATAAGACAAAGGGTTTAACGTATGGTATGAGAAACGCCCTTTTACTTTAATAAAATATTTGTTTAAATAAGGTTATTAAATTAAAAATACTTTTGAAAATAAAATTGTGGACATTACCAATAATACGAATGTACATAAGGAAAGGTGTTTTGAAATTGCAATATGTATTTTATGTAAATAGAGTGTGATGTATTTTGTGAATTGCGTTATTTTGAGTGTGTCATTGTAGGGTGTGAATTTGTATTGGGTTTCAGCATAGAAGCAGTGAGTGGGAGCTTTAGATCCAGCGTTAACAGGCAAGCGTCTGTGTTGGTTTTAAAGGATTTTGGTGGATATAAGAATTAAGTGAGGAGTAGCGAGGAAATTTCACAATATTAATGACACCCAATTTGATGGACACGATTTTACAGGATAAACCTCGCAGCAATTTTCGACCCAACATTAGGGCACGAAGTCAAGCAACGTTTCAGAAGAGGAAGCTTTACAGCATTTAATATATATATATATATATATATATATATATATATATTGCTATGTTAATAGGGTCATTTAGGGGTAGATAGGATCACTAGTATAGTGCGCTTCATGCTAACAACATGAGGGTTCAGAAAACTAAACATTTTTACAAAGAGAATAAGAAATACCACGATTAGGCAGTAAAGCAAGTGAGAACGCCCTGTATATAAACTATACTCATAATTATTTTAAGAAATGAAAAGTATTCTAAAAGATTTAATTAAATAAACAATTTGGCAAGTCATAAAACGAAGCAAACGGAAGCTGCAAAACAATACGCGTGAATAATGCATCACCATAACACTAAGAACCCCAGTTAAACATGCAGGTTTAAAAATGCGTAAGATACAAAATGCATATAATATAATACATAAAATAAATTAAAATACGTAATCAGAAAGGTAAAATCCAACACCTGATAGATTACAAATAAATACGGCATGGTGATAAAAGCAAAGTTCATCAAATTTATGGTACAAACGAAACGTACGTGACCAGGGAAAGAGAAAATCCAACAGAACCAATATAATAACTTGAAATCTTACGTGCAGGAAATAGTGCATCAATTTCATTTACACATCAAAAATCCATAGGAATACCCAAAATCTTGTATGTAAGAATCACGTACAAAGTTTAATTGTTGAACTATCCGCTTGTCAACAGATAGGCGGTTCCTTTTAAATACGACCGGATTTGTAAACAAATCAGTTTAACATGAATTAAAGCATAGTTCACATCACCTAAAAGCAAATATTTACGTAAAAGGATTAGAAGTGAGTTTATAGTTAACATATTGTATAATGGTGATAGTGCACAATTAAATGAGGTTGTCGTATTAATCCTTAAAAACGTAAGTAACAAGAGGTTGTTTTTAAATCAAATTCTAAGTTTTACATTAACAAAAGGACTCTGAATAATTACTGGATCCAATGAGGAAATTTAACAAGTATTTAATTCAATTATTAATTACAGGATCTGACCAGGAAGTTTAACAAAAGACGCTAAAATACTTTAAAGAATTAATCAGGAGAAGCTATGCTAAGAAAAATGCAGATCGTATCTAAAGTAGATCTGGATTCAATGTTAGGACTATTTAAATCAATAAGCTGAATTAGAGAGCAGTTGGGACAGGAACTGGTACGAGCTCTAGACAACAGGTTAGCCAATCTGAATATTTTGTTGTGTTTTATTTTATGAATATTTTAAAAATTTGCTTTCATAAAAACTTTATGTTTGGGTCAACAAAGATTGTTTTTAGTACACGTTATAAATTCCGTAAAAATTGAAGGAAGTTTAATGGACGTTCATAGAGCTTCAAATAATAATAAGAGTGATTTTTGCTGGATTTTGTTTAATTAACGGGAATGAGAATTATAGAAAAAATTTAATTCTATTATTAAAAGGAAAATTTTTAATTTTGTTGTATTGTCGCAAGCTCCGTGCGTGATTAAAACTGAGCTAGTCGAGGTATTAAAAATTAAAATTAAAATTGATAAAAAGAACATTTTTAACCTTTTTATTTCACAAAAAGGAGGCACCGGGTTATTGCAACGATATCACAGCAAAATCATATGGCGACCCAATCGTAGGAGCTTGAATACCAGAAAAGAAAATCTGTCGCATTAAAGTGAGGCTAGAAAATTGTTGCATTGACGTAGCACAAGAATAGAAATTAAAGGCAATGAAATCGAGAATTTTATTTAAAATTTTAAAATAATTATACAGTAATAAAAATGGATAAAAAAATTAGGGAAGCAAGAGAGGCATTAAGGAATGAAGGAGTGGAAATAGGTTCACAGAAAAGTGTGATCTTGCATGACACAACAGTGAAAGCTACAGGAAGAATGTTTGAGAGGAGTCACAGTGAGGAACACCGGTCCATCCAAGACAGAAAGAAATCAAAAGGCGATGCAAGAATTTGGGAAAAATTTGGATAAATTAGGGTAAAATTTAAGCTCCAGAATAGACAAGTTAAGTGATGATCTAAAAGAGACGAATCAGAAAATGGAAGAGATGCAATTCCAAACGCAAAACAAAGTTATAAATCTCATAGATGATATTGACTGCGTAAGAGACGAAGTTATTAAGGTAAGATCAATACAAGAGGCCAATGAAAGATAGACAAGCGAAAGGATCATGAACTTAGGGAAAAAAGTGCAGGACATTGAGAAAAATTGTGGAACGGAACTTAGCAGAGTAGATAAAGAAATAGAGGGTATAAAAATTAACGTAATGTTACGAACTACTGTTAGCCAACCCGTCAAACACACAGCTGCATACCCGATGGTATATCCTACAGAACTCCCGAACGTTCTAGCAAACAGTAGAATATGGGTCATCTATTTAATTGTAGGCTATATATAACATCGGTGATAAATGTAAGAGTTTAGTCTATATCAGAATGTCAAATATAAATTATATCGTGTAAAGTAAAATAGTTAAGCTTTTGGAAGTTTAAGAGTTAATATTAATTTGTATTATGTAAAAGTGTATATTGTACCGACAGCTGTACATAAATAGACGAAAGTGTAATAAATAAATTATAGTAGTGTTTAGTGTTGTTAATAGACCTATGATTAAGAATTTAGTTTAAGATGATATTAGTGCTTGTAAATAGCATTAGTGTGATAGTGCTTCATTGTTAATTGGACTGAAAACATTTATAAATAAGGCATATACTGTTAATTGAACTTATGAATAATGAGTAAAAAAGACTTTTATTACTACTTGTTTTAAATTAGTGAAACGCGTTAGTAGTAGCCCGCTACACTGGTGTCAGGCTCTGTGGGGTATAAATAGTGATTAATTTAAAAAACATTTAAGTAGTTTATATATGCCTGTTATAAGAAGTCAAAGTAAAATGGATGCAGAAACTTTAATGAGTTTCCTTAAGGATTTTATTTCTGGTATGGAAGAGAGATTGGCTAAACTAGAGGTAACACTTAGTAAAAATGCTGTGAAAATGGAAGAGAAGTCGGCTAAACTAGAAGTGACACTCAGTGAAAACTTAGTGAGGTCAGTTGAACTGGAATCGACCCTTAAAGAGTTTAAATACGGTATGGAGGTGACACTTAGTGAAGATGCTGAGAAAATACACAAAAAGTTGAGTGAAAATGCTGCAAAAGTGGAAAAAAAGTTGAATGAAAAGACAGCCACGTTAGAACAAAGATTAATGGAAAGCTCCATTGCATTGAAAGACGATTTTACTGAACAGGTAAAAACAGTTGAGCAAAAGTTGGACAGTAAATTGATATAAATGGAAGAAGATGTGATGAGGCTGCAAGAACAAGTGATTTCACTAACAACGCGGGCACTTGAATTAGTAAACCAAGTTGTAAATTAGAACATTCCAGAAATAAGAAGCATGAAAGAAAGCTAATCATTACCGTCAAAATTTAGAGTGAAACCACTCACATTCGATGGTAAAACACCTTGGCCCACATATTTGAAGCCATTGCAATAGCCAATGGTTGGTGCTACAAAGAGAAGGCTATCTCCTTAATAGTGGCCCTACGGGGAAGCTCTTAAAATCTTGCAAACCATTCCCGATCCCC
Source organism: Platerodrilus igneus (assembly GCA_036346225.1). Taxonomy (NCBI): domain Eukaryota; kingdom Metazoa; phylum Arthropoda; class Insecta; order Coleoptera; family Lycidae; genus Platerodrilus; species Platerodrilus igneus. The sequence goes on from JARFIW010000574.1 coordinate 2,578,023, forward strand.
AACAGAATGATTACGGCCTTTTAACATCGAAGCTTGGGATGAGATATGGAGACGCTCACCTTCAACAGGTTTACCATGCACAAGTTAAGAACCGCTCGCAAAAGACAAATGAAAGCCTGCAAGAATTCGAAGCTGACATGGCGAGTTTAGTTAGATTGGCATAGCCAACGGCACCAGATAGTTTTCTCGAACAACTGGCTGTTGAAACATTTGTAGATGGCGTTAAAGACAGCAAAATACAGCAAGCGCTAAGATTAGCACGGCTAAAAATGTTAAATGACGCACTGGCCTATACGCTTGAATTTGAAGCAGCTAAGCAGACATCACACAGGGTGAGTCGTAAAGTTCGGTCTGACTTAGAAGAACCTGGTCAATCGCAGAACAGCATAGAAGAAATAATCAACCGTGCGGCGGAAAGGCTGGAAAGACAACGACCGTTCATTTTCATTTCCAATGCTCCATCCGAAGGTACTACATTGGCCAGGAGGCGAGTTTTTTGTTGCCTGGAAATTTAGAATTTTGCCGAATCCTTGCCGTTCCAGGCAAGGTAGGGATCTTTAACGTGCGTGACAACACTCACACACGGGACCTCCATTTAACCTCTCATCGAAGGCGTAATTTTTGTGAAAAATGCTCACCTGCCATTTTTCAAGCAGTCGGCCGTGTCGGAATTCGAACCCAGGACCTTGGGATCCGCAGCCTTACGCTTACTACATTGATCCACGGCGACGCCTGGAAAGACAACGACCGCGGAGATGGCGTCTGCGATGCTGGAGCTGCGGTTAAGTTGGTCATATACAGAGACGCTGCACTCAACCAGCAAAACAACCGGTTAAGCAGCAGGAAAACTAAAGCAAGTCGACGTAAGCGGGCGAAAGTCGACAGCGCAACCTAGTGCCCCGTAGATTATCATCCGTGCTGCATCGTTGATGGGATGCCTGGGCAGCATTTATATCGATGGTGGAATTAATGGTAGGGTTGTCCGATTACTCGTGGATACAGGAGCAACAAGGACTATTGGGAGACCAGATTTGGTGGGTCATAGAAAAGTGCTACCTGCATCGGTGTGTCTTCGAACGGCAAGTGGTGAGAAAATTTGTACTCACGGAGAGACTGCCGTTACGTTGGCAATTGGAGACAAACTAATTAATCATCGGGTGTTGGTAGCTGAAATGACAGAAGAAGTGATTTTGGAAATGGATCTCATGAGAGAATATGGGTTTCATGTAAACATGAAAAAATGTGCTTCGAATAGATGATGATGAGATTCCATTTCAAGGGACGAGTAACCAGACGATGCAAGTTCGAATGATTTGTGATATGAAAATACCCGAGAAGGCGAAAATGATAGTAATGGGATGACCCGATAGTACGCTTCGGGAAGGACAAATATGCATGATGGAAGCAACTGAATCGGGAATGGGTCAGGAGGGATTACTGATTGGAAGACCGCTGGTAAAGTTTCGAAATATACCAGTAAGGGTGCTAAACATTAATCCGCATACGGTGACCCTGAAAAAGACATGATTGTGGGAAGTTGCATTCTAGTATGCCATATTAAACGTTGTGTGGACGACACGAAAGATAAACCAGCCAACGGTTGCTCACGGAAATTGCTGGATATGTTGATACCTTCGTGTCAAGGATTAAACGGCGACCAACTGGGCAAGGTAAAAGAACTGGTCGGACGATATCGAGTTGTGTTTGCACTGGATAATAGTGAGAAAGGAGGGACGAATGTTGTGCAACATAAGATCAATACCGGAGATGCGCAACCGATAAGACAATATCCCAGGCGGCTTCCTTTGGCAAAACGTAAGGAAGCCGACCAAATTATCACAGACATGGAAAAACAGGGAGTGATTGAACCCTCGAATTGTCCATGGGCATCCCCGGTAGTGCTTGTCAAGAAAAAGGATGGGTCGACAAGGTTTTGTGTAGACTACCGGCGGTTAAACAATGTGATAAAGAAAGACAGCTATCCTTTGCCCAGAATTGATGACACCTTGGATACTCTATCCGTATATAAATGGCCTTCGACCTTGGACTTGAAAAGTGGATACTGGCAGGTAGGCTTGGAGCCAAACGATAAAAAAAAACTGCGTTTACAATTGGAACTGGATTATGGCAGTTCAAGGTCATGCCATTTGGATTATGCAGTGTCCCTGCCACTTTTGAACGTTTGATGGAGACGTTACTGCGTGGACTGTCCTGGAAAACATGTCTGGTGTACCTAGACGACGTGATAGTGTTAGGCCGGTCTTTTGAGGAACACCTTAAGAACCTAGAGGAAATATTCCAAAGATTACGCAGGGCAAACCTTACATTGAGCCCCAAGATGTGTCACCTACTTGGAAAAGAGGCGAAATACCTAGGACATGTCGTTTCAGAGACCAGAATAAGAGCTGAGCCTGACAAAAAAAACGGTACAAGAGTGGCCTACCCTACCAAATATACACCAACTACGCAGTTTTCTAGGATTGTGCACATATTACCGACGTTATATACTTGGGTTTGCGAACATTGCCAAACCGTTGACAAAATTAACCGAAAATGGACAAGAATATGATTGGAATGACGACTGCCACAGTGCATTTAAACAACTGAAACGGCTACTAGTTACAGCACCAATTTTGAGTTATCCACGGATGGAAGGGAAATTTGTGTTGGATACCGATACCAGAAACACAGCTATAGGAAGCGTTCTTTCTCAAGTGCAGGCGGACAAGAAAAAGTTATTGGGTATTTCAGCAAGGTCTTGTCGCGGCCAGAAAGGAACTATTGTGTGACAAGAAGGGAGCTGTTGGCCGTCGTCAAATCCATAGAGCACTTTTATAAGTACTTATACGGCCATAAATTCCTGTTGCGAACAGACCATGCTGTACTAAAATGGTTACTGCTGTTTCGAAATTCTGAAGGGCAAGTTGCAAGGTGGATAGAACGGCTGCAGGAATATGACTTTGACACAGAACATCGTGTAAAGTAGCCATCGGAATGCAGACGCTCTGTCAAGGAGACCTTGTCCGGTAGACTGCAATCATTGCTCCAAGATTGAAGAGAAAATAAGTGTCATCCATAGAATGACGGTATCCGATGTTACTTGGCAACCCGAAAGAATACGAAAAGACCAAGAGAATGACGCCAAATTGGAACGTATTATTGAGTGGAAAAGTAGAGGACAACGACCGCTTGGGAAGAAATTAGTATTTCAAGTAGGAGCCAGAAGGTATATTGGGCACAGTGGGACTCCTCGGTGATTGAAAATAGAACCTTGAAACGACGCCTGAAATGTGAAGATGGCACTGAGAAACTTCAAGTGATAGTGCCGAGAAGCAGAGTGCCGGAAGTGTTGGAGCACTTGCACGATGGTATTTCCGGAGGGCACTTTGGCGTGAAAAAACTCTCGAAAGAGTGAGAGAAAGATTCTATTGGGTGACCTGCAAAGAAGATGTGAAAAAGTAGTGCCGGAAATGTGAGTTGTGTGCCTCTGGAAATGGCCCGGTCACAAAATGGAAAGCCCCAATGATACAGTATAACGTGGGGAATCCTTTTGAGAGGGTGGCCATTGATATAGCTGGTCCGTTTCCTGAATCAGAGAAAGGAAATAAATACATCTTGGTTGCAATGGATTATTTTAACAAATGGCCGGAGGCGTATGCTATACCAAACCAAGAAGCCGAGACGGTTGCAGATGTACTAGTGAGTGAGTTGTTATGTCACTTCGGAGTTCCGTTAAAATTACACTCCGATCAAGGTCGGAACTTCGAATCAGCGTTGTTTCAGAACGTCTGCAAGCATCTTGGAATCAGGAAGACTAGAACCACGCCACTTCATCCTCAGTCGGATAGAATGGTTGAAAGAATGAACAGAACTTTAGGAAAGTACCTAACCAAGGTTGTCTCTGAACATCAACGAAACTGGGACCATTATTTACATTTGTTCCTACTGGCGTACCGATCTTCGGTACGTGACAGCACATGATACTTTCCCGCTTGCGTGATGTTAGGACGTGAATTGCGGCTACCATGTGATCTTCAGTTTGGATTTAAAGCTGGGAAGAGATCGCAGGTGAAGATTAAGTTAGTAAGCTTCGTGAAAGATCAAATAGCATTCACGAATACGTCCGAAAAATATCCAGGCAGCAAGCGATCGAATGAAATCACAATATGACACGAGAGTACAAGAAAGTGGTTACCAATCTGGAGAATTAGTGTGGTTGTACAATCCACAAAGAAAGCGTGGATTGTCGCCAAAATTACAAAGACAATGGGAAGGCCCGTACGAAGTGTTGAAAAGAATTAATGATGTAGTGTACCGGATCAGAAGATCTCCCCGTGGTAAAACGAAAGTGGTACACTTTGACCGTTTAACATCTTACACTGGCAACAACCATGAAGACTCGAATAATGAGAATGGTGTTCGAAGAGTTATTAATCGGGAGCCAAATGTAGATTTTGAGAGTTTCATGGCGGCGTATGGTGGTTCCGCTAAGGCAAGATTTGGCGTTGTTGTTGAAAAACAGCAAGATCTGTTTACAGCACCAGAAGAGTATTCCCTTGCACATTGCGTAGTTCAGGACCTGCAAATGTCAAGAGGGATAACTATTGTTTTCAAGAAAAAGTTTGGATGTGTGGATAAATTAATACAACAGTAGCCAACTGTAGGAAAAGCTTTGGTTCTTTGGGATAAAAATCGTTATATTTACTATCTGGTCACCAAAAATTCTTCATGGCAAGGATCTAGTTATGGACATCTATGAGAGGCTTTGCTGAATCTTAAGACTCAGATGATGAAAAATGGAGTAACGAGACTAGCGGTGTCCAAGCTCGACTGTGAACTGGATCGCTTAGATTGAAGAAAGTAGTGATGTTAGGCCGGTCTGACTTCAAAACGGTGCACGCGTATGTTTTTCCATTGAAAGTTTCAATGTAACATACGCGTGCACGGTTTTAAAGCCAGACCGGACTTATATTACTTTCAATGTAACATACCTGTGGACACGTTTTGAAGTCAGACCGGCCTTATATTACTTTCAATGGAACATACGTGTGTGACTTCAAAACAAGCGTATGGTACGTTGAAGAAACGTTGGTGCATGCAAAAAAATGTGGAGCTGTTTCGAATTCGGTTCTCTAGCAAGAAGGTATAAAGTAGGTCAGATGCAAAATATCGCGTCTAAATCTATTTTATTTAATTAAAGTGGATTCTGATTTATATTTTTTACTTTTGTTTAGAGGCTGCAAATACACATACGCCAGTTTGACATCAAAACGTGTCCACACATATGCTACGTTGAAAAAATGTAGATGCATGTAAAAAATGTGGAGCTGTTTTGAATTCGCGTTAGATGTTCTCTAACGAGAAGTTATAGAGTAGGTTAGATTCAAAATGTCACACACGTATGCTACATTAAAAAAATGTAGGTGCATGCAAAAAATGTGGAGCTGTTTTGAATTCGGTTCTCTAGCAAGAAGTTATAAAGTAAGTCAGATTCAAAATATCACATCTAAGTCAATTGTATAAAGAATGCTGTATTTAATTAAAGTGGATTCTGATTTATGTTTTTACTTTTGTTTAGAGGCTGCAAATACACATAGGCCGGTTTGACTTCAAAACGTGTCCACACGTATGCTACTTTGAAAAAATGTAGGTGCTTGCAGAAAAAATATGAAGCTGTTTTGAATTCGTATTAGATGTTCTCTAGCGATAAGTTATAAAGTAGGTCAGATGGGTCACTCTGCAAATACACATAGGCCGGTTTGACTTCAAAACGTGTTCACACGTATGCTACATTGAAAAAATGCGGATGCGTGCAGAAAAAAAAATGTGGAGCTGTTTTGAACTCTAGCGAAAAGTTATAAAGTAGGTCAGATGCAAAATATGCTAAGGCCGATTTGAATTCAAAGTGCGACCACTCTCCAAATACACATAGGCCTGTTTTAATTCAAAATGTGTTCACTCTTGTGATAGGTTGAAAAGTAGGTTAGCAAAGTACGCAGATGGTGGTAATCTGCTATATAAGAAGATTGCTCCTAATATTTATTTAATTAGTTGAAGTTTACTGCATATTTACATACCTATATATACAAACATGTATATAATTGATATTCAGGGATTTAAATACAAGAAAAACGAGTATGTGTGCAAAAAAAATTGTGGTTTTGGACTTGTTGGAAGGTGTTGTTTGGTATCAAATTTTTAAACTGCCAATGCAGTCTAGTTGTTTGAGCCAAGATCATATAAAACATAACGACTGGGTGACAAGAAATATTCATGGTTTTTCTTGGGATGAATCTTCAACGATTGGAATGGTGTCCTCATATATAGCGCTTTATTTAAAGCAAACTATCAGACCCGGTGAAGAAGTATGTATGAAAGTCTAGAAAAGAAGAGATGGATGGAAACCTACCTAATGCGAAACCTTGTAACTGATATGCTTGCACTAGGTTGTCCTAAGCTATCGGAGTTAAAAATCAACAATCGTTTACTATGTATCATCCATTGTTATAGACACAGCAATAATACTCTGCAATGTGCAAAACAAAATACCTTGTTGTTAAAAGAATGGTTTAATAATAGTAAAAAACAATAGAAAGATTGTGTCTGTATTATTTATTTTAATTTAATTTCTCAATGTTAGCCTTATTAACTATTATTATTATAACAACTTTTAGCAAACATTATTTTTATCGATCCAGCTATTGTGTACGTTAGAGAAGCCTAACCATTTTACTAAGACTTTATTTCCACTCTCTCTTAGGACTTTTTCTACCAGGTAAATTCCTGGATGTTTAACCTTTTGCAACTCCATTTCATAAAATGCACCTTTGATTTCTTTCTTGTCTTGATCTTCTAATATATATGTTGTCGGATTGGTTACGTTTACCTTTTTAATCTTAAAAATTTCATTTGACCAGTTTGGTGTGTAACCTTTCGTAAATGCTTCCCTGTGTTTACTAATCCTCACACTGTCTTTAATTGAATATTTTGGTATTTTGGTTGCAAGTTTGATGCGGGTAAATGATGATTTAAGAATAGTTTTTTCATTTGATTTATCAACTTTTAGAGGTTTCACTCTGATAGTACTGTGAACTGTATTGTTGTATTGTTTCACAAATTCACTTAAATTTTTTATCCAATTGTAAGAACCGTTCAGGTTAAACAAGCGCCACATTATTCCCTTTAAAGTTCTAATTACACGTTCCACAATGCATACTTTCTTTGTAGAAAAAACACTATAATGGTGTATGCCATATGTTTGCATTAAGGATTGAAAGTGTTTGTTATAATATTCTTTACCAAAATCAGACTGCAAATTTCTTGGCGGATTTTTAAATTTATTTAAAATTGTTTTCATTGCAGCAGTAACATCAATACCCGTTTTACTTTTAAGTGGTACAGCCCATACGTATTTGGAGAAACAATCAATAACTACTAAAATGTATTTAAATCCTTTGTTTGTTTGCGAATATGGTAGCATTTCAATCAAATCGGTCTGAAGAAGGTCATTTAAACCTTTACTATCACTTTGCGTCTCTTGAAATTTATTCTTGCTGGTTTATGAAGTTCATTTACTATATCCTCTTTCACTTTTGATTGAGTAACTATCATAATACTTTTTTTTCTAAATTACTTATTAGACATCATTCTTGTTCTGACAATAATTTAAAATGTAACTGTTTTATTTCCATATTTTTATCAATCCAACATTGAACTCACAATGGCTGAACGTGCTTTTTCATTTAGTAAAGAGCCTAGGTGTGTGTGTGTGTGTGTATGTGCGTGTGTATATGAGTGTGTGTGTATGTGTGTGTGTGTATGTGTATATGTGTTGTGTGCGTGTGTGTCGGTGCACGTGTGCATGTGTTTGTGCACAAGGAAGTTTGAACATATCGAATCAATTTATTAGTAGTTTAATTGTTTATTTGGATTTTAAACAATGTTTTTTTATTATACTAGACTTTCAGCTATATGGCTTATGCAGTCTTTGCTATAATGCTAAATGGACTAAACACTAGTGAGATTTTCTTCCAATTGTCTTCAAATATACATACTGCTTTTTTCCTGCATATCTACTTCAATGTGAACCACAAGTGTTTGTTCTACATTTACTATATTCATCGTGTTAATAATTCTATCCTTGATTTAATTTCTGTATCGTTGTTAGCTGAATAGAAATTCATGCAATTGTTTCCACCTTTATAAAGGTTAAAAAGATATAGTTTTCATTAATTCAATCTATTTACTCACCACATTGTTGTCACAAATGTATTAATGTTGCTTTATTTTTATAATCGTGTTTATAAATTAGTGTTACTAGTAGTATGCAGCATAGGTTTTAAAATATCGGTTTTGGACGATTGGATTCTATATAAATAATGTACTCCATATTTCCTGTATGTTTTGTTCTATTTTGTAAGTTGAAAGTGAGCCACTGTTTGTTATGCACGAGTTCAAAACACGTGAATTGTAAAAAATAATGATGGACTGTAGCTTAATTAAAATTAGTATCATGAATTCCCACCTTAATCAATCCTTGCAAATATATAGACAGAAGAAAGAAACACATTAATTACAGTTGATTACACATTAAATCATAATTAATTACAAGTATTTATAAGTAATTAAATGCAAATTATACGAGGGCATCACTAGTGTTTGTTAACATGAAGGATTCGCAAGTCAAAATCATAAAAGAAAGGAAGTGGTTGATACAACAACCCTTGAAAACTAATAGTGGGGAGTTAAACTTGTATTTTTCAAATTTCAAGCTATACATGAAACTAGCACTCCCTTTTTAAATGGGATAGTATTTCAAAATATACAAACAAGTACACATAAGAATGATGTAAATAGTAGGTTATATAAAGTTAATTATATGTAATATAACACGTCTCAAAATAAAACACTATTCGTTTTTAATTATTGTGGTCTTTTCTCCTAAAGCAAGTGGGCATATTATTGAAAATGCCATCTTGATAATTCCCTTGGAAGTACAAATCGATTCAGCTCTAGAAATATCATCTCTGCCAGGATGCAAAGGCACCACAACTCTTCCAAGTTACCAATACAATAAATGTAGTTTGTGATACATCTATTAAGCTGTGTATTCTGTGTTCCATCTAGTTACTTTATGTTTGGTTGTTTAATAACTGGGGATATGGACACGGCGGGTAGGTCATCCGGCACCATATGTAATTGTTAGGCTAGAATACAAATATTAATTAATTGGAAGAATGTTAATTTATTTTGAATTATCGGGATGTAATAAAAGTGTGGTCAATTATTGAATGATTTATTTATCACTACGTGACAAATACACAACAGGAAGCTTATCATCCTTAATAATAACCATCTGATTATCAACCAATGTAAGTTGACTCTTGACCCAGTTCACACTAATATGAAGTTCACTTAGGTACTCTTTACTCTAACGAGTCCAAAAATGTTAAAGCGGCTGAATTTTCAGATACTACAATAATCGTAAAACAGGGATGTCTGTTAAACCAGGGTCAGCAAACAAATTTACTGGACATCCAATTACAGAAAGTGTGAAGGAGTCAAAGGATTAAGGTCGTTACAATCACAAGAAAGATTTGAGAAAGGCTTGGAGTTGAGGATTACCTCCATTTGTGAAAGTAATGTTGAAAATTTTTCAAAAGTTAATAAAATATTACTAGGAACTTTTTTTTATACGATGTTTGCTTGACTTCGCCCGTGTGTACCACAATCCACCAAAATACAAAAGAGTTTGGAGGAATAAAATGCCAATTAATTTTATCTGCAGCGACTATATTTCTTGATTCAGCATGTTTATCTTTCATGAATCTGCCTAACTAAAGCCATTCATGCTCAGCACCAATAAAGTTAATGCTATTATCAGAAAGAATATGTAATGGTTTTCTACGACAAGCAGTAAAACGCCTTAATGCAAAAATAAACAACTGTTAGTTAAGCATGTGATCAATTCATAGTGCACAGCTCTTGTAGTAAAGCAAATGAGTATATATATATATATATATATAAATATATATATATATTACCGTGGAACTCTCTGGTTCTCAGTAGTTTCGAAAATTAATTTATACAAAATCAAAAATTTCACAAAAAATAAAAAAAATTCAAAAAAAAATAACTTCTTACAAAGATTTCTCTCTTCCTCGGTTGAATGGTTTTCTTCAACTGCTTCCGGCTAGCTCAGTTGGACCTCCTCTGGGATACCTAGATTCACTATTATGCTTTGCATCGTTCACGCACACTCTCAATAAAACCACAAAATACAACAATCATACACTCTTTTATTTATCACTATTTACAAATAAAATTCAATATTTTCCACATTTCAGTGATCAAGTTACACCTCAATAAATATTATTTTGTAATGTCCTGTATTTTAATTTAAATTATCCAACACATAGAATGTACTCGGAGTAAATGGGCCCTGAATAATATCTTATTTCTTATTCTTTCTTTATAATTTATTTTAAATCTACGTAAACTCTGGTGTATGGTGAGCTCATGATAACCCAGTTAATTATGAATAATGTATGCCCTTCTATTTCGCATACTCTTACAACAAACAAAAAAAAACCCATGTACTCTTTACAAAAATTAACTTCCTAATAGAACGTTAATAAGCTTTATATACGCCTTCAGATTTCTATATAAATACCATAATAAAGTTAGTTATACGTATTATTTTCAATACGCAAAATAATGCACAATACCTTCAAAATTCACTCTCATACGTCACCCAATATTCATAGTTTTATAGTTTATAACAACACAATTTTAAAGCGTTGCCTGGAATGTCTAGAAGATCTCTGCTCCGTTGACGATGCCGTATATTTGCTTCTTTCTGCTCTGCAAGCCGCTTCTAACTACTAGTAGAAGAACTACCTTTAAGTTGAGCTGCTTGCTCTGCCTTCACGGTGTATCCAATTTCCAAATCCAAATTAATTATACTTCTTTCATAATTGTTTAATTTAATCCACGTTATATAACGTCACTGCACGAGCTTGTTAAAAAAATGTATGTGGTACCTCAATAAAAACATGTAAACTCGGCACACACCGCGTACAAATTATGAGGCTAACACCGTGCTATATAATTTAAAATAATTTTCTATACTTACAAGCTCGGGGTAACTTTCGTACGTAGTCTGAAGCGATCAAAATACTAAGGGCTTTTATTATATTTTGAAAAGATATTTATACATTTACGATGCCACCTCTTGGCCGCATTTCACGCGAAGTCCTTCATTTACAATAACACGTTCTCAAAATTTTGGTTCAACCGATTTCTAAATCCTCGAAATTCAGTGCGTCGTTACGATATTTTCTGAAAATTAATATTCAAAATTCCCGTGTCTTGTCTGATGTGCGACTAACGATATCGACCAATAGTCTATGCATTGACGTTTTACAAATCCCGCCTATACTAACGCTGTCCCTTGCTTCTGCATATTCTACGTCTCTTGCTAACTTTGTTTGAGTGGTAGAAATCGATATATTCCTGACCATCTGCTATCTAACCCACGTGGACGTGCTTGAAATAACCCCTTATTAAAGTTTCATGCGAAACATCCGACCGTTTACCCGATATTCTTTGAAACTTGTTTGTTATCTATAAAAATAAATGGAACTTGACATTTAGAAACCTACAGGTGTTTAATTTTAACGAACGTTTTAAATAACATTTCTACGAGTTGGATTTTCAGCGTATTTCAACCCAACCGATATATTTGTTTGTTAGCAATGCGTTTCACCTTGGTATTATTGATTTTTACACGCTTTTATGCATATTATACGTAAATAACCGTTAAATTAAACTCAATTAAAGTAATAAATTAATTGCATTAGCTTCTAACATTTTTTTTTACGAACCTAACTAAATTTTATTCATTATTTGTAAAATTTTGTTAATACTTGTTACTTAAAAATGAACTAACTGGAATAAATTTCGCACGTAAATTCTGGTTGTTTCCTTTATACAGGGTGTTTTGAAATTACTTTGTTTATCCGTAGATTTAGCCCTTTAAAACCACTACATATATATATATATATATATATATATGTATATATATGTACACATATATGTATATATATATATATATATATATGCCTTGGAAGTTTTAGATCAACGACCATTTTGTCTTTTATTAGTAATAGGCCTGCATAATTCAAGCCAGTTGTCATGAATAGATACGAATGAATTAAAACAATGAATGTAAATTACCAATGAGGATTTAAAATTTTCGGAAAAGCACGAAAGCAAGTTACACAACGTCTACAACTTTGATTAAAGAAATTTCTAACTGAAATTATCCAAAATTGTTCCCTAGTAGAGGAAAGCAGTAACTGATCCAATATGTAGAAGTCGTAAATGCTCATAAGACAGTGTAAGATATAACCAATCTATGTTTGCCAGAAAGAAGTATTAAACGTTTCTTGACAAAGGAAAATTGTGAGTTTTGCAAACGTTCACCCATACGAATAACACCATCCTCGTCTAGGAATAGATTCAAACACAAAATTTTACTACAGGTTTTGATCGATCGATTTTTCTAAAGTAATCTATTTATTTATTCAGCAACCATACAGATATAAAATCCAATTACAAGAAACTGAAAAAAACAATTCAATTAAAAATACATATTCTATAACTAAGAACAAAAAAAGTATATTAAAAAAGGAAATAGTTATTTAGTAGGAGATAATTTTGACTAGATAGTATATTAGTATAAAATCAAGATGGGATAACTAGGATATTGCTATGTAATATGAAAGTGTGTGTGTGTGTGTGTGTGTGTGTGTGTTTTATATATATATATATATATATATATATATATTATATTCATCCTTTCTTGGCCATTTTGTTTATATTTTAATTAAATTTCTTGGAATTTGGTCATTTGCACTATCTTAGTTATGTGGTGTTTGTTATAGTAATGAAAATGAAACTACTCAATCTATCATTTTAATTTAATACATATGACGCGTTTCGGTTTTCCATTTTCAAATATGTTTCTAAAAATATTATTACACAAATTACTATTAAGAAAAATTTAGATTTATATATACGTTAAGTTAATAATGTAAAAATATTTTTAAAAACTATATTATTTTACATCTTCACTAATACATAACTTTAACTTATCTGACTACATTTGTCATTCAACTTAACCTTTAAATATTTTAATTATCACTGAGTAGAAGTTAAACTAGATACGATAAATTATAATATGTAGCAGGTGGTACATGAGAATATTTCTACTAGGTTTTTGTTAGTTTATTTGTGGTGAATTATGGCATATGATATACATGTCGCACACAAACCAAACAATTCAACAAAAATTTTTTATATCCAACTTAAACCTAAAGCAGACCAAAAAAACAGAACACACAATTTATAAGATTAATTGCTCTGATTGCCGGGGTTTATACATTGGAAATTCAGAACAATACTTACATAAACGCATATATGAACATAAATATACAATAAAAACTTTTAATAAAAAGAGCACTGCCCTTGCAGCACACGCCATTGAAAAAGTTCACCAGTTTGACTTCGAAAATGTCTGCATCCTGAGTACCGCAGTTAATGATAACACAAGAAACCTTTTAGAAACAATACAAATCCAAACAAAACCCAAATGCCATAAATTCAAAAAATGACCAAGATGATTTTTGCAATATATACCACAACATAATTCACCACAAATAAACCAACAAAAACCTAGTAAAAATATTTTCATGTACCACCTGCTACATATTATAATTTATCGTATCTAGTTTAATTTCTACTCAGTGATAATTAAAATATTTAAAGGTTAAGTTGAATGACAAATGTAGTCAGATAAGTTAAAGTTATGTATTAGCAAAGATGTAAAATAATATAGTTTTTAAAAACATTTTTATATTATTAACTTAAGGTATATATAAATCTAGATTTTTATTAATAGTAATTTGTGTAATAATATTTTTAGAAACATATTTGAAAATGGAAAACCGAAACGCGTCATATGTATTAAATTAAAATGATAGATTGAGAAATTTCATTTTATTACTATAACAAACACCATATAACTAAGATAGTGCAAATGACCAAATTCCAAGAAATTTAATTTATATATATATATATATATATATATATATATATATATATATTGCTACGAAGTTAGTCTGTTAAGGGTATGCTAACTCAAACACCACTGTTGGGTGTCCTAAATTGCTACAAACTGTCTTCGAGTAAAACTGCTTAAAACAAAAAAATCTTTAAATAACTTACACTCTGGGTGCCACTAATTTGCTGCTAACTCAGGAGCTGATGAAGCGTTAATATGCTATGCCTGAAACACTCAAAAAGAAATACATGCCATGGCTGATGAGCTTCTTTCTACCATTTATCTAACACAAAAAAATAACTGGTACGAAAAATCACATATAATTATTACATACTCCTGATAAACTATACACACCAATTCACAATTAAAATCCACGTTCATACATTTTTAATCCATTATGTACAATGCCATATATGAAATAATACATTTCGTAATTTATTTTTGAATCAAAAATTACTCAGATCAATATTTACAGACAACATTACTCAATAAAGTAACAGGGCTTTCCTCCCATATTTTCATTACCTTAGGTTTAGTACGGGCTCATAATTATCTTTAAACCATCGAGCAAAGATAGCACATCAATCCCTAAAAATACCCTTTTACATTGTACATACCAACAATAATTAATATTAATCATTTAAATCAAAATTTCCAAATAAAAGTACAATACAATAAAGCCATATAAAAATTATATGAGCTACGTTTTAAATAATGTCCTTTTTTAGTCCTAATTTATACACCCAATGAACCAAAGGTCATTGAACACTAGTTCATACATGTAGAAAATAAAAAAAAACAGCCAACACTTAAAACAACAGTTACCTGTATACTATTACAAGATACAGCTGCCATCATTCCCATCTCGACTGCTGCTTATAGGAACCCCATCTTGCCTTGCCATATTCTCTAACAGTAACTATCTAACCATAACAGCACTCATCTACCATTATCAAATACATCCAATTTTCCACATGCTCCTCGACAAATACCATTAAATGTTGATGCACACTCGATTTAACAACGACAGATATTTATTTCATTTTCATATGTACGTTCATTTGCATATACTTATAGCAAAATCAAATTAAACAAATTTTACTTACTGAACTTCGTTCACATATAACACTTTCTTAGCCATCAGCTGATTTTATGCTATTAAAACTTGTAAACTAACATCAACTTTGATCGAAGGACTTAGATATAACTCGAAGAGAACTTTCATAAATCGAAGTTTAAAGAGAGCGAAGTTTTAAAGAGAGCTTCCCAACAACCTGCTGGAGTTTATATATCATTGCTCACCCCCTAAAACTTGTAAATACAAACATAGCCTTCCACATAAAATGCTCAATGGTCTTCGCTTCTCGCAACTGCACAATACGAACAAACACTAACGGCCTTATTTTCTAGGAATTTCGTAATGTGTGCTTAAAATTCCGAGTAAAATCTGCCAACCGTCACGGTTTTCAAAAATATTTCCTTGAAAAACTAATTTAACGTCCGCAACCCTACTTTTGCTTGACTCCTTATCCCCGTATTTAAACATCTGTCACCAATCACGTTGCGTCTCTCAAATCTCCAACTTGACAAAATTAACCTTCAATCCGCCTCTCATGCAACAAGGGTAACATCTATCACTCTTCAACATACGCCTCTAACATTCTCTCTTTTGCTTTCCACTCACCTCTGTTTGTATTGCCACCTCTTTGCTACAATTTCATTGCCCTAACACGTGTTATATTCATCTCATTTGTATTCATTTTATCCCATACTGCCTCCTTATTTCTAGTTGGCAACTTGAACATGTAACGTCCAACGGTGATCTATACACCTGAGCTATAAATCTAATATAATTGACTTCGGTAACCACCCTAATTGGAATTTACTGTTTGTTCAACATTATCTCAAAATCCTGCGAAAATAAAGGCGGTTAACTTCGTTTCTTATTTACATGTTATTAGAACAGCGTTGACAAACAACTTTAAAACTTTCAATACCTATAACTGCCTCTTCGCTTTTATACACTATACTAAAATGGTTCAAATTGCTAGTGCTTTTGAAATTACACATCCTCTTCGCTATAATTAAATACAAAGTTTAAATTGTTATGGAATTAGATGCTCGCTTCTCCTCTACACAAATTTGAACTGTTACATTATATACACTATCTTTACAAATATCTACACCTACAAGATTATGAAAATAAACTTTTAGCTTCCTATGTATTCCCGTCGGATTACTAACTTCTAAACTACCTATTTAAAAAAAAGCGTTTTCACAGCGTACTCGGTTGTTTTATATGCTAGAATAACAAAATAAACTGTACAAATAATTACCAATACTATTCTAATCCCTCAATTTCACAGTATAATCCCTCCTATTTTAATGCAAATGAAAACTGATTTTATTTTCCCATTTGAATTCAAATATGTCCCTAACAATCAACTACTTACTATTTGACTATTTATACAACTATAATTCATATATGTTCTCACCTATAACTACCTCTTACTTACTATTACTATATGCACCTATTATCTAAAACTATTATTACTATCTACCTATTATTATTATTAACTATTAGTAACATCTTTTATCACTTCAACCTCTATTTTTGAATCTTAGCGTGATTCTCTTTACATCTTTAATGACTTGGATTTTTACTTTGTCTCCTATCTCCATTATTTTCTTCTCCACTATTTTATGGACAATTAAACTTAACCTATTATTAACGTACTGACTATCCATTGTTCAAACGCCCCTAAATTTTCCTGCTTGGCCTTAATGCTGCACTTGACGTAGACAAACCATACGGTACCACTTTAAAATTATAAATTTTTCCTTCTATTGAAAATCCCGTGTACCCTCTAGAATTTTTATGCAACGGAATCAACCAGAAAGAATTCTTCAAATCTAATTTATTGAAAGTAAGTTTACACCTAACCTTGTCAAAAGTGTGTCCATAAATACTATTATTAGGTATATTTTTTAATTAAATGCTGCTGAATTGTCTATTTCCAAAACCTGCTCATAATCTAGCGCTGTGCTCGCCTCTACACCTACCAATTCGGAATGTTTATTTAACAGTGTCTTACCTTCATCTAATTTCTCCTCTGGAAATCTAATAGTCTGTAACTCATTTACTCCTCCTTCATTAATCTCCATCAAATTCACCTTTAATCCCACGTCATTATCTGTGACATCATAACTATCCTCCCAAGGCACTTCCATATCCCTAACCTTTATAATCGCTTCTCCATATCTATAATCAAACCCAACTTTATCATGCAATCCATCCCCAAGATACAGTTAAATTTCAGTCCAGGAACAATCACAAACTCCTGCTCACTGCTTAAAGAACCTATCTCTATCTTCAACACAACAACGCTAGTAACTACAGCAAACCTCTTTTTATTTGGAGCTACTAAATGACTCCTCTCAATCGGCATAATCCTATCACAAATTTCTTCCCTAATTTCTTTTACAAAATCTTCGGACACTAAACTCGCCTCTGCTCCTGAATCGAACAACGATTTTACCTTATAATTTAAAATTTTCACCTATATTATCGGTAAACAAACTTTCTCACCTATTTCTGGCTCAACCTTCTTCTCAATCGTCATAAATTCACATGGATGTTCATACTAACATACTGCTAATTCTAGTGGCTAGTCTTTTAATAAAAATCCTGTCTCCTATGTGTCTCCTCTCTCGGTCCTGCTTGTCCCTCTACTAGCTCGTCATACGTTGTATTTACTTCCGCTCTACCTCTAATTTCACTATTCCTGGTGCTGGTACTAGGTTGCATTCTGGATATTTCGGGTAAGCTATTCTGATGTAGCATACTCGTAGCTTGGTTTGTACTCCTCGTACCGCTACTACTTCTGTGGTAACTTCCTTTTTCAAAAGTTTTTCTTTGAAGTCTACGTATGAATCGATGTCTAGTCCAACCAAATTGTACCATGCTTTCGCATTGTCTTTAAGCAAAGCCTTTACTACATTCAATTTTGCCTGCTCATCATATAAATTCTGTACCAAAGTTCACACACTATTGATAAAAATTTGCGGGTTTACCCGATTATCCCCATAAAATTTCATGCGCTGATCTAGAGACAAATTATTTCTATAAAATCGCGGACCATCCACCGTTAAAGCGTTCACAATCTGTTTGATTTCACATATTTTCCTTTCAAATTTCCCTAACTGATCCCTACATGAATCACTTATTTTTGTCATTTTATTGTTGATTTCTTCCTCACAAAAAACTCTCACTTTCGTTTTTATCTGCCCTATTTCATGCTTGATTCCCACTATCTCTCTTTCATTCCGTTCAACCGCATATCGACTTCCTCTAATTTTAACGTCAAACTATATTTAAAATCACTCAATTCCTTAGGGGACTTCTCTATTTTTCCCCTAACAGCTCAAACTTCCTGTTTGATTCTTAATCCATTTGCTCTAATTTCCTATTTGAGTCTTCCCTAACTCCACTTAATGTTTTCTTCATTTGCTTTAATTTCCGGTTTGATTCTTCTCTACCTAGTCGCATTTCTTTTAACATTCTCATAATTAATTCGTTCCCGTGTTCACCCGATTGTCTTTCACTGATCCCTACTACCTCTGCTTCCATTTTCGGTTCTGGTTGATCAAACAATGCCCTTTCACTACTCCAATTTCAACTCCCTGACTCCTCAACCACTCTTTTCTCAACATACGTTTATAACACCTCACTCACATACACAACAAATAGGAATATTAAAAAAAATCTGTAACACAATCGACCCCTCATTCCAGGTCGCCAGTTTCCTGAAATTATCAGAATTCGAGACCCTCACGTTCGGGTCACCATAATTTGCTATGAAGTTAGCCTGTTAATGGTCTGTTAACTCAACCACCACTGTTGGGCAACATAAATTGCTACGAACTGTCTTCGAGTAAGACTGCTTAAAACAAAAAAACCTTTAAATAACTTACACTCTGGGTGCCACTAATATGCTGCTAACTCAGGAGCAGATGAAGAATTGATATTCTATGCCTGAAACGCTCAAAAAGAAATACATGCCACGGCTGCTCAGCTTCTTTCTACCATTTATCTAACACCAAAAAAAAATAACTGCTACGAAAAATCACTTACACTGTTACAGACTCCTAATAAAATTATACATGCCAAATCACAATTAAAATCCACGTTCACACATTTGTAATCCATTATGTACAATGCCATTTATGAAATAATACATTTCGTAATTTATTTTTGAATCAAAAATTACTCATCAATATTTACAGACAACATTACTCTATAAAGTAACAGGGTTTTCAGTAGGGTAGCTATGCCGTTTTGAGGAACAAAGCGCGCAGCAAGATATGTATACGCCGGTTTGAGAACAAAATTGTTTTTGTATGGAGATTTGCTAGAAGTCGCACAGCAAGATATGTATACGCCGTTTTGAGAACAGAATTGTCTTTGTATGTAAATTTGGTACGCCGGGGGGGTCATTAGGCCTTTGTCCTCGGGGATGAGCGCCCGGGAGTGTTAGTTCTTTGTCCTGAGGTTGCGAACGCAGCGCCGGCCGGGCGTCTTTGTTGTTAGATAGTATGGGGGGTGTGCAATAAACGTGGTGAATGACGTTAAACAATGTTAAATGATAAATGGGCACCCCCCGCGTACCCCTCTAGGTGATTGACTACTTCGGAGATATTTTCTTAAGAAATTTTTTAGCAGCGTTCTCGTGTTAAATATTAAATAGGATGGGGAAGGTGTTATACAATTTTCAAAATGATGTGTGTAGAACGGAGTCCACGTTCTGAGAGAGATAGTACTCCTGTGGGTTCTTGGCCGCTTCGGAGATTTTTTTGGCAGGTTAAGCTAAAAATTAAAACGCGGTGAAGAATTTTGTTATGTTAAGCAAACACGTGCAAGTGGTAAAGAATTTTTTTAGCACTTCTCAAGAGCTGTATTTTGTATGAAGTAGCAAATAACATTTAGAAAATATACGAAATACGATATAATGGATCAAATTTTTAAACGTCTGCATGTAAAATCTTGTAAAAAAAAGTTGTTCATTTCTCACGATTTCAATACCAAGATAAAATAACAAGAATTCACAGTCGAAATCTAGAATATAACCTCGTGTTTTTTTATTGTAAGTAGAGCTCTCTGGAAATATATATGCAAATCATACCGACATTCAACTTGTAATATAATGGATTTAATTAACATAAGGTGTGTTGCAAAAACATGTTAAGACAGGTATGCCGTATATTTACTTCTTGGTTACATCATCTTAAAATAATTTATGCAATTACACTGAACTTGCAGTCGGATCTAACATATAACCTTTTAATTATACCCGTATAAATTTAAAATATATGCAAATTATATCATCTTTCATCACGATTTATTTGCCTCTCAAATAAAAAAATTAATTTGATCTTATATCAAGGATTTCTTGCTTACATTTAGCAATTTGGATATATTTGAATATTTAATGTAATTATACATTCAATTTATTAAGTGGCAATAAAAATTCTTTTACTTTTAAAGGTTTGGTGATTTTATGTAGATGACGTATTAGACATTGTATGTATATATAGCTCGTTAAATTTCACAAACGCAATGAAGAATTTATAGGTTAAGCAAAAACGTGCATGTAGTGAAGAATTTAGCGGTGATCTTTAGAGCTTTGTCTTTGTTTTTATTCTCGTGGCTTTAGTTAATTAAAAAGAGATTTTTAGGTTAAGCAAAAATAGGAAATGTGGTGGATGACATAATCACTCCCAAAATGATAAATAGCGGGGGGAGCTCCTAAACGTGCCTTAAACGGGGCTGTGCCCCATTATTTTTGTATTAAATATCAAAAAGAATAGGAGAAATTATTCGACTAATATTTTATAATGGTTTTAATTTAAAATATTGGCGTGTGTGTGTGTGTGTGCAAAAAAAACATGTTAAGACAGGTCACTCGTTATTTTGTTCATGATTGCATCACCCAAATAATTTATACAACTACACTGAACTCGTAACCGGATCTAAAATATAACCTTAAAATGTATGCAAATCATGTCGCTATTTAAAACGTGATGAAGAATTTGGATGGTGATGTAATCATTCTCAAATGCGGAATGGGACTCCATAAGGCTTTCTGAACGGAGGCTTTGCACGCATTAGGTGATTGAATACTTCGGAGACTTTTAGGTTAAGCAAAAACGTGCACGTGCTGAAGAATCCCCCGAGATTTTCAAAAAATAATTTTGTTGTATTAAATATATAATGTTAAAAGAAACACACAAAATTTGAATGTTTTATTTATATTATTTTCACTTACCGGCATATTTTAATTACATGCTAACGAGTTCATATATTTTCATACAGTTTGATTGATTCACTGCCGAAACAAAACATTTTTTACACAGCTGGCAATACTGGGTGTCGTTCTTTTCAATATAACATCAGTAACTATTTACAATACAGCTGAATACTGAAAGGTAAAGTAACTTTCACGCATTTACCTACGCGTACTTAAATTTAATTGAATTCTAAAAAATGTATGCATATCTATGGCAGGCAACCCAGCATACACCAATTATATCTTCTTAGTGTAAAATTTTATTGTTAGGTGAATAACCAGCCATTTATTATGTAATATTTATTGCTACAAGCATGGTAATAATAATTTGCAATGTGCAAAATACCTCTTTTTGTTGTTAAAAGACCGATTTAATTAAACACAATAAAAAGATTGTGAATTATTTATTCTAGTTAAATTTTACAGTGCTAGAGACACTAATTATTATTAGTACTAGATATAGGTATAACAAAATTTGTATTCCAGATGATAGTATGTTCAAAGGATATTATTATTTAAAAAGACTCTGCAAACATGATTAGCGAAATTATTAAAATTAAGGAATGTAAAGCAAAAATTTGTCCATAAAAGCAAATATGTTTTTAAAAAGATATGCATAACTTACGGATCTAAAGGTTTCAACATCTCGCAAACTGAGATAAATATTACTTATTTCTTTGCAAAAGACGTTCATATAACACCCTTTAACAACCGCGTTCAGTAAAGTGCGTGTAGTTAATGACCTCGGGGATTGTGCTATTTATAGTATAATTATAACATATCGCTATATGTAAATTATATGGTTCTGGTTTTTACCTAAAAACAACTATTTTGCATTATATTTTGTTGATCCTGGCTGAATAAATTATAAGTATAGCTACATTGTCAATACATTTTTATTTTCAAACTCGTTTCAATTATTGTAAAATTTAGTGCTTATAAATAACCTACTTTAATTTAATAAGTTATTCCTAAATTAATAATTATTGTCAAGAGAAATATATACACATATGGTTAATAATTGCAATGGTGTCTATAATGTATCTGAGTTTTAATTCTGTTAAATGGAACATATGGCAACTGCGTAACTTCAAAACATTTTAACTTAATTGTCAATTACCAAAATTCACAATTTTCATCTTATATCAACAAATGTTATTAAATTGACGCTAAACAATAAAAATAATACCGTTATATTTCAAATCATTTTAATAGAAATACGCAATGTTAAGTCGTTATTGAAAATAATTTACACAGATTTTTTATTGTTATCACCGTCTGTTGAAGAATCGTAGCAAAATCTGAACTATATCGCTTTTACAAAGCATGTATTCGAGATCACATTTAGTTAGTTTCAAAAAACTTTTCATCATTGTATACGATTTGTTTTAACTTGCAGTAGGTATCAATGACCGAATCAACATTACCACCCGAACATGGTTGACAACTTTAAATTTTATTTTTCCTATTACCCACAGGAGTACTATCTCTCTCAGAACGTGGACTCCGTTCTACACACATCATTTTGAAAAATGTATAACACCTTCTCCCATCCTATTTAATATTTAACACGGAAACGCTGCTAAAAAAATTTTTAAAAAATTATCTCCGAAGTAGTCAATCACCTAGAGGGGTACGCGGGGGTGCCCATTTATCATTTGACATTGTTTAACGTCATTCACCACGTTTATTGCACACCCCCATACTATCTAACAACAAAGACGCCCGGCCGGCGCTGCGCGCGCACCCTCAGGACAAAAGACTAACACCCCCCGGGCGCTCATCCCCCGAGGACAAAGGCCTAACGACCCTCCGGCGTACCAAATTTACATACAAAAACAATTCTGTTCTCAAAACGGCGTATACATATCTTGCTGTGCGACTTCTAGCAAATTTCCATACAAAGACAATTTTGTTCTCAAACCGGCGTATACATATCTTGCTGCGCGCTTTGTTCCTCAAAACGGCATAGCTACCCTACTGAAAACCCTGTTACTTTATAGAGTAATGTTGTCTGTAAATATTGATGAGTAATTTTTGATTCAAAAATAAATTACGAAATGTATTATTTCATAAATGGCATTGTACATAATAGATTACAAATGTGTGAACGTGGATTTTAATTGTGATTTGGCATGTATAATTTTATTAGGAGTCTGTAACAAGTGTAAGTGATTTTTCGTAGCAGTTATTTTTTTTGGTGTTAGATAAATGGTAGAAAGAAGCTGAGCAGCCGTGGCATGTATTTCTTTTTGAGCGTTTCAGGCATAGCATATCAATTCTTTATCTGCTCCTGAGTTAGCAGCAAATTAGTGGCACCCAGAGTGTAAGTTATTTAAAGGCTTTTTGTTTTAAGCAGTCTTACTCGAAGACAGTTCGTAGCAATTTATGTTGCCCAACAGTGGTGGTTGAGTTAACAGACCCTTAACAGGCTAACTTCATAGCAAATTATGGTGACCCGAACGTGAGGCCCTCGAATTCTGATAATTAAAAATTATTTCAGGAAACTGGCGACCTGGAATGAGGGGTCGATTGTGTTACAGATTTTTTTTAATATTCCTATTTGTTGTGTATGTGAGTGAGGTGTTATAAACGTATGTTGAGAAAAGAGTGGTTAAGGAGTCAGGGAGTTGAAATTGGAGTAGTGAAAGGGCATTGTTTGATCAACCAGAACCGAAAATGGAAGCAGAGGTAGTAGGGATCAGTCAAAGACAGTCGGGTGAACACGGGGACGAATTATTTATGAGTATGTTAAAAGAAATGCGACTAGGTAAAGAATAATCAAACCGGTAATTAGAGCAAATAAAGGAAACATTAAGTGGAGTTAGGGAAGACTCAAATAGGAAATTAGAGCAAATGGATTAAGAATCAAACGGGAAGTTTGAGCTGTTAGGGGAAAAAATAGAGAAGTCCCCTAAGGAATTGAGTGATTTTAAATATAGTTTGACGTTAAACTTAGAGGAAGTCGATATGCGGTTGAACGGAATGAAAGAGAGATAGTAGGAATCAAGCATGAAATAGGGCTGATAAAAACGGAAGTGAGAGTTTTTTGTGAGGAAGAAATCAACAATAAAATGACAAAAATAAGTGATTCATGTAGGGATCAGTTAGGGAAATTTGAAAGGAAAATATGTGAAATCAAACAGATTGTGAACGCTTTAACGGTGGATGGTCCGCGATTTTATAGAAATAATTTGTCTCTAGATCAGCGCCTGAAATTTTATGGGGATAATCGGGTAAACCCGCAAATTTTTATCAATAGTGTGTGAACTTTGGTACAGAATTTATATGATGAGCAGGCAAAATTGAATATATATATATATATATATATATATATATATATTACTCAAATTTAGACCAGGGTAGAAAATTAAATAATCACATCAAATAATTTTAATCACCGTGTATAAGGAATTTTATTAAATAATACGCGTTATTAAAACCGTGAAGCATAAAAATTCATTTGTTTTATTAAAAATATGGGAGTTAAATTATTTACTAGACGCTTTATATAAAAAGAAGCAGAATTAAAATGCTCAATTTTAATATAGTTTAATTATTCCAAGTAAAAAATCAAATAGAAATTACGTGCAAAATTTATATTAATTAACTCAATTTTAAGTAACCGGTATTAAACAAAATGTACAAATAATAATTAATATTTAATTAGGATTCACTAAAAATTAAAGGGTAAAAGTCAATGCCATTCATTATTGTTTTAATTGGAGTTAATTGAACCGTTAGTAACATATAATATGCATAAAAGCGTGTAAAAACCCAATAGTATTCAAATCGTAGAAGTGTTATTTAGAAGTATTATGTTTGAACACCTGCGTATTTTTAAAAGACACGTTCTGCTTAAATCTTGTAGATAACAAATGGTTACAGAGAATGTTGGAGAAACCGTCGCTTAATATTCACGGGAAATGCTAATGAAGTGGGTTATTTAACAGTCCACGTGAACTGAAATAACTGATAGTAAAGAGTATCGATTTGTACCACTAAGAACAGGGTAGATAGAGACGGATAATATGCGCAAGACAGAGACACAGATGGTAAAAGGCGTGATTTGAGCAACGTCACGAGAGCGGCGATTGGTTGAAAATCAGATGCAGATATGAGGTGTAAACGTAACGATTTCGATACAAAATTAATTAGTTATTCTCGGACGCGTTGCGAGCCGTGTGAAAATTTCTCAGATTTTCAACTGGCGCGTGTGCAAAGTTAATAGAATCGCGTGCCCGACTATCGAAAAGGGAACGTAGAATGCGAAATTCTAAGAATTGTCCGTTTTGGGGACAAAAGCGACGAACAGGCTAGCCGATATATCAACCCGGACGTTAAACAGTTTCGCTCTCTCTTAGATTTTTGATGATTCGATGCTTTAAAAAGTGCTTTTAGATTTACGATTTTGATTTAATACTTTAAACAGTTTGCTCTTATATTTTGGTGATTATTGAACACTTTAAAACAGTTTGCTCTTTACGTGCTACGATGAAAGTTAGTTAGTGCATTTAGAAAAGAAGATACAAGGGTAATAAAGTCTAGTTATATTGGTGAGTATTACTGTACCAACTATCGAAATTGTAACGATAAATGAATAAACAAAAGTAGGCAGTTTTGGCGTATAGCGTGAAAGAAGTATGAATTTCTTTGCTATTTTCGGGAGTGTTAATAATTAAATGATTCGTAAACGTGACTGGATCCACAAAACAAGATTCAGATATACACAGATGAGTTCCGGAAAAGCCCTGAAACTACTTTAGATGAATGGTGGTGTAGAAAATTTTTAAAGGCGACCAGTAATCCGAGGACCTAAACATAACCCAGTTAGAATGGTGTGATTAACAAAGGACGATGTACTTATGCTTTGTTGTTCGATTTTTGATGTTTTGGTGTGTGTTGAATAACTTTATAATTTATTTACTTAAAATGGACAGTAGTGAATTTGTACTAACAACAAATTTTTAATTTTAAGGTGAAATTTTCTTGTTTAAGTAGAAAGGAGTATTTAGTATTTATGTTCTTGATTATGATGAAAATTTGGGTATGTCTTTGAGCTCAATTAGACGAACCTGGTTAATTAACGTAAAGGGGTAGGAGATGCTCCCTTTGTACTCAGACTTAGGTCTGCAAATATTATTAAATTAATTAGTAGGCATCCTACAAGGACTTTAATTCTGGATGCAAATTAAAATGATAACAAATTTAATCTTGAAATTTTCTGATACTGAAAGTTATGCTGAATTTTAATTTTGAAATTTTAATGTATTATGAATATTGATGTAAATAGAGTTAACGTTGATGTTTGTGGTAGGAATGTGGTTGTTTTTTTTTATGAATGAGGTTAAAAGTTTTCTAGGGGAGCAGCCGAGGCGGGAAGAGGCGATTATCAGAAGAGAATCACAGCAAATCGTAGCGCCCAAAAGTGAGGCTCGAATTCAAAATAAATTTTTTTTTGTGATTTTATTCCAGGAACCTGGCGAGGCTTTTTGTACATTTCACAGCAGTTTATGGCGCCCAATTCGTGAGGCTCGATTCTAATAGGCACATTTCACAGCATTAAATATATATATATATATATATATATATATATATATATAGATTTAGTGACATCAGGCAACATTTTTCTTAATCTTCGTTGGGAATTAAACCACTCATAGTTTTTAAAATCATCTTTCTTTACGTTTCGATCCATGACCTAGGATCGTTGTCAGAATTGTCAAAACCACAACAAACATACAGCGAGTATTTATTAGGCAAACATATTTCTCGCATGGCTATGACAGCTTTTTGTGCTGTATGTAGAGTAATGATTAACGTTATGCTCTTTTGATTAATTTGCAATTTACCGGGCATGCATCCTTCGTTACAAGTGAAGGATATTCCCATAGATAATTTGAATAACAATCTATCACCACCAACACACACCTCTGAGTGGATTTTCCTTAAATATATTGGTCAAATTCAACAGAGTCGCCTTGCCAGAGATCATTTCGAGGTTATTGATTTGTTGATGCTGTTACAAAAACTAGTGGGGGGGGGGGGTTTATCAGACGAATAACTAGGTGATGCTCAGTGTCACAGCACTTTATCATTACCTATTTTGATAAATGTATCATAAAAGCTAAGTACTTGGATAGTTCTCGCACTGAGTGGAACAACAACGATAGTGACGATAGTGGTGCGAAGTTTTCAAGTTAACATGGACAATGTACTGTACGATTTGTTCGAGAGTGAACAACGCATTTTACACCAACATCTGAAACATGCCATAGTATTGAATGATGTGGACAAAATCAAACGTATACTGTTCAGAGTAGGTGTTCATGTTCCCTTTAAAGCCTTCAAATGGTTAACGCTAACCAATGATACATCCATTGATGTAATGGACATGCTGTTTAATCAACAGAGTAGGTGCGATCATTTGTATCAAACTTCATTGATGCTTGCAACGGCAAAACAGAGTTAAAATGTCATCAGGTGCGCGGTGTACTAGACGCAATAGAGAGTAATTATAGTTTGAGCGATGTATATTTTCTTGAAGAATTACTAACCAACCGAGCTGTATTGAGTACGAAGGCATATCCTATCGTGAATATAAAATGCAACTATAAATCACTGGTAACAGCGATTAACGATATGATTGTAGATGTTGTATATTTTGCACAACCTATGGTATTAGAAAAAGTATTGAAGTTAATTTTAAAGTATAAGGTAAATTATAAGTACCAACCTAATGTAGTTGGCCCTCATAGAACAACGTATAACTGGCTCCTCAAGAATTTGGCAATGGAGGGCTCAAAACAGCAACCAGGATGGACGTGTGGTCCGGATTCGGGAAAAGTGTATATGCATTAAAGTTATTGTTTTAGTTATTTTTTGTATGTAAATCATGTCATCTTGGTAGTCTTAGCTGATGCGCTATAGATAGCACTTATTAGATATAATGAAGGATGCTATTGTACGTGTCGCATACCTTTTACAATAAATATATATACCTCGAGTGTTGGTCAAGTACGGGGAGAAATTGTTAGCTGAGAAGGTAATGTGTTTTTACCTGCTTGTTATTTACACATATTCACGGACATCGAAATACTCGAGTTCAACCAAAACAGCGAAAATCAACCTACATCAACGTTTTGCGCTTCGGGAATGAGGAATTATAAACAACTTTCTTGACTTAGAACTAGTGTAGTAATTAGTAGTACATAGATGTAATTTGTGTGTGTGTGTGTGTGTGTGTGTGTGTGTGTGTGTGTCGCTATAATAAAGCATATAACAGTAAAAATGTTTTATTGATGGATGACATATGATGGTAAGCAAACACATAACAGCAGATCTACAAAATATGATTTTTGGATATCCAACTATTATGGCTAGAATCTAAATTTAACCATTTCACATATACTTGATTCTTAACTCTCTTCAATACTTTTTCCACTAAATATACATCCGGATAGTGTGTTCGTTGAAGTTCTTCTGCATAGAAGCCGCCTAATATTGGTTGTCCTCGACTATCGCGCAATAGGTACGTTAAAGGATTAGTCAAATGCACTTTGTACACCGTAAAAATTTCGTTAGACCAATTTGGTGTGTATCCCTTAGTGATTCTCTAGTTGCCGCTTGAAGCGAGCGGACGTGTTTTAGCAGAGCTCCCGCTTCAGCAATAACAGTAAGTTTTTATCTAGGGTTTATATTATTTATTGTTGTATTATTTTATTTGAAGCTTTGCTTTTTATTGTGTTTTATTTTTATAATTGTGTGCCATCAAATTTTAAATACAGGACAGTAAAATAAAATTTAAAAACAGAATTTAAACCTAATAAATACTAAATAAATCGCGTTTTTCTTTGCAATTTAAATTAAAAACCGCGTTTTAAAATAAACCTACTAAATTTCGGGATAATAAAAAAAAAACTACTAAACAAATACTCAAAAATAATTTTGAAAAACTTAAAAAGGCGTATTTAATAAATTTAAAACAAAAACCGGGTAAATCGAGTTAAAAAGTCGGGTAAAACAACCAAAAAGTGTGTGAATTTTTATAGTGCGCGTATAATCGAATAATAAGTTAAAAACAAAAATCTAGGCCTTTTTAAATCAAATAAACATCTTAAAAACTGTAAATTTTAAAACAATTTTAATATAAATTTTCCGTAATTTAAGTACACGCGTACTTAAAAGTTCCTTTGAAATCGATTTTTGGTGTAATTAAGCGGTGTAACAGTTACAGGTTGTGCTAGTTACCAAGTGATTAAGTGAGAGGTCATTTCCGGTGACCGCATTCCGATTGCGCTCGACCTTATTTTGTTAATTACACATTTAAAAATAAAGCGTTGTTATTTATAAATTAGATATTTTGAAGTAGTTAGTTTATTTAAATTTGATTTGGCGGTTTAAAAATTTAAAATAAATAA
Source organism: Platerodrilus igneus (assembly GCA_036346225.1). NCBI lineage: Eukaryota > Metazoa > Arthropoda > Insecta > Coleoptera > Lycidae > Platerodrilus > Platerodrilus igneus. The sequence continues at coordinate 2,607,914 of JARFIW010000574.1, forward strand.
ATAGTGTTCTTCACGGTACATTTTGAATCGAATTGCGTTAGGGAATTTATTTGGTTCTAGTTGTTATTTCGACATACGAACAGGAACTATACAACATGAAACGAAAATCCTGGGACACTTTCGTCGAAAGACATTTGCAGACGGATGCTTGGGGGGTACCGTACAAGATAGTATCAGGAAAAATTGCACCACCGACAACGTACTCGACTTTAACCAAGCCCGACGGAACAGAAACCAAAGACTGGATTGAAACCGCGACATTACTACTACATACACTCCTCCCTGACGACAACTGGGAAGAGGACACACAAGAACAAATACGCAAACGACAAAGAGTCACCGAGCACAACGCGAATGGGAATACACCATGGAATAGAACACAGGACGACGTAACACCTTTCACTGAAGACGAGATTAGACACGCTATTCGTTCAAGTAAAAACAAAAAAGCTCCTGGGCCAGACGGGATCCAGGCAGAAATCACAAAGGCACTAGACACCAAACTCACACCGAAACTTACTAAACTGTACAACGAATGTCTAAGACAAACAAAGTTTCCAAACTGCTGGAAGCAAGCAGACGTAATCATACTCTCTAAAACCGAGAAAAGACCCGAAAAATCCGGGTTCGTATCGCCCCATCTGCCTTCTAGACTCGCTCGGAAAAACTTTCGAGCGACTACTGTGTACGAGAATGCAAGAACATCGGAAGACGAAAGGCATGCACCCGGCGCAGTACGGATTTAGACAAGGACGATCAACCGAAGACGCCGTAAACAAAGCCATAAACTCTGCAACAACTTCAAATAAAAATACGTGGCCCTAATCATGATAGACATAGAAGGAGCCTTCAACAACTTATGGTGGCCAACACTGTTCCATAGGCTAATCGAAATACAATGTCCAAAACAACTACATCATACCTTCAGAAGCTATTGCCAGGATAGATTTGTAACATTATCTGGTACTAAAACATCACAAAATCAATCACCAAAGGATGCCCACAGGGTCAGTCTGCGGTCCCATATTTTGGGACATTGCGACTGAGGAGCTTTTGGAGCAGCTGGAAACCGCAAATGAGGTGAGATCCGTAGTAGCTTATGCGGACGACATCTTGTTGGTGGTGGAAGGAGGTTCTAGAAATGAACTACAGCACAATGCAAACACCGCATTGAACAAAGCCCTAGAATGGTGCAACGCAAATAAGATGACGATAGCACATGGCAAAACAACTTATATGATAGTTAAAGGTTCTCTAGAAAGAGACCCTATCATTAAACTGAACAGAGTCAGAATACGAAGAACACGGGAGGCCAAATACCTAGGGCTAACCCTTGATGAAAAACTGAACTACGAAAAACACATTGCCACAGTGACTGCAGGTGCCAGTAAAGCTATGCAATGCATAGCAACTCTTGCACAACGTACGTACAATATCCCCCTAAACTGTGTAAGATTATACTTATCTAGCGTACTTGCAGCAATAATAAGTCATGCAGCGAGCGCCTGGGCAATCAGATTACATCTAGTAAAACCCAAACAAAAAGTCAACAGTGCCCAAAGGTGGGCACTAATAAGACTTACTGGAGCATACCGGACCGCATCACACGACGCCCTCTATGTGATATTAGGAGTCCTTCCTCTAGATCTGTATATCAGGAAGAGAGCGGCGACATACTGGTTAAAAAACAACCAACCTGAAAAAGTCCGGGAAATCCTAAAAGTAACATCAGAAATTCGGATAAAAAAGGAAATTCAGGACACAATACTAACCGAGTGGCAAGAAAGATGGAACCAGAGTACAAATGGGAGGAGGGTATACGCACTGGTTCCAAACATCCGAGACAGGCTAAACTGTCACCACTTGGTCCCCTCACAAGGGCTCATTCATTTTCTCACGGGGCATGGTCCTTATCCAACCTACAGGAACCGCTTCGACTTCCAAGACAACAACAACTGCACATGTGGTGAGGTGGGGACACCGGAACATCTGGTGTTCCACTGCGCCGAACTGCAACAGGACCTAGGAATGGACAGGACAATCCTACAGGACATACCCTCTCGGACATGCTTTGGAACGAAAACATATTTCCTTACCTAAACAGAATCACTCACCAAACTACTACTATACTACACCAAAGGTACACAAACGGACTCTGACAGGACACACACAAACACCATACAAACCCCACACATCACAAATACCACAAACACAGATCACACGAAACACAGAAGTTTGACGTAACGCATCGAACGTGCATTACAAAAGCACAATCCACCCAACACACATGGGAACCGACAACAAACAAGCGGCATTCTCCCAAGGACATACCAGGAAGCACGTGTCTCTTGAAGATCTACCAGAAGGCTCGTGAATCCTGACGACCGGGAGTGATACCAGTTAAAACAAAGTGAAAATAGTGAAAACGGCAAAAGTGCGGCAAACGTACCTCAAACACAAGTTTCCCCCAGAACACTTATTAGCATTAGAATACTAACACTAGTAGGATAAGGACTCAATACTAACTATCTAAAATAAAAAATACAACTAACTAAAATAAACAAGAGAAAATACTAACCATATTCGTAATTGCTTTAAGAAATCTAACCCTAGCTTCAGTAACGTAATGTTTATATTTCCAATGTTGTAGCGCAACTAAAAATTACTACAGAGGAAATATTCTGACAACATAATTACAACACATCAGCACGACAAAATACACACAAACACGCACAAGCACACACACACACACACACAACAGAGACTGTACGTGGCCTCCCTGGTTTCCGGCTGCCGATAGCCAGGACACGTACAGGAACGCGTATTTCTCGGTTTCTGATTTCCGGCTACCGGCGGTTGGAAACCGGGAGAGGGAAACAGTCCCAAGGACCTCACCACAGACATAAGCACACGCACACACAAACATGAAAACAATAAACACACACACCATTATAGCACACTGGCACGGCAAAACACACCAAAACACACACAAACACGCACGTACACGTACCTGCACGCAGAGGCATACGACACAGATATATACGCACACGCGCGCACACACACACCAGGGACTGTACGTGGTTGCCCTGGTTTCCGGCTGCCGACGGCCAGGACACGTACAGGAATGCGAACTTCTCGGTTTCTGATTTCCGGCTGCCGATGGTCGGAAGCTGGGAAGGAAAGCAGTCCCAAGGACATTACCAAAGACAGAAACACACACACACACACACACACTCACGCACCCACACGCGCGCACAGACACAAACACACACACGAGTATTTCCAAACGCAAATAATATAAAACTAACTAATATAATTTAAGGTAGCAAATAATTCTGTTAGATTTCTTAGGAGTAACAGGTTTGCTGTAATTTTTAGGTAGCAGACTAATTGTAATGTTAGAATAAATAAATAAATAAAAAAATAAATAAATAATGTTATTTTGACGCTTAGTGCTTGTTGTATATTTGTTAAAATTTGATATTTAATTGGGCGGATCGAAGTTTAAATAAATACAAGGTTGCTTACGGTTCACCTTTAAAAAAAACATTTTTATTGGGCCAACGTTTTACGCTCTTCTAGCGTCGTCCTTTTAGCGTCGTAACGGTCAAGTCGTTTTTGAGCTGCGTTTTAGGTGTCATTCGTTGTCGTTAGTTTTGTCAGCATGGTGGTCCACCGCGATGAGGAGTCGCTGCCCAGGAGGAAGAGGGGAGATCGGTCGGAGTCTGCTAGGTCGGAGGCTGAGGGCGCTGTTGGGGGAAACAGCTGCAGGTAGTGTTAAAGGATGTTATGTTAGGGATTCAGGAGGAGGTACAGGAGGTAGAGGAGCCTGTGTCTGCGGCGGTCGTGTCGGGGGAGTCGGGGTCTCCCGCGGTGGTTGTGGCGCCAGAATTGCTCTCTACTTCGAGAGCCCAGCGCACGATGTCGACTAGCAGCAACGTTAGCGTTGATGCTAGCGACTTCGATGAGCTGGAGCTCTTGAAGTTCAGGGTGAGGAAAGCGCACGCTGCCGTCTATGGGAAGGTGCCGACGACCTCCGCCACTATCGTCGTTGAGGACAGGAAAATGGTTCGGCACGCCGTAGATGATATCCGCGACGTTACGAACCAATTTATAGGTATGGTTAGGGCGCTTCGTCTTTGCCTAGATAGTCCTGGGAGAGCTGGTGTTGTCGGGGGAAATCCAGCGGTGGTTGCTTCTGTTTCAGGGCAGCAGTGTTCCCGGGGCCAGGAAGTGCCGATGCTGCGGAAGGTGTCGTATGCTGCAGCTGCTGCGGGTGCAACGCCTACCTTTGCAGTTAGGGTCGACGCCAGGTCAGGCCAGAAGGACGACGTGATGACGACCCTGAAGCAGAAGGTCGATCCCGCTCGAGATGGGTTTGTTGTTGTCGGAGCTCGAAGGACGCGTCGGGGCGGTGTCGTTGTGGAGTGCGCAGGTCGCGACGACGCCAAGAAGTTGCAGTTGAAGGTTGGCGGGAACTGCAAGGAATTCGTGGCGAAGACCATCGAGAAGAAACGTCCACGGGTCGTTCTTCCGGGTGTCGAAGCGGGGATGAAGGCTGAAGAGCTCGTGCGGTTGATTGCGAGCCAGAATTCCCGCTTCGGCGATTTGAAGCTAGAAAACCACCTGAGAGAGAAGTTCAGGTTTGGTGGAAAGGGCCCTAGGGATCCCTTCGCCAACGTAGTCTTCGAAGTGACCCCCACACTTCGGAGGCGTATATTAGCTGATGCTATAAACCTCAGGTGGCGAAGAGTATGGGCCCAGGACCACTTCTCGATGACCCAGTGTTACCGGTGCTACGAGTACGGCCATCGATCGATGGAATGCAGGGAGAAGGTACAGTGGTGCGGTAACTGTGCCGAGGTCGGGCATGAATTCAAGAATTGCCGGAAGGCAGTCCCCTGCTGTGTGGTTTGCGCCAGGGCAAACGACAGAACTGGCGGTGGCGCGAAGGTCGATACGCGCAACGACGCCAAGCCGAGTAGATGCCCCACGATGCAGCGTCTGAAGAACGCAATCACACGAAACATCGATTATGGACTGTGAAGATAAACCAGGCGGCTCCGTGGCGTAGTGGTATGTGTGTGACTACTACGCCCAAGGTCCCGGGTTCGAATCCCGACACGGTCCGCTTGAAAAATGTTAGGCGAGCATTTTTCGCAAAAATACACCCTCGTTCGGATGAGAGGTAAAATGGAGGTCCCGTGTGTGAGTGTTGTCACGCACGTTAAAGATCCCTACCTTGCTTGGAACAGCAAGGATTCGGCAAAATTCAAAATTTTCCAGGTAAAAAAAAAACTCGCTTCCTGGCCAATGTAGTACCTTCGGGTGGAGCATTGGAAAATCACATGTAAAAAATGTGAAGATAAACCAAAGTCCATAAGAAGCAAGAAGATTAAATTCGCGCAACTAAATCTCGGGAAAGGTAAAGGGGCAACAAATAACTTCGTAAAGTTATTCTCCGAAAATAATATCGACATCGGGCTTATACAGGAACTGCACCTGTATCGCAACAAAATAACAGGTTTTGGGAAGGGGGTTACCGTTTTAAACGCAAACAGCGAACGACCGCGTAGCGGAATAATAATAAATAATGGGACGTGCCTAAACAATCTGTCGAATGAGTTCATAACCACCGCAGAAATAAAAACGGGATTGCATACGTTTTACGTGATAAGCACTTACCTTCCGCCGATCGATTCTCGGCGGGAGAATCCTCAAACAGAGGACTTAATAAATCAAATTGAAGAAATCAAATTGAAGGAATCCTTCGTAAAATCGGTAGAAATAGAAATTTAATTATCGCGGGAGACTTTAATGCTAAGTCGCCATTATGGGGCAGCCCTATCGAAGACGATAGAGGCTCGCAGGTTGCTGATCTTTTTACGGGATGGGACCTTAGTGTGATAAACACTAATGATTCACCTACGTTTGAGACGCATAGAGGCAGCAGTTTTATAGATATTACTGCAGTCTCGCACGAAATGTTAGAAACGATTTGTAATTGGAAACTAAGGTCGGACGAGGAAACGCTCTCTGAGCATAAATCAATAACATGGGACGTTGAAACCAAAACAAGCGCAAACGAGCAGCTAACTATATTTCCGCGGTTCTGTAATAAAAAAGCAAATTGGGAGCGGTTTAAAGAAAAATTTGGCGAAAGTATCCCTGCGCTCGAAAATGAGCTATTTAACTGCCGAGAGGCAGACGAAGCAGAAACACTCGCGAAAAAATTGAACGACGCGGTGGTAGACGCGTCGTCGTATTCCATGCCGCAAAAGAAAACATTTAAAGACAGCGTACCCTGGTGGACCCGGGAACTAACCACTAAGCGGGCAGAAACGCGTAACCTAAGGCGCCGCTATCAACGCGCCTCGGGAGATATAAGAGAACAACGGAGAATAGAATATAATCAAAGTTACCGCGAATATAAAATATTAATAGAAGAAACGCGAACGAATAAATTTAAAGAATTCTGCACGCAAAACTCAGAGAAAAAACCCGGGGGAACCGCATACCGCGTAATTAGAGGAAAACAACAAAAAATCGCGCTCAGTAATATAAAGAAAACAAATGGCGAATACACGGAAGGTTTTAAAACCACAGCGGAATATTTACTAGAGAAATTTTTCCCATCGGATAATCCCGAGGGGGATGAAGGGTCGCACGATTTAGTACGTCGGGAAGCTGCAGAGGCGCTAGGAACAGGTGCCGATAAGGCAATCCTAGTTCACGAGGTTGTCAGGGCTCTTAAGAGGATGAACCCTAAGAAGGCACCGGGGCATGATGGAATCACTTCAGAATGATAGGGCTGACGAATTAGCTAAAGAGGTCGCGACGGGCGACTTTCGGATATCACATTCGTCGATACCGAGGTCTTCAATTAAAAGAAAGCTGCGCGAAAAATCAATTCGACAATGGGAAGAGAGGTGGAACAACGCTGCCACGGGCAAGTTGACCCACAAATTCATACCGAGCATAGAAGCTAGAGGTAGGATCGAGGTCAAGCTCGATCACAAAATGGTGCAGTTGATAACAGGGTACGGCGCCCTGAAGGCGTATTTACAAAGGTTCGGACTAACCAACAGCGACCGCTGCGAATGCGGTGAGGGCGCGGAAAGCGCAGAGCACGTGCTCTTCGACTGCCCGCTTGAGGCGGGAGATCGAGGGTTGGCTGATAGCAAACTAGCTATCCTAGGTCTGGCATGGCCAAAGAGCCTAGAGGAAGTCGGGGAAGTGGTTAACCAGAAGGCGTTCTGGACAGCCTTAAAAGAATTTGCGGGAAGGGTCGCGAGATTAGACAATGATAACCGCGTGTAAAATTCGGTGGGGTTGGTGGGAGGATTGGAAAATTTTAGATTGACTTGGCGTGAGTAAGGATACGAGCATAGATATAACCAAAACCTGATATTAAAAATAATAAAAATAATAATAATAATAATAATAATAATAATAATAATAATAATAATAATAATAATAATAAAATAACATGATAATTATACCCAAATGTCCAATATGCACGAGAAACCCCCACACCATTAATACAATCACCGCCTATCTTCATAATTATGTGCGGAAAATCGGGAAATCGAGAATAAATAATAACAAATAAACAATAACAAATAAATCAGAAACCCTCATTAAATTAAATCAATAAAATAAACAAAGATAATAAAATAGAGTGAAACCGCGCATCCCCTCCAGGACTTGAAAGTGAAGTGATAGTGATTGTGATCCCCCCAAGAACATTTAGTGCATACCCACCAGGACTTTAGCAGTGCACCCCATCTTCCCCTTAGAAGTAAGTTACAGTTAGATGTAAACAGACGACCAGATCTTCGGATGCAGGAGAATTTTATCATGGAGGTAAGACTTAAATTGTGGCGCCTGTACTCGCACAAGCATTGATTTACATTAATTAGTAGTTTTTGAAATAATTTAACAAGCACGTTTTGTGCGTAATGGCGCTAGCCGACATAATGCTTGTGCGAGTGCACCTGATAAATAGGGTTATGCTTTTGCTATTTTGTGCACTGCTATATGCTTAACGCTTATTAGACGTTTATTTATATATTTATATAATTATATTTATTTATATTTTATATTTACACTTTATATTTATTAGCATGTATTGTAGCATTTTGTGGCATATTTGTTTTGTTTGACGTTCTGTCGCCATTTTGGTTGCAGTATATATTTGGGAAGGAAGAGCAGAATTGAGAAGATTGTAATCATAATATAAATCAGTTAGGGAATGATAGGGAAAGCTAGGGATAAATTTAAATTAGTTAGCTAAATTTGGATAGTTTTAAGACGACCCTTCAGGTCGCACTGGTAAGCAGAGCTGGCGTTTGCTATCCGGTATTACGGATCCCTCCCCCTCTCATTTTTGCTTGTGTCTTGTTGATCGGGCACACTCCAAAGTCAGCGCTAGGGATACCATTATTTACAACCCTGTTTTTAGTTTTTGTTTCAGTTTGTCAGATTTTTATGTTTGTTAGATTGTTAGAGCTTGTTAGATTTGCTAGATTTTTAGGTTTGTTAGATTTTTATTTAGTTTTTTATTTAGGGTGGATTAACTATGAAGTTGGAATGAATTAGAAGCACGATTATTTTCGCGTTTAAACCCAATGTAGTACCTCCGGGTGGAGCATTGGGGACGTGGCCGCAAATATAGCGGCCGTTATTCAAATTATAATGTATCCCTTAGTAAATTGACCTCTATGTTTACTAATGCGAACATACTCCCCAAAAGAAAATTTTTTACTCTAAGTTAACTGTTTTGATCGTACTGTACACTGTATTGAAAAGTTTGCGTTCATTGCGTTTTGACACATCTACAGGTCGCATGCCGATTGTTCGATGTTTGGTGTTGTTATATGCAGCCACGAGTGAGGATAGTATATTCAGCCATCGATGCGAACCATTCAAACTGAATTGTTTCCACATTTTTGACTTTAAGGTACGATTGACGCGTTCTACTACGCAAGCTTTTTTATTGCTGTACACACTATAATGTATAATATCATATTTTTCCATTAAAGCCTTAAATGTTGAATTACAAAATTCTTTTCCCAAATCCGTTTGAATGTACCGTGGAATACGATGGTCTTTGTTGAAAATTGATTGAAAAGCGTTTGAAACAGCCTTACCCGTCTTGCGCTTAATCGGTACGGCCCATAAGTATTTAGAAAATACATCGATAACAACTAGAATGAATCTAAATCCTTTATTCATCTTTGCATATGGGATCATTTCCACCACATCGGCTTGAAACAGCTCGTTTAATCCTTTTGTGATTACATGTCTTCTAGGAAAGTTAATGCGAGCAGGCTTATGTAACTCGTGGACAATTTGCTCCTTTACAGACATATTGCTAATATGTGTGTGTGTATGGCTGACGGCTATATGCGTGCGTTTTTAAGTTTCTTTTGCAACTGTTGAATATCTGCTTGTATTCGTGCAATGTCTATTCTAAATTGTGCTTTCACTTGTTGAATAGCAGCGTCTAATGTCTTATATATGCTATTCATAGAATCATCTATCCGTTTGGTTACGATTTGTGCAACAATAGCGTTCACAGTGACTGGAACAAGGTTACTCATCATCTCTTCAAAATGGTTAAAGTCTGCTCTTGTAACATACTCGCGCTAGAATTGTGTTATCATACTGTTTGTTGTCTCCTTCACAAGCGTGTCTATATACTGCTGAATAGTGGAACCACTTCCAAGCGTTGGTTCGCCCTCTTGCTGGTGTAGCGTTGCTAACCGCGATTCTAAGTACGCTTTCGTGACTGCATCATCATCTTCTTGTGGTGTAGCGACGCGCGCTAATCTCATGTTGTCAAAATCGTAGTAATCATCATAAGAAATATTGTAACATTATTTTGTAATGTTAACGATTAAACAAATCAATTAATTAATTAAAAATTCAGTAACTTGCATAAAGTATAGACAAAAATTCCGCAATAAATTACCTCATTTTAGTTAGGCTCCTTTATAATAAAAGACCAGCTTTACAAATAGCATCAGGCTACTAAATTCCAGCGGCAGGTCATCATTTAAAGCTCTAGACCCTCTTAAATCAAATACAATAAATCTCTTAAAAGTTTAGGTCGGTTACAGACTGACAAATCCGATAAAATTAAAATGTAATAGTATCTTTTAGCGTAAATAAAGGAAACCAATTTCAGTTTGAAAAGATTAACCTTCTTAATACTTTCGTTGATTGACAGCGGGTTAGACAAAACGAAATATTATAAATAGCAAAAACTATTTCCAATTTGATTTGTTCAAATATTACAAGTAATTTTAAGTAGTTTGGAGACATCCATTGTATTTAAAATCCATTTCGGATCAAGTATGTTAGCCAGTTTTTGTTAATGGCAGACGACTGTCTCCATAGGTATGGTCCACATTCTCAATAATTAATAAATTTGTAGAAAATACAATATAATTTAAACCCTTGGGAAAGTGATTGCATCCGTGACCATCATCTGAAAAGGGGTTGGATTTGGTTTCTGAAATCTTGTTTTGTGGGAGGTTCAGTTCAGTCATTGGATAACAGAAAATGACGTACATAATTATTAAGGTAGGAATTAGTCTATATAATTGAAGGCTTTAGCCAAAGACAGGGAGTTTTTCCAATGGAGCCGTCCGTGGTCGAGAAGTAGAGAGAAACGTAGTTCGCGGGTAGCGTTCTCCGGTAGCACAGATAGAATATTTCACTTCGTATCACGATATTAAAAATTGGAAAGGAGCGATAACTCTTCCAGTTTCGGGAAGGTTATGCCCATATGTTCGCGGATTTATAGTGATGCAAGATAAATATTAAAAAGTTTGTAGGCGTGTGACGCAGAAGTAAGTGATATTGTCGAGATTCTGCCGGGTTCGTGTGTCAGTCAATTCTTTAAGAATTATAAACAGAAGCAACAAGCGAGATTCTTTTCCCAAAATTTAAGAACTGTTCTACGTTGAAAAACAAACCCTCAAACAATAGACAATTTTTAGTAAGTAAGTTTTTATAGTTAAGTAGCATGACCAATTTTTAGTTAGTTTGTTTGTTAGGACGTTTTGGCCATAAACCGTAGGATTAATTTAGGGTACGATTTATAATATAGGTTTCTTTCATATACAAGTGTTTGATAACTACTTATATGTACTCAAAATTTTCATAAATTTCATAGTCACCTATTCACTTAAATTTCTAAATCAATGAATGTAAGAGGTTCACGTTTTTTATTTTTTTATCATGGAAGTTTTATAAGTAGTCAAAAGTGAGGAATTAATTAAAAGAATCAATTGTCCTCCTTGGGATGACAAGTCTCTCAAGGTTTTGTACGAACATTTGGACATTCTCGACTTGTCTGGCGCCCTTGGCAATTGTCATTAAGCCACAATATTTTATGAAAGGTAAGTGCCAAATCTTTTGTAGTATATTATAAATTAATTTAACCCTTTTTTTCAAAATTTTAACCCTCTATATGATCCACGACTTTCCGCTAGCTAGTGCCGGTGACCCCCTTTAATTTTTGTTTTACAGGCCGCCCCCATTGTATACTTTGACTGGAAGAGATACACTTAGTAGCTTTTCCGCCTGTAACAATATATGAAGCACAGTCAGACGCATGTCCAAACTTGTCGATAACCATCGTGATAATGAATAACAAGCCGCACGATCTACGCTATTATACGCAATTCGCGTAATTCTTCCATAATCGATGTAATTTCGTTGGTGTGACCTGCATCTTGTGAGGCGACCAGAAGCTTGAGCCGTTCACACAGTTCGTTGGGATCATCAAAGTATACATACTCCAGTGGCTTCTCGTTATAATCCATGAGTAGACCACCACCACTCGGGTTCATAGTTTGTTGTCGTAAGCTATACATTGCATTACTTCTTTTTTTAATGGCATAATCGTTAATTTCTTTAAGTGAGAATTTACCCAAAGGATTGAGAAGGAACAGTTGCTCATACAACCCTTTGCTACCGTTGTAGCAAAATCGTTCTACACACACCTTTTCACCAATCCCGAAGATAATGTCCGAATCGCCAATCATTAATTTTCCTGTCTCCGGATTGAAACGTACTTTATCCCTGCGCAAGTGCTCCGTGTCATTGTTATAATTACCAGAAAAGTTGGAAAACAGATTATCCACATAGTATCTTACCGATGGTAAGAATCAATGTAAGTAGGCCTGATGTTCTTCGCTGTTTAGGTACCGTTCGTACTCTGCATGGGTCTCTGGAGTGTTGCCGCTACTCTCCGATTCTTCGAAGGTGGACTCCACAGGCTGGACTGGGCTATGAGGATTGTGTTCCCATGCTTCCTCTATTGGTGGTGCGGCGATTGGTGTGGAACTGCGCACCCGATCGAGAAATTTAGGGCGTCTTTTAGGAGTAGATTGTACGTCATATTGTTGTGGTAACCAGTGCTGGCTTTCGATCTTGGACTCTTGTTTAATATCTTTCAGCAGACCGGTCTGAAGTGTTTGTAAACGTTTTGTAATAGGTGCATAGACTTTACTTAATGCAAGCTCCTTTCCAACCACACCTGCTTTTAGCGCTTGTAATTTCCTCTTGACTGCCTTTCGTACTTTTATATGAGTTCTTGTTTGGTTTTCACGTCGTCTGCCATCGTCTAGAAAGGGGTAGGAAGTGATATGCTATTTATGTGCTTTATAAGTATATATAGGTGTCAAAACCTTTTCGGTAGCGACCGCTCTGCAAATCGCCATCTTTATTGATCACCAGGAACCCATACCGATCTCGCCAGCATCCGCCACACAATTCTTTAAACCGGTTAAACGACATATCTGTGTTTACATGGTCAGCGTATACTTGTTTTAAATTGAGTTCGTCTTGTTTGAATAGCACTAGGACATTAGCATTGTCTCTAATCAATTGTTTAGGTATTTTGGAATAGGTCTGACATAGGTAAAAACAATTAATGGCCTTATGTCGACCTAAAGAAAAATATTCTCGCATTACATTTTGTTTATCGCACGACACGTCATCGAAAATAAATACCGAATTAGGTTTTGCATCCGCTGGAGTAACAACTGCATCCCATTTGTTAAACGCAAAATATCCTATTCCTTTTATTGGTAGTAATAACCTCTCTAGGTACTGATACTTTGGTTGATACAAAGATTTTGAGTAGAGATAAACGTTTTCAAAGCGTACACCATTCGGAAGTTTCAAGAGACCGATGACTACATTAGTTTTACCACAATTGGATGAACCTGTAATGATACACCGTATTGTTGACGGTAATAGTAGTCCATGCTTTTGCACGTTAGTGTTGTTGCTGCAGTTGTGGTCCGTAATTGGCAACGCCAATTGTTGCTTTACCAGACGCATTCTATCCATATACTAAAACGTAATTGCAGTATGGTATGATGATCAGTCTCCTTTAAACCTTTCGACTGACAAGATTAATGAGATCCTATCGTGGCTACGGGTTACTCAATAGTGCTATCAATCGTTTACCGGTAGAATTACATTTACCAGGCTATCGCTTCTGTGGACCGGGTACTAAGCTTCAAAAACGCCATTAGCGTAGTGATATAGGTGGTAATCCCTTAGACGAAGCCTGAAAACTACACGACATCGCCTACGATCTTTCTACAGACTTAACAACCCGACACCAAGCTGATCGACGTCTTGCCGAAACAGCATAAAAACGTCGTATTGCACCCGACACTTCGTTAGGTGAAAAACTTGCTGCGTTTGCAGTTGGTTCTGCAATGAATGCCAAAGTTAAATTTGGTATGGGTTGTAGCAAGAAAACGATAGGGTGCAAAGGAAAACGACGTGGTCAGCGTCTACGTACAGGAAGTGGTATACCATTCAAGCGTTTAATTCGCACTATTTGGGAACGCATTAAAAACGTTCGTCCGACCGATCTTATTAAAACTGCTAAACTTGCAGTGGCACCGATTAAAGATATAGCGGATGAGGTTCATGGCATCCCATGTGTAATTCCTGTACCCCAAACTGGTGACTTCCTACCTTTGATACCTGTTTTTGTAGCCCTTTCCGCAATTGGAGCGTTGTCGGGTGGAGCAGCTGGGATTGCAAAAGCTGTCAACGATGCTAACCTTGAACAACAACAATTAGATGAAGCGAAACGACATAATATGACACAAGAGGCAGTGACACTTAGAAAGGGTCTCTATTTGAAACCTTATCGCCGTTGACATAGACTGTACTTAAAGCCTTTACTTACACACGGGCAAGGTTTGCGTAAACAAAGACAACGAAAAAAAAACTCAACGCATTCGTTAAACCTATCTATGCGATCGTTGACCAATGTTGACTTGAACAAATACATAAAGCGTTTACCAATATCCCACTTTTGTGGAATATTCATGCGTAATTCACTTCCAAACACAATTCGTTGGCGAGAATGTGGTATTCTTAATCATGATACTACACGTGGTGTGGGAACTCATTGGACCACGTACAAAAAAGATGGTTCAAGGGCAGTCTATTATGATAGCATTGGTAATCTACGACCTCCGAGGGAACTTGTCAAATACTTAACCTCATCAGGACCATGCACTCTCTATTATAATTATAAACAATTTCAACCGCTTAACACTGTTACCTGTGGACACTTCGTATTGAAACTTTTACTGCAAAATAGTGCTCCGTTAAGTTTCTAACAACGCTATATATTATTTGATTTTTAGTGTATTTTTAGCTGTTTTGTATAAAAAGTGTTTAATTAAAAACCATATATTGCAAGTGTTTCAGGAATTTGCTTTTTATTACCCCACCCCAACTACGAATACGACTAGTTGTTAGTTTATCGTCAACCACCGAACATGTACACATTTACTTTAACTGGAACTGAATCTACGCTCACCGCAATCATCAACCCACCAATTGTTCTCGATGATGACCATGAATACGTTATTGGTCTTACAAACTTTGATACATATTTTTCAATTCCCAATGTAACGGAAGCGAACAATAAATTTTACATTGATGACATCGTGCTTACTTTACCAGAAGGAACTTATGAAGTGGCAGATATTAATAAGTTCGTACGACGTAATCTGAACGATTCCCGTGAACGCACTTCATCCAAACGTTATCTTATTGATATTCGAGCCAATAATAACAGCTTACCTACAGAAATCAAAGCATCAGGTATAGTGGATTTTACACAACCAAATTCACTTGCTTCATTGCTGGGTTTTGAGAAACGTAAGCTGCCAGCTCTCACTACTGCTATTTCGGACCATCCGGCACAGGTCTTTCCAATCAATTCTATATGTATTGAATGTAATCTTGTGGTCGGATTGTATCGCAATAGCAAACCAGTACACATTTTACATCAATTCTTTCCTGCAGTTGCTGCAGGGTACAAGAAGCAATTAGTGAATTGAAACTAGTTTAGTAGAAATATTCGAAGAAAACAAAATTTAGTAGGGGTTGATGTAAATAAGAAAAAGTATGGGTAAATAAGTAAAAGTAAAAGATAAATAAATAGGAGTGGTTTATTAAAAATATGAAGAGAGGATACATTTATGAAAAATAGAAAAAGTGTATGAAAATGGAAAAGGTATAGACAAATAAAGAGTGAAATATTAGTGGATTACAATAGGTAGTATAAATTTATGAAAAATGGGAGAAGCATAAATAGATAGGAATTAGGAAGATAAAATGTTTAGTACAGAGCCTTGTGTATATAATAATCATAAGTTAAGATAGGTGTAGATAGAATTTAAGATAGCAATTTAGAAATAGGATTAATTAAATTTTGCAAATAAAATAAAAATAGAAGAATTTTATCAATGGGGATTTAATTTCACGTTGGGCGCCAAAAATGGCATTGATCAAAATTTTCTATTTTAATTTGGGGGAATAATGCTATGATAATAGGGTAGTTTAGGGGTAGGTTAAGTCATGGGGGTTGTAGAATAAATGTAAGCAACTTCCACCTTAAGAAAAGCACATAATTCCAGAAATCATAAGAGTAAAACAGTCACTCTACATATTGTTAATTAAGAGGACACTGTATATAAAATACACGAGATTAAATGCATGAGAACGTAAAGATGTCTAAGTGTAGTTTACAAGTAAAGATAAGATTAAAACGCAACAAATTGCATCAAAATTAAATCACTGGGAAGCATAGATAATTTGGCATTACAAATATTTAACAATTGCGAAAATATTATCGTACACGCACTCTAAATAATTCATTATTAGAAAATCGTTACGTGACAGAAAGAAAATATTTGTTCAGAAAACCAATATTCTGTAGAAATAAACAAGCACCAGGGGATTCAATTTAGACAATAAAATTTAACAAACATTCGAACACGTGAGTTAATAAAAGTCAAAAGTTGGAAATTCTTGAATAATACCACGATATGCGAGTTGCGTACGTGACAAACAAGGCATGCATTGAAAGATTTAAACTAAATAATTGGTGAAAATTCCGAGGTATGCGAGATAAGGTAGAAGTATCGCCCTAAAACGTCAACAAGCCAATGAAATCAATCGCGGATACGGCTTATATATACGATAGTGACGAAGCGACAGGTTAGTCTATATTCAAACTGTGCAAGGACTATGTTTAAAGGTGTTAAAAGTTTACGTAACCAGTGAAATATAAACCAAAATAATTCAGAATTAAAAGTGCGAGAGTTTATGCAACGAAAATAAGCCTATCTATAAATAGACGTAAGTAAAACGACTTAATTAAATCCATTTCTAATCAGGGCTTTTAATACCGACATTTAATTTGGACATTTAATTTGGATTTTACTTCCGACATGGTTTTTAATTCCGATATGTAATTTGGGATATTTGAGACGACTTTGATTTGGGACTTCTAACTTTGAACATACTCTAATTTTGGAGATAATTTTAAAAATGAATGTATTCTAATTTGGACATATTCCGATTTGGTACGAATTTAATTGGAATCGATTTATGGAAGGCGATTCTTATATGGGGCAGGCATATCAATAAGCAAACCGAACACAGAAAGGGGATGCAGATCATAGACTAGGATGGAACTACAGAACCCATTCCAGGTTAGGTATCTTAATACACTTTATTATTGAAAACTGTTTTGATTTAATATTTGTCACATTGTATATTTGTAAAGAATCATCAAAAAGGATCACTTAAAGACTTATGAAAATGTAATAGATATCTTGGAACGTTCGAAGGTCCCTGAATAAGTAAAAGATATTTTTGCTGGCTTTCAGAAAAACATAAATCTGGTATATGTAGATATTCTGTACAAAAAGGAAATTTTTGAGTGTTGTAAATATTATCAACTATTATATTGTGTATTATAGAATTGCTTTATTTGACATTCAGTAAACTAGTCGGGGTAAAAATCCTAATCTAACATTTCATAACATTGGGGCTTAAAATAATAAAGGAATCAGTGGGGAATCATTAATCATTAATCCTAAAATCGATTGTTCAAAGGGGATATCACAGCAAATTTATGGTATGCCCAATCGTGAGGTAAATTTCACAGCAATATATATATATATATATATATATATATATTGTTGTGATACTGTAGCAATACTCCTGTATACCTTTTTTGTGAATTAAAAAAGGTTAAAATTTTTAATCTGTCGATTTTTGATTTTTAATATATAATTTTAATTGCGTCGGTTAGCTCAGTTTTTAATTACGCATGGAGCTTGCGACAATACGACAAACAAAGACTTCAAATTTACCTTCTACCTCTTCTTCCTCTTCTAATCTTTAAACCAAAACACCATTAAGCACAAATTATTAAAATGTTATAATGCAAAGTTAAAAATTCTCTAACTAGAACTTTCTTTTAATAATTGAATAAAAAAATTTAATAATTATCATTTCCAAAGTTGATCAAAAAGCCAGCAAAAATCCCCTTTATTATTATTAACTGAAGCCCCATAAACGTTCATTAAACTTCTTTAAATATTTACGTAATTTACAACGTGTACTCAAAAAAAAATATCCTTACCGACCCTCACGTAAATTATCATGAAAGCAATTTTTAAATTATTTAAATTGGAAATATTCAACAAAATGTTAATTTTTAAATCATCCAGTTTAGAAATGTACAACGAAATATTCACAAATAAAAATAATAAAACATTCAGATTGGCTAACCTGTTCTTTCCAGCTCGAATCAGTCCTTGGTCCAACTGCTTCTGTATTCAGCGTAGTGATTTTATACTCCCAACGTTAAATCTGTTTTGGACATGGTCTGCATTTTTCTTTATATTATTCTAGCGTCCTTTGTTAAACTTCTTGATAATTAATAGTTGAAGTAAATGCTTGTTGCATTTCCTCATTTGATCCAGTAATTATTTATAATCGCTTATCCAGTAATCATTCAGAGTTGCTTATCCAGTAATCATTTAGAATTGTTCTCCAGTAATTGTTTAGAATTATTCCCCAGTAATTGTTTAGAATCTTTTTTATTAATGTTAATATTAGAATTTAAATTAAAACAACTTTTAGTTACGCTTTTGAAGGGTAAAACGATCAACCTCCTAATTTTTCATAATTACCATTGTATTATTTCATACAACACAATAAATCACTTCACGTAAATATTTTTTTCTTAAGCGATCAGAACTAAGCCATACTTCATGTTGGACTAATTTGTATACAAATCCGGTCGTATTTAAATGCATCGTCTATCTATTGACAAGCGCAGAGTTCGTTGTTATGCATGATACTTTCATACCGGGTTTTTGAATATTCCATCGAATTTTATTGCTTTATTTCGAGTTAATAGCATTGATTCCCTTGGATTTTCATACTTCTAGATAAGTAGATTATTATTTGTTCAAATAAATTTGGCGAACTTTGATTTTATCCACCATGCCTTGTTCGTTTCCAATATATCAGGTGTCGATTTTAGCTTTCTAGTCACGTAGACTTTATATAATTTGTGTATTAAATTATAAGCGTTTGCTATCTTACACATTACTAAACCTGCTTGTTTTATTGGGATTCTTGGCGTAATAATGATGCGTTATCCATGTGTGTCGCGTTTCAGTTTACGTTTATGTTTTTTTACGACTTACGAATTTGTTTATTTAAATAAATCTTCTAAATATTTTTCATTAACTAAATTAATGATGATTACGGTTTATATACAGGGCGTTGTCATTTACTTTCCAGTCTAGTCATCGTATTTCTTGTTTTCTTCAGAAAACTTTCTCGTTCTCTGAGCCCTCATGTATTTTATATAAAGTGCGCTATATTATTGGTCCTAACTACCCCTAAATGACCTTATTAACACAGCAATATATATATATATATATATATATATATATATATTATTGATATGATAACACTGCACGCCGATGTAATTATATGTTCAGTCTCCTGCTGATCACCACCGCTGTCTTTTAATATCCTAAAGTTTAAATATGCCTCGGCTAGGGCAGTTCAATTCACACAGTGTAGAACGTTACGATAACAAATAATTTAGTCCTTTTTTATGTAATCCTTTTCCTGCTTTGAATGAGAAAAACGAGATCGACTAATATTTGTATAATGAAAAAGAAAAAAAAAATTATATACACTTCACAGCTTAATATGTTTTACTGTATGACAAAATAAACCCCTGAATCAAATAATAATAATTTTTAAATCGTTTATCCCCAAAATTATAGCTCCCTTTCCTTATTTTAAAGCCAGCAAAAATGACACTGTACTGTAGTGGAAAATCTTTGAACATTTAAGACTTTTCCCCTTTTTACGTAAATTTTCACGTATAGGAAAAAATTTTTGTTGACTACACAAAATATTTAGGTATAATAAATATAGTCAATGTTCAAAAATAAAGAAAAAATAATGCCTTATGCTAGATAGCTTTGACCTGTGGTTTTCCTCGTGCGTCTTTCTGGATCTGCTACTGCGTGCTGTGGATCAGTGCCCCAGGATCACTTTCAGTTCAGTTGCTCCATTTAATGCTTAAAACAATCGTCTGTTTAGTGTACCTTTGCATAGATTTAAACCAATATTTTTATTCGGATTTCTTCCCAATACTATCAATTTATTTAGTTTCCAAATTTTACCCCGTTTAATCAATAATTAAATACTTGTTATTTTACCAAATATTTCATAATCTCACTTAGATTTATAGTCTTTTCTTAGTTTTACTTACAGTTACTTGGATTTACGTAATCTCACTTAAATTCCCCTGTCTTTCTTAGTCTTACTTAGAGCCCTAAATTATAAATCTTAAAAATTAATTAATTAATAAACTTTTACTCACGTTTTCCAGCAAACGGTGAAACTTGTTTCATTTATTTGTCACTATTATTTACTTTAAAATTCTCTAACACCACTTTCACAAATATTTAATTATTTCAATTCTAATATTCACTCATTGCGTAAATTTTTGGCTCTAAATGATGTGGACTGTGCTCAGTTTGAATGAAGACTGCCTGCTTATCAAATTTGCGTGTTATATAAGCAACGCCCCATCTAAAATTCATTGGTTATCGGCGTTGTTTGTTCAAAGTTTACGACCAGTCATAGGATGTTTTGAATATTTTGGGCTTTTACAGGTATACATCTGATAATAGCACGTCTGAACGACGTCTTGGTCACGTAGGATACCAGTGGATTTCTCTTAAGTATTTATTTTAGACCGTCTATTTTGGTGTTATTACAGAAATTTCTAATTCGTCTTGGCACGTAATTCAACTTATGGCTTTTGTTTGTCTAGATAATACTTTGGGATTTGTATTAACTTCATGCAGAAAATCATGTAGACGAAATGATCTAAACTAACATGTTTCTGTTTACATCTTGCGTTTCCAAAACGTATTTATTTCGAAAGATGGGTTTATTATCAAATGCTATGTTATCTCCTTTCACTATCGCATGTTTAATTTTAATAGGAATTGTATCATTATTTCCTAGCTTTTACCGCATTTACTGCGTATCTATTTACAATTTACGAATGCTTTTTGGTTTAAGATAAGTTTGATTGCGTGTAGAGTTATTTCTTTTGCCGAATGTGTGTTTATTGTTGAAGGATATGCTTGCCGGCATTAATTAAAGTCAATTGCGATCCTTATACAGGGTGTTAAATGTTTGCTCTTTGCATAATATGTAAATTACGTATTTTTCATAATAAATAAGTGTAGTTTTCTAACTTCTAGTACTATTTACATGTATTGTGTGACCATTATGACTCAATATATACCCCTAAATAACCCTCTTATCATAGCAATATATATATTGCTGTAATAAGGGGTTGTTTAGGGGTGTATTGAGTAGCAAGGGTCGTGTAGTAACCATAAATTGCGATGGGAAGCAGAAAACTGCATTTATTTAGCAGAAAAATAGGTAATTCATACATTATGTAAATAGCAAGCATTTAACACCCTGTATATAGACCATAATTAGCTTTAAACAATGCGAATAAGCATATCTTACAACAATAGTACTTGTATTTAGCAGGAAAATAGGTAATTCATACATTAGGTAAATAACAAGTATTTAACACTCTGTATATAGACCATAATCAATTTTAAGTAATGCAATATGTTTCAGAATATCTTTCAGTAAAAGTACGCGTATTCAAGAGAAGTGATAGCGCATGTAATTAAACACGCATTGAGAAGTGTTCTAATTAGTTTTAAAACCTAACAAAGCTTTATGTAAGTACGTGGAAACAATAAACATTTTTGATAAGAAAACTCACTTCAAACACGCGTAAAATAAACGAAAATTGAAGTAAAGTTACATCATTTATTTTGTAAAAGGCGATATCTAAGCAAAACAACGTATGGTCAAGATAGCGAATAATAAGGTATCAAGCAAACACCATTACATGGAAAACCGATATATTACATCAGAAACCACTTCAAGATGCAGGAAATACAAAAACCTTATTGGTTAAGATATCTACAGACTTATTGAAAACCCAGCCCACATGCAAGTGGGAACAGCCTATATTTAACACCGAGCAATGATAAGACGAGTCAGTTTAAAACTCAGGCAGGGCAAAGCAGCGTCGCTGCGAAACAGAAAGTCACGCTTAATTTAATATTTAATCATATATAATAGTGTATAGTGACAATTAAGTGCAACAATTATGAAGACTTCTTTTGCCGTTTAACGGCTTCTAATGGGTTGATGATATTTCGAATGGATGGTATAATACTTCAAATGTGTGGATAGATATAATACTTCAAATTCGAGTGGATAGATATTATAATTCAATTGTGTTGATGATAATTCGAATGTGGGGATATTTTAAATGGATTAATATAATATTTCAAATCAGCGTTGACGATTTTGGAACAATTCTGGTACAATTTTGAGTTGCGAGAATCAATGCAAATAAAATAAAGAAGCACGAAGTAATTTATGGAAAACGAGGAGTTCAACTAAACAGAGCAGTTATAGACGAATGAAGACAACAAAGGGCTGTTGATCCACAACCCGAACAACCTGTAACAGGTCAGATCTAATTAGTTTTAAGATATTTTTTCTATTTAAATTTCAATACTGAATTTACTTAATTTATATAAAAGTATAACGAAGTCAGCAACAAACATTGCATACGTTAAAAGTACGTAATATATTATAAAGGGGTCCAGAACGTTCCAGGTCTCTTTGGTAAAAAGAAGTAGTTTTTCGTGACTTTAGATTGATTTTAAAGCATATAAATTTTGGGGGTAAATGATACATGTGATATTGATTGATTAAGGAGTGTATTTTAATATTTTTCAAAACTTGTAAATAATATTTCTTTTCATTATATGAAATTAATTGACTTCGTTTTATAATTCAAACAAATAGGTAATCATAAAGGGGTGGAGGAGAGAAAAATTGATCATCGTAACGTTGTGCACTCTGTGTAGATTAAAGAGGGCTAGCCGTGGCATAATAATAAAATTAGTAAGAATAAATTTGATTTAAGAACACAGAGAGGTGGAGTTAAGTAAAAACGTCCATAACACCGAGTACGGCGTTATAATATCAATATATATTACTCATATTTAGACCAGGGTAGAAAATTAAATAATCACATCAAATAATTTTAATCACCGTGTATAATGAATATTATTAGATAATACGCGTTATTAAAACCGTGAAGCATAAAAATTTATTTGTTTCAGTAAAAATAAGAGATTTAAACCATGTACAAGACGCTTTATATCAAAAGAAACAGTATTAAAAAAGCTCTGCGTGTAATGTAATTATTCCTAAACAAATGGAAATTACGTGCAAAATTTATATTAATTAACTCTATTTCAAGTAACCGGTATTGAACAAAACGTACAGATAATAACTAATATTTAGTTAGGATTCACTAAAAATTAAAGGCTATTATTTTTAATTGAAGTTAATTAAATCGTTAGTAACAGATAATATCTATAGAAACTTGTAAAACCCACTAAAATGTAAATCCTAGAAGTGTTAGTTAGAAGTAGGATGTTTGAACACACCTGCGTATTTTAAAAGGCAATTTCAGTTTAATTTGTTTAGATAAACATGTCGATTCTAAGGATATTGGAAACGGTCAGATGCTTTAGCACGAAATACAAAACAGGGTTTATTTAAAAGCTCATTCGGCGAAAATTTTGCAGATAATTAATGTTTACAAAGAATCTTGGAGAAACCGGGGCTTAATATTCACGAGAATGTGCGATACGGGGTTATTTAACCCAGATAGTCCACATGGACTAAAATATAATCGATAATAAAGAATATCAATTTGCACCAATACGAACAGGTTAGAAAAGGAAAGAGAAATGCGTCAAGCAAAGACACATATAGTAAAAGGCGTGATTTAAGCAACGTCACGAGGGTCACAATTGGTTGAAAATAGGATGCAAATATCAGAGGTAGAAACAACAATTTCTGTACAAAATTAATTAGTTTTTCTCGGACATGTTTGCGTGCCGTATGTAATTTCTGAGTTTTAAATGGGGCGAGTAAAAATTCGTAAAACCGACGCGCGAGCGACGGACTGGGAACATGGCATGAGAAATTCTTTAGAATTACCCGTTTTGGGGAACAGACCGACAGACAGGCTTTTGCTATATATACCGGTGGTAATATGAATTTCGGCCTCTTAGACTTTTGACTATTCGATGCGTTAAAAGCTCTTACATCCGCGACTTGATTCAAGATGTTAAACAGTGCATTTTAGTTTGATAAAATAATTTAAAATTTTGCTCGTATATTTTAGTGATTCAAAATAGTTTGTTATTTACGTGCTAACATGAATGTACTTCAGTGCACTTAGATACAAGGTAATGAAATTTAGTATCACTGTACCAATTAGCAAAATTTACAACGACAAATGTATACACAAAAGTAGGCAGTGTTGGCGTATATTGGTGAAAGACGCATGAATTTCTTGGCTATTTTTCGGGGTGTTAATAATTAAATGGTTCAAATACGTGTCTGGATCCACGAAACAAGGGTCAGATATACACAGATGAGTTCCGGAAAAGCCCAGAAACAACTTTAAATAAATGGTGATGGAGAAAATTTTAAAAGCGTTGAGAATTAGAAGCCGTAAATATAATCCTGTTGGAATGGTGTGATTAACTAAAGGGACGATGTACATTGAAGCTACGAGGACAGTGACCTTCAGGTAAATTATACTATTTTGTTTGACATTTTGTGTGTGTTGAATTACTTTATAATTGATTTACTTTAAATGGACATTAGTGAAATTGTACTAACCATAAAATTTTAATGTTAAGATGAAATTTGCTTGTTTAAGTAGAAAGGGGTATTTAGTATTGATGTTCTGGATTATGATGAAATTTTAGGTATGTCTTTGAGCTCAATTAGACGAACCTGGTTAATTAACGTAAAGGGGTGGTAGATGCTCCCTTTTTACTCTGCTTATATTGTTATATTAATTAGTAGGCATCCAACAAGGACTTTAATTCTGGATGCACATTAAAATGATAATAAAATTAATCTTGAAATTCCTTTTAAAACTGAATTTTATGCTGAAATTTAATTTGAAAATTTAATGTATTCTGAATATTGATGTAAATAGAGTTAACGTTGATGTTTGTGGTAGGAATGTGTTGTTTAATTTTATGAATGAGGAGGTTTATAAAATTAGGTGAGCAGCCGAGGCGAAAACAGGATCACAGCAGTTTATGACGCCCAATCGGTGGGACAAGAATTTTTTTTGTTGAAAGGAGCCAGTTCCCGCATTCAAAGGAGCATTTCACAGCATATATGGCGACCACAACGTGAGGGCTCGAATTCCAGATAGTGTTTAACTATTCCAGGAAACTGGCGATCTGAGAGAGAGAGTTTCTGTGTGTGTATAAATTTAAGAGTATTTTAGAGTGTGTGAGAGTGATTAGAACGTATGCAGAGAAAGGAGTGGTTAAGGAGTCAAGGAGTGGAAATTGGAAGTGACGATAGTGCATTGTGTGGGAAAAATTCGAAAATGGAAGAAGCAAGAGGCAGTAGAGATCAGTCGAGGACGGAATCAGGGGATCAAGGAAATGAGTTAATGATGAGAATGTTAGAGGAAATGCGATTAGCTAGGAGGAATCAATAGAAAATTAGAACAGCTAAGCGATGAATCGAATAGAGCGAGAGGACTCAAATCGAAAATTTGACCGAATGAATGAGACATTAACAGGAGTTAGGAAACCCTAAGTGAGAAAATAGACAAGACGAATAAAGAAGTTTCAAAATTTAAAATAGTCTTACCGTAAAGATGGGGAAGTTAAAAATAGGGTTGAAAAAATGAGCGTGATATTACAGGTCTTCGACAGGAAATGGGACATTTAAAGTCCGAAGTACGCATGTTCTGTGAAGAAGAGATTAATGTAAAATGACTGAAGTGACGGACTCATGTAGGGATCAGTTAGGCAGGGTAGAACGCGAAGTTAGTAGTATTAAATACAACATGTCAAATTTAACGGGGATGGTCCCAGATTTTCTACAGGTGGAGTATCATTGGACCAACACATGAAGTTTTATGGCGATAACAGGGTAAATCCACAAATTTTATTAATAGCGTAAGAAATCTAGTGGGAAATTTATTTGACGAACAGACTAAACTGAATACGATAAAGGCTTTATTAAAGGACAACGCGGAAGCATGGTACAATTTAGTAGGACAGGACATAGACACTTACACGGACTTTGAGGACAGATTTTTAAAGCACTACTGGAGTGACCACAGACAAGACCAGGTACGAGACGACTTAATCACAGGGAAATTTAAGGGAGAATTTTCAGGAAGTAGAGCAATATGCTATACGCAAGTATAGCATAGCAAAGCAACTGAACCCACCACTGACGGACCGACAAATTATCAAGTATTTATCACGACACTTCGAGGTAGAAATAAGACAACACGTAGCACTACAGAACATAGTGGACAGAGAAATGTTTTTAGAATACCTGCAGAGGTACGACGACGTAAGTAGTGGACGACCTCGGGATAATAGGGAAAGACAGATCAACACAGTTAGGTTTGACAATAGACGGGACAACTATGCTAGAAGGGGGAATAATTACCGATACCAGCGACAGAATTGGGAACAGAGACGACCATACGTTAGGAGTAATAGTTTAGGAAGGGGACCTGCACCGAGACCTGGACCTACCAGAATGAATAGTTCACCAGACATGAGCGGGACTGCTAATACAGACACGGAACGAGTGGAAACGCCTAGGACATACGCTGAGGTGACGGCTAGACCAGGACCGAGTAGGGAAAACAGACCTGGACAGGATTTTTAGAACGCGACAAACCACTAGATTTCAGTGTAAATGTATATGAACATCCACGTGAATTTTTCAAAATTGAGGAGGAAGTAGAGCCAGAAACTGTAGAAAAATTATGTTTGCCAATTATTAATTTAGAAATTTTTGAGAATAATGTAGAAGTATTACTTGATACAGGGGCAGAGGCGAGTTTAATATCGGAGGAATTCGTCAGCAAAATTAGGGATAAGGTTTGTGATAGAATTATGCCTATAAAGCGTAGCCATTTAGTAGCTCCAAATAAAAGAAGTTTGCTGTAGTAAATAGTGTTGTGGTGCTTAGGATAGATATAGGAGGTTTAAGCTGTGAACAGGAGTTTGTAATTGTACCTGGACTGAAGTTTCAGAGCATTTTAGGTGTTGACTGTATGATGAAGTTAGGGGTTTTGATAGATATGGAACGGAAGGTAATAAGGATTAAGGATAGGGTAGTGCCATGGAAGGGCAGTTATGAAGTCACAGAGGATGACACGGGGTTTAGTATTAATGTAGTAGAGGTAGAGGATGATGAAGGTAAACAGATCAACACAATAAGATGTCCAGAGGATAGGAGAGTAGAGGTTCAAGCTTTATTACAAAAACATGCAGAATTAGTGGGGGTAGAAGCAAGCACAGCGTTAGGCTATGAGCACAGATTGGAAGTGGATAATTCAGAACCGTTCAACGCAAAGGTTTATCCAATTCCAGCAGCATATCGGGAGCAGGTGAAGGCAGAATTAATTAAAGATGCACGAAAAATTAGTCAAGGGACCAAACCGCAATTCCATTGTCCACCATCCATGGACACACTTTTGACGAGGTTAAATGGCAAGTTTGTTTTTAATAAAGTAGATTTAAGGAATTCATTCTGGCGGATTCCATTACACAAGCATTCTAGAAGGTACATAGGAGTTTCTGTAGAGGGAAAAATTGATAATTTTAAAGTAGTATCGTTTGGTTTGTCGGCAGAAAAGAAAATAACAATAAATAAGAAACAGACAAGTGTAGGGATTGAAGAAGAAGCAGTATTTAAGAGTCAGGATAATAGGGATGATAAGTTTATTGTATGTGAGATAATAAGGATGATAAGTATAGATATAGAAGGGGGAGAAATAGGGATGAAGAGTATTAGGATGGTAAGAAGAAAGACTTGCAGGGTCAAGAAGAGAGTTAGATTCAAATAAATTGATGAACAAAGGATAGAGATAGGTGAATTTTAGTATAGATATAGAAAATAAAGCTAGGTATAGGATAAATATGGGAGATAATTAGGAATAGGTTTAGGATGAGAATAAAGAGTAAATGTAGGAAGAAAATAAGATAGGTTAAGTGTAGATATTTCATAGAAGATTAGTGGAGAGTTAGGAATAGAGTAAGAGTAGGATAGGCATATAGGATTAGGTAGGGGGAAGTAAAGTATAGTGAAGATTAGTTAAATAGGATAGGTATATAGGATGTATATAGGATTAGATGGATAAGTAGGATGAAGTTAGGGATAATTTCAGTTTATAAAATTAAGTGAGAGTTAGGAATAGGATAGGGATATAGGATAGGTGTAAATATTTTTTGAATTGGAGATAAAGTAGGTAAGTTAGATAGATAAGGATAGAGAGAGATAGGCAATTTTTTTTGTAAGTTTTTTTTGTAATTTTTTGTCTAAATGCTTTATATTTGCATTCAAATAAGTTGGATTATTTGTATTCAAATAGGGGGAAAATACTCATATTTAGACCAGGGTAGAAAATTAAATAATCACATCAAATAATTTTAATCACCGTGTATAATGAATATTATTAGATAATACGCGTTATTAAAACCGTGAAGCATAAAATTTATTAGTTTCAGTAAAATAAGAGATTTAAACCATGTACAAGACGCTTTATATCAAAAGAAACAGTATTAAAAAAGCTCTGCGTGTAATGTAATTATTCCTAAACAAATGGAAATTACGTGCAAAATTTATATTAATTAACTCTATTTCAAGTAACCGGTATTGAACAAAACGTACAGATAATAACTAATATTTAGTTAGGATTCACTAAAAATTAAAGGCTATTATTTTTAATTGAAGTTAATTGAATCGTTAGTAACAGATAATATCTATAGAAACTTGTAAAAACCCACTAAAATGTAAATCCTAGAAGTGTTAGTTAGAAGTAGGATGTTTGAACACACCTGCGTATTTTAAAAGGCAATTTCAGTTTAATTTGTTTAGATAAACATGTCGATTCTAAGGATATTGGAAACGGTCAGATGCTTTAGCACGAAATACAAAACAGGGTTTATTTAAAAAGCTCATTCGGCGAAAATTTTGCAGATAATTAATGTTTACAAAGAATCTTGGAGAAACCGGGGCTTAATATTCACGAGAATGTGCGATACGGGGTTATTTAACCCAGATAGTCCACATGGACTAAAATATAATCGATAATAAAGAATATCAATTTGCACCAATACGAACAGGTTAGAAAAGGAAAGAAAATGCGTCAAGCAAAGACACATATAGTAAAAGGCGTGATTTAAGCAACGTCACGAGGGTCACAATTGGTTGAAAATAGGATGCAAATATCAGAGGTAGAAACAACAATTTCTGTACAAAATTAATTAGTTTTTCTCGGACATGTTTGCGTGCCGTGTGAATTTCTGAGTTTTAAATGGGGCGAGTGAAAATTCGTAAAACCGACGCGCGAGCGACGGACTGGGAACATGGCATGAGAAATTCTTTAGAATTACCCGTTTTGGGGAACAGACCGACAGACAGGCTTTTGCTATATATACCGGTGGTAATATGAATTTCGGCCTCTTAGACTTTTGACTATTCGATGCGTTAAAAGCTCTTACATCCGCGACTTGATTCAAGATGTTAAACAGTGCATTTTAGTTTAATAAAATAATTTAAAATTTTGCTCGTATATTTTAGTGATTCAAAATAGTTTGTTATTTACGTGCTAACATGAATGTACTTCAGTGCACTTAGATACAAGGTAATGAAATTTAGTATCACTGTACCAATTAGCAAAATTTACAACGACAAATGTATACACAAAAGTAGGCAGTTTTGGCGTATATTGGTGAAAGACGCATGAATTTCTTGGCTATTTTTCGGGGGTGTTAATAATTAAATGGTTCAAATACGTGTCTGGATCTACGAAACAAGGGTCAGATATACACAGATGAGTTCCGGAAAAGCCCAGAAACAACTTTAAATAAATGGTGATGGAGAAAATTTTAAAAGCGTTGAGAATTAGAAGCCGTAAATATAATCCTGTTGGAATGGTGTGATTAACTAAAGAGACGATGTACATTGAAGCTACGAGGACAGTGACCTTCAGGTAAATTATACTATTTTGTTTGACATTTTTGTGTGTGTTGAATTACTTTATAATTGATTTACTTTAAATGGACATTAGTGAAATTGTACTAACCATAAAATTTTAATGTTAAGATGAAATTTGCTTGTTTAAGTAGAAAGGTGTATTTAGTATTGATGTTCTGGATTATGATGAAATTTTAGGTATGTCTTTAAGCTCAATTAGACGAACCTGGTTAATTAACGTAAAGGGGTGGTAGATGCTCCCTTTTTACTCTGCTTATATTGTTATATTAATTAGTAGGCATCCAACAAGGACTTTAATTCTGGATGCACATTAAAATGATAATAAAATTAATCTTGAAATTCCTTTTAAAACTGAATTTTATGCTGAAATTTAATTTGAAAATTTAATGTATTCTGAATATTGATGTAAATAGAGTTAACGTTGATGTTTGTGGTAGGAATGTGTTGTTTAATTTTATGAATGAGGAGGTTTATAAAATTAGGTGAGCAGCCGAGGCGAAAACAGGATCACAGCAGTTTATGACGCCCAATCGGTGGGACTAGAATTTTTTTTGTTGAAAGGAGCCAGTTCCCGCATTCAAAGGAGCATTTCACAGCAATATATATATATATATATATATATATTGCTGTGATATCTCCTTTACAGTAGGCCCCACGTTTGGGCATGTCATAAATGCTGTGATATTCTCCCTGAACAATCATGCCCCTACGATGGGCGTCATAAAATGCTGTGATATTTCTGCCTCACGATTTGGGCATAATAAAATGCTGTAATATTAATCCCAGCGTTGAGCCATCATAAATTTTGTTGTAAAATTGTGAAATGTACCCCTAATTCAATCAAGCACTTATGACGTGGAATGTTAAGTGATGTTTTTTGCCCCGACTAGCTGATTTAATTAAATAAAGCAATTCTACAATACACAATATAATGATTAAATATTTACAACTTTAAAAATTTTCCCTGTGTGGTACACGTTGGAGTGTATAAAATCGGGACAGCTCCAGAACGTTTCCCAAAGCGTAAAGCTTAGCAAATGGACTGTAATTATATGTAATTGGAGGTAAGGCGCGAAAAACAGTAACATAGGTCAAACCGTAATTAATGCTTTGCTTACCTTGCAATGTTGTTCACCAATTAACTCCCGCGAAGATGTTGTTTACCGGTCGACGCAACTTGGTCGGGCAGCAGCACTTATGCACTCGCGGTTATAGTTATTAGGTGTTGAGTCGGTGAAACGATACGAGAGAGTGTCATGTTGGTCAAGCGAAAAGGCTTTATCGCTCCGCCATATGTATAGCACAACAATAATATACGATAAGGCCATCTATATTGTCAATCGCTGACCTCCAACTGTATGAAGTTTTAACATACCCCCCAACCAAAATGGTAAATTTTGTTGTATACCGTGAAATGAATGGGAGAAAAAATGAAAAAAAGAAATTAAAAAAAAAAATGTCTAAGTATGTTTAAATTAATCGAGTACTCTGCATTTTTGCTTCCTGCATTAAAATATAAAATAAAACATAATTTGTAGAGAAAGAAGAAAAAAATAAAAATTGCATGTTAGAATTCTGAATTACTTATGGTGGAGGAAGTGGTACCACCTTGTTAATTGGGCGGACCGCTTCGCCTGTGGGTGTTTTTAGCTTTACAACTCTTGTTACACCATCTTTACCCGGAAAAAGCTTCGCCACTCTCGCCAAAGGCCAATACTCCGGGGGTGAATCGGGGGTATAAAAAGTACTAGATCCCCTTCTTCTATGGTTTTGGAAGGGGTGTTCCATTTAGGCCTTTGCTGTAAGCTGTGCAAGTAGCCTATAGACCAGCACTTCCAAAAGCTCTGTACAAGTTGTTGGGACATTTGCCAACGACTAAGCCGATTCGCAGGAACTTTTTGTAGGTCCACTTCACACCGCGTAATTAAAGGCCCACCAGTTAGAAAATGGCCCGGAGTCAAGGCATCCGTGCCTTCGTTAGGTGACGTTGTAAGTGCGCAAAATGGACGGGAATTTAAGATTCCTTCTATGCGGGTCA
This sequence comes from Platerodrilus igneus, assembly GCA_036346225.1. NCBI lineage: Eukaryota > Metazoa > Arthropoda > Insecta > Coleoptera > Lycidae > Platerodrilus > Platerodrilus igneus. The sequence goes on from JARFIW010000574.1 coordinate 2,640,042, forward strand.
CAACTGTGCTAAATTCCTCTAGAGAAAGTGTTGTTCTACCCACTATTCGTTTCAAGTGAAATTTAGCACTTTTGACGCCTGCTTCCCAAAGCCCCCCAAAATGGGGTGCATAGGGAGGGTTGAAACACCGATCAATACCCCTAGAGGATAAGTAGTGCGCAATGACGGGGTTAGCTTGATCAAAATGTTTATATATTTCTAACATGTCTCTAGCCGCCCCACGAAAATTTCGGCCCTGATCGGAGTATATGTTCGTGGGTAACCCGCGTCTGGCTATAAATCTATCTAATGCAGCAAGGCAGGCTTCCGATGTTAAAGCTGTGACAACCTCCATATGTATGGCACGTGACACCATACAAATGAAGAGGGCAATATATGCCTTTTGAAATTTTGTCGATCGCAACGAGGATAGCTTGATTGTAAAAGAATCGGCAAAATCCAAACCAGTATGCGTAAAGCATCGTCCGGGTTCGAGGCGATAAAGCGGAAGATCTGCCATAGGAGGCTGAATAGGCTCCCCTTGGAAGCGATAGCAAGTCAGGCAGCGAAATATTCTACTTCGAATTAACTGACGGATACAAGGAATCCAAAATGTACGGGTAACTAATGATTGAGTTAGCCGCGGACCCCCATGACTTGAATATATGTGATAGTAATCACATATTAATACAGCTAACCTGCTGTTTTTTGGGATAAGGTAGGGATGTTTGCTAGTTATAGAAAGGCTGGAATGGCGCAAACGGCCCCCCACCATGACTAATCCCGTGGGAGAGAGAAAAGGTGACAACGGACGGTACATTTTGTGCTAGGTTGCCCTTTTCTAGTAAGACGATATCGTCGTAGATGTGCTCGTACTGAGTAATTCTAATGGCAAATGTGAGAGCGCTACGGTACTCAGAGGCATTTAACGGACCAGTAGTCCTTGCAAGATTACGTTTGCGTGCAAGGCAGTTAAACGTGAATCTTTTAACGTACGCAAAAATTCGTTGAACTTTTAGCAAGTTCGAGGACCTTTGTAGTACTACCAAGTATTGTTTCACATCAACAGTAGAGACGAGTGCGTATTGTACGGCTTTAAACCCGTCTGCAATATTGTGTGTGTATTTATCACTTGGCCAATCACAATAATCGCGGTATAAAAAATCAGGACCCTGCCACCAGACTGTACAATTCAGTAGTTCGGATGGCCTCAACCCTCGGCTTGCAGGATCGGAAGCATTCGCAGAACTGGGAACGTATCTCCATATGGCTGTGGGTTGATTTTCATGAATTTGCACCACTCGGTTCGCAAAAAATAATTTTAACTGATAAGGTGGCGTACAAATCCACGTCAGTGTGTTTGTAGAGTCACTAAAGCATATTGGATGATCTAGTAAATTGATGGTGTCAAATGCTAATGCTGTATGTTTCATTAGTTTTGCCAAAAGACATGCCGCTCCTAATTCAAGACGAGGAATGGTCCACGTTTTCAAAGGGGCTACACGGGTTTTGGAAGCTATCAAATGTACATATATTTTTTCATCAACTTCAAATCGCAGATAAACAACAGCGGCCATCGCTACGGAACTGGCGTAGGAGAATCCGATTAAACGGGCTTGACTATTGCCGATTTTCCAAATAGATCGTGGTATTGTTATGTATTCGAGAAGTGGCAGTTCAATTTGAATTTGCTGCCATTCTTGAAGAATTTCTGCGGGCAATTGTTCATCCCAATCCACCTTTGTAGCCATAGGCGTTGCATAAGGCATTTGAGAAGAACCGTAAATGGACTTAAATAACCATTAATATCGAATATGCGTGCTATGCGTGACAAAATTCCTCGCTTAGTAGGGATGTCTGCAATATTTGGAACTTTACATCTAAATGTATCGGAACCCATATCCCAACCGAGACCCAGAACATCACGTGTTGTCAAAGTAGGATCAGAGTTCGGTAGATTTAGAACGCCCGTCTCCGACTTATCAATAACTGAAGTGTGTGAACTTCCCCATTTTCCTAAGTCGAAGTTACCTAGTTTTAGTAAATTGATCAATTCATTTTTTAGAAGGAGAGTTTCTTCTACAGAATCGGATCCAGTCAAAATATCATCAATGTAAGTTGATGATCTAAGGGCTCAGGAAGCCCGGGGTACAGTGACCCTCGTCTTCTACCAACTGCTGTAGAACACGAAGGGCAAGGAAAGGGCTACAGGTAGCGCCAAAAATAACGCGGGTATGTTCATATTCCGTTAAAGGTTCACAAGGGTGAAACCTCCAAAAAATATGTAAAACTTTTCTATCTTCTGGGTGAACGACTATAGATCTAAACATTTGTCGAATATCGCAAGTGAGTGCGACTTGAGGTATTCGAAATCTTGTTATTACAAGACCAATATCAGATTGTAATTTGGGACCCGGTAAAAGAATATCATTGAGACTTGTACCATTAATATCCCTATCGGCAGGACTAAACACGACTCGAACTTGAGTACAAGAGGGCTTATTTTTAACCACGCCGTGGTGAGTCATGATATATAAGGACTGTTTCACAGCGGGAGTGAGTTGTCCCTGCGATATATAATTAGCAATATTTTCTGAATATAATTTATAAAAGTTTTTGTCGCGTGCAAATCGAGCTTCTAGTTTTAGAAAGCGATTGGTAGCTAATTCTCGTGTTGAACCTAATGTTCGGGTGGTGTTTTCCATGAACGGTAGTCGAACCACATACTGGTCTAACTCGTTTCGTATAGTAGTGGACTTGAAATAATTTTCACAAGCCACGTTTTCAGGCGACATTGGCGGCGTAAATGGTATTTCTTCAGCTTCCCAGAAGGCACGAATGGTGTCGCTAAGGGACGGTTCTTCCGAGATGCTAGTGTACAACGCAACACCTGAATACGGTTGACTTAAAGTTGGTACATCACCCATAATAACCCAACCAAACGAGGTAAGAAGCGCAGATGGCTTGCCTGTTAAACGCAACGAATCGTTGGGTGTGGCATCTAGGACAGCTTGAACACCTAACAGCATATCGACCGGAGCGGAAATGTGAAATTCAGGATCCGCCAATTGTAGAGACGAAAATTTGTCTATTAAATGCTTAGATAAATTTGCTATCGGAAGATCTGCGGTAATACGAGATAAAACAACAGCCTGTAAATTTAAAAAAACGTTTTGATCATATATTGATGTAACGTTACAGGTAGCAATTCCATGAACCTTTTCTAGCGGAGATTGGCCTACTCCACGTATTTCTAAAGGACATTTCTTGCGTTTAAGACCTAACTTGTTAGCTAAAGATAATGTGATGAAATTAGAATGCGACCCTTGATCTAAAACCAAGCGACAGCGATGCCAACTACCGTCACAGGCTAAAATTCGTACCTGCGCCGTGGCTAAAGCGCAACGGTTCCCTGTTCATTTGCACAGGAATGAACAAGAGAGACTGGAGCAGGAAAATGTTCAGCCGAATTAGCGGCACCTGAAGAGTGTCCTACCGCGCTTTGTGGCGGAGTCGGAGTACTGCATGAAATTGGTGCCTCGATACACAGTAGCGTATGGTGCATTTACTACCGCACCGTTTGCACTGATATTTTGACTTACAAGTCGAAAGGGATGTGGTGATAAACACGCAAAACATCTATGATATTGCTTTACCATGTATTGCCTTTCTAGAGTGGATAAAGCTAATAATTTTGGACATCTGTAAAATTTGTGGAACTGATCGTCGCACGCAGGACAGGGCTTAGAAACGGCCTGCTTTGCATTAAATCGTCGTGAAGTAACTTCCTGTGTGGACATTGTTACACGCTTATTGTTTACAGAATTTGTATAATATGGTTGAGGGTTAGCCCTTTGTGGTGGACTAGACACATTTTTTGATGGTGGTGTATTATTGTTACCGCTCACCAATGCTAAGATAGAACATTTGTTGCGTAAATATTTTATAAAATCGTTAAATTTCGGAAATGTTTGATTTAAATGTTCCTTTTCGAATTCTTGTCTCGACTTCGGGTCTAATAAACCGAGGGAAAAAATAAAATATGTAATCGGCCAACTCAGGTAGCTGCATGTCGATAAGAGCTGTGACGTTGGCTTGCAGGGTTTCACATAAATCACTAAGAACTTTTGGGGAATCCGTCTTTAGTTGAGTTAGTGAAAATATTTTGGATAAATAATGATTAGCAATTAACCGTTTATTAGTGTAGCGTTGAACTAAGAGATTATAAACAACCATATAATTTTCTGGAGCAAATCGAACAGATTGTGCTAGCTTTAATGCCGTCGCATCCAAATAAGTAAGCAAATATGTGAATTTTCGCAATTATTAAGTGTGTTATTGTTGTGAATAATGTTGTCATATAGAGATTTAAACGCACCGAATTTCTCGGGGTCACCTCGAAATATATCTATTTTTATTTCTGGTAAATGAACATTAGATCTGGTATTTCCAGAAACATCAATAGTATTTACATTGGGCGTTGTGTCTGGAGCGACATAGCGCGCCGCATTAGCTAAAATATCATAGTACATAGTATTGAACGTAGATTCTAGATTAACGGTATCCGTAAATAAGGTTTTATAAACGTCAGAGAGTGACGATAATTCATCTAAGACATCTAAAAATTTTGTTCTTACGTCATCTAGCTGACTAACACGAGCTTTAAATTGGTCAAGATTAGTTGGTAACGTACAAATTAAATCGTAACAATCTTGCAAACGTCGCCAGTACCTTTCTTTGCGATTTGTTAATCGTTTAAATTCAACAATAACTTCACGTTCTGGTTCCATATTGTACCAGATGAACTCGTAACAAATTGAAAACACAAATAACTAATGGAAAATGTAACGCAGTTGCAAAGCCTTAAAGGTAAACACAGTACTCGTGGAAAAGATTAATGTTGGTACAGGCTTAAACTAATATAAGTGAATTCAGAACTCTAAAGAAATAAAGTGCATTAGGTACGTAATATTTACAAACAAAAATGTAAACAAACAGTTTCGTTAAAGTCTTTTGACTTATTTTGTTATCTACACAGCTGATTGATAAGCGTAGTAACAAGATGTAATGAACTACAAACTTTAAATAAATTGGAACAAGTTTTTGAACACCTGTAATGCTAAATGCAAAGTACTCGTTTATTGATAATAATTGAAGTTTGAAATCTTTAATAGAAATCATGCATTTTATTATTCAAACCCACTTTTAGAAAATAGTTTTGAAAATGAATTAATGTAATAATTTAAATTTTAATGATCCCGCTAATAAATTATATTAATTTTGACTATAATTCAAAGCTTATTTGTTCAGTATGACCACTTTTTGTGATATTAGGCTCAGAAGAACCACTTTTTGTGGTATGAGGCTCAGAAGGACCACTTTTTGTGTGGTACACGTTGGAGTGTATAAAATCGGGACAGCTCCAGAACGTTTCCCAAAGCGTAAAGCTTAGCAAATGGACTGTAATTATATGTAATTGGAGGTAAGGCGCGAAAAACAGTAACATAGGTCAAACCGTAATTAATGCTTTGCTTACCTTGCAATGTTGTTCACCAATTAACTCCCGCGAAGATGTTGTTTACCGGTCGACGCAACTTGGTCGGGCAGCAGCACTTATGCACTCGCGGTTATAGTTATTAGGTGTTGAGTCGGTGAAACGATACGAGAGAGTGTCATGTTGGTCAAGCGAAAAGGCTTTATCGCTCCGCCATATGTATAGCACAACAATAATATACGATAAGGCCATCTATATTGTCAATCGCTGACCTCCAACTGTATGAAGTTTTAACATTCCCCTTTTCAAAATATTTACATATACCAATTTATGATTTTTGAAGCCAGCAAAACTATCTTTTTGCTTATATTTAAGGACCTTTGAACGTTCCAAGATCCCTATTACCTTTGTCATAGATTGATCAATGAACCTACTATGTTTTGTTGACTCTAACAGATACGAAATGATAAATATTGAATTAAATCAGTTTTCAATAATACATTGTATCAAGATTGCTAACCTGGAATGGTTCTGTAGTTCTTTCCTAGCCTGAGATCTGCATCCCCAAGAGTTGTTTCGTGCCAAGTCTGAATATGTCCAAATTGAGAGTCGAATTTGGAAGTCGACATCCAAAACTAAATTACAATCCAAATCCAAATTACATGTATGTATTTGAATTCAATTTTAAATATTGGTATGAGAACTACTTTGATGTAGATATTAAAATCCCATTTAAATGTAGGTATTTAGACCATTTCAATCTCGGCATTAAAATAATTTAATATCCAATTTAAATACCAGCATTAATGTACCAGTATTAAAATCCAATTTAAATATCAGTGTTAAAAACCAATTTACATATCAGTGTCAAAAGCCCTGTTTTATTAATGTTAAAAATGGATTTTTAATTAGTCGTTATTACTTACGTCTATAATAGATCGGCTTATTCGTTGCACAAATTCGTACACTTTTCAAATGATTTTACTTTAATTTTTGTTTCACTGGTTACGTAAAATAATTAGTACTTTCGAACATAGTCGTAACCCAGTTTGAATGTATACTAACTCGTCGCGTTATCCTTATCGTATTTAAAGCCGTACCTCTACCTGCTTTTCATTGGTTCATTCACGTATTGGGACAACACTTTTACCTTTATCTTGTGTACTTCGAGATTTTCACCAATTATTTAGTTCAAATATTCGAATGCATGCCTGACTCGTCACGTAATGCTCTCACATATCATGGTATTATTTGAGAAATTCCAACAATTTCATTTTATTAAGTCACGTATTCAATTCAATTTTAATTTCTAAATTTCTCGCTCCTACGATATTCAATTTTCTTTTTGTGGTGTTCTCGCTCCATCTTGGGCACCATAAAATGCTGTGATATCCCCTTTACATTAGGCCCCACGTTTGGGCATGTCATAAATGCTATGATATTCTCCCCGAACAATTATGTCCCTACGATGGGCGTCATAAAATGCTGTGATATTTCTGTCTCACGATTTGAGCGTAATAAAATGCTATGATATTAATCCCAGCATTGAGCCGTCATAAATTTTGTTGTGAAATTTTCCCCTAATTCAATCAAACACCTATGATGTGGAATGTTAAGTGATGGTTTTTGCCCCGATTAGTTGATTTAATTAAATAAAGCAATTCTACAATACACAATATAATGATTAAATATTTACAACTTAAATTTTTCCCTTTCAGAATATTTACATATACCAGATTTATGATATTTGAAGCCAGCAAAACTATCTTTTTGCTTATGTTTAGGGACCTTTGAACGTTCCAAGATCCTATTACCTTTGTCATAAATTGATCAATGAACCTACTATGTTTTGTTGACTCTTAGGTATTTAAATCCAATTTTAAATATCGGTATGAAAACAACTTCAATGTAGATATTAAAATCCCATTTAAATGTAGGTATTTAGACCATTTCAATCTCGGTATTAAAATAATTTAATATCCAAATTAAATACCAGCATTAAAGTACCAGTATTAAAATCCAATTTAAATATCAGTGTTAAAAACCAATTTACATATCAATGTCAAAATCCCTGTTTTATTAATGTTAGAAATGGATTTTTAATTAAGTTGTTATTACTTACGTCTATAATAGATCGGCTTATTCGTTGCACAAATTCGTACACTTTTCAAATGATTTCACTTTAATTTTTGTTTCACTGGTTACGTAAAATAATTAGTACTTTCGAACATAGTCGTAGCCCAGTTTGAATGTATACTAACTCGTCGCTTTATCCTTATCGTATTTAAAGCCGTACCTCTACCTGCTTTTCATTGGTTCATCCACGTGTTGGGATGACACTTTTACCTTTATCTTGTGTACTTCGGGATTTTCACCAATTATTTAGTTCAAATATTCGAATGCATGCCTGACTCGTCACGTAATCCTCTCACATATCATGGTATTATTTGAGAAATTCCAACAATTTCATTTTATTAAGTCACGTATTCAATGTTTGTTATTTATTATAATCTAAACTGAATAATCTGATGCTTGTTTATTTCTTAATATTGGATTTTTGAACAAATGTGAAGTCTTCCTGCCACGTACGATTTTCTAATAATGCGTAATTTAGATTGCGCGTAAGATGATATTTTTAACTAAATTGTTAGATATTTGTAAAGCCAATTCATATAGGTTTCTCGTTGATTTAATTTTGATGCATTGTGTTGCGTTTTCAAATCTTATCTTAACTTGTAAACTACTCTTGGATATTTCTATGTTCTTATGCATTTAATCCCATGTATTTTATATGCAGTGTGCTCTCAATTAACAATATGTATAGTGAGCTATTTACTCTTATAATATCTGGAATTATGTGCTTTTGTTAAACTGGAAGTTGCTTTTATTTATTCCACGACCCCTATGACTTAACCTACCCCTAAACTACCCTATAATTATAGCATTAATCCCCAAATTAAAATAAATTTTTTTAAAAATGTTAATATTTGGCGCCCAACGTGACACAAAATTCTCATTGCCCCAAAATAATTTTGTTTTTATTATATACACAACTCCTACGTTATTTTTACATCCCTATTTCTATTTTAATCTATTCTATACCTATACACCTATTCATTCTAAATTTTATTATGTTTTATGAATAACTACCATTTACACAAGCCTCTGTGAATGTATACCAAACATTCTCTCTCCCTGTTTTCTATCTATCTATACTTTTCCTATCTTTTCTAAATTTATACTACATATTATAATCTATTAATATTTCACACCCTATTTATCCATACTGTTCCTATTTATCATATACTTTTCTTATTTTTCATAATTCTTCATTATCTCTTCATATTTCTAATGAACCCCTCCTATTTATCTATCCCAACTTATCTATACCTTTTATTATTTCTCATAAACATATCATCATTTCTTCATATTTCTCCTGTCTCTCTATCCCTATTTATCTATACTTTCCATCTACACATACTTTTCTTATTTATTATATACTTTTCTCATTTTTCATAATTCATCATCATCTTTTCCTATGTCCAACGAACCACTCCTATTTACATCAACCTATGCTACTCATACCTTTCTTAAACCTATCCTAATTTATGATTAAATCCCTATTTCCACTAGTTTATCTTACAGTATGTACACTTTTCTCCATTATCAAAAGTTTTCTCTCTGCAATAAGCTTATCTTTCTTGTTTCCCTTATACGCTTTTTTTTCCCAAACTTATTTTCTGAAGTTAAGTTATTATTAGCATAGGTTTTCCCCCTAATGTATCCTCCTTCATATCCCAAAACTTCTCTAAATTTTAACTTATCACTCCCAAATTCTTTATTCGGTTCCCATATCACATCCTTATTTTCCAACAAACCAAAAGGAACCATTTCACACTTATACTTTTGCCCTTTTCTATAAAACCCGATATATTTTCTTGATTTTCTTTCAGGTGGAATTTTATTAAACGTCTCTGTGTCTACAACTTCTGATTTCTTCACATCCTCTGCTATTATTCTGGATTTTGATTCTGTTAATTCTGAATTCTTCATTAATAGTGTCTTCACCCTATCTTTCACTTCTTCTGGACATTTTATTTCATCATCAATATCCCCCTTTATATCAACTTCACCCTCAAATTGATTAATATTCAAGCAGTCTCCTTCGACTTCAATGCTTTCCTAATTATCCTATTTTATATATTTCCCTTTTACATCTATTACTTTTCCTTCGGCATTTATTTTTAACCCCAACTTATCAATTATGTGCATACCAAATATTGCATCTACTCTTAACCCCGGCACTATTATAAATTCATTCTCAAACTTTATCTTACCCATTTCACATTCCAGAATTATCATCTTACTCACACTTGCAAATCTCTTGCTATTTGGTGCTATTAAATTAAACTTCCTAATAGGCATCATACTCTCTAGTAACTTTTCCCTTTAACAAAATCCTCAGACACTAACGATGCTTCTGCTTCTGTATCTATGAGTGTTCCACCTCTACTATCTCCAATTTTCAATTTAATTATCGATAATAAGCTTTTATTCATATCATTTTCCATTTCACATTTTATATATTCACGCTGGTGTTCATATCTATTAAATTTTAAGGGCTTACTTGGTTTGTCCTCATTCAAAAATCCTGATTTGACGTAGATGATCTTGCCTGACTCGTAAATTCTTCATAGGTACGGTTCGTTCTTATAGGTTGTGCTGATTGTTCCCGATGTTGTGCTTGTAGTGTACACTGATTTATGTTTCTGTCGTGATTCGTTTGCTCTATTTCTCTTCTTGGCGTGTCTCTTGAGTTCCAGTTCCTTCTAAAATTATTATCGTTGTAGTTATTGTTTCTATAAAAATTTCCCCTATTATTCGATCTATTATTTTCTGTGCTTCTTTGCATTCTAACTAAATTTTCTCGCTATCTTTGGATTACTCTACCTTTCGCCACGCGACTTTGTCCTAACTCATGACAACATTGTAGATATTCCAAGAAGATCTCCCTATTTACTATATTTTGAATCATCACATAATGTCTTATTTCTTCGCCAAAATGTCCCGCTAATTACTTTATGGTTTGTGTTTCTTCCATTGGCGGATCTAATTGCTTTGCTATACTGAATTTTTGTATGGCGTATAGTTCTCGTGTCATCCCTAAGTTCTGATTATATTTTCCTGTAATTAAATTATCTCGCGCCTTGTATTGTTGATTGTCCCCACAAAATTTTCTTAAAAATCTACTTTCCAATTCCTGAAATGGCCCTATCTCATTTTCTATCAAGTCAAACCATATTTCCGCGCTTTCTTTCAACATTGACCTAACGAAATTTAGATTGTACCTTTCATCCGTTGATCCCTGTATTAATTTTCTTATGTTATTCAAAAGTATTTTCGGATTCACCTTGTTGTCTCCATAAAATTTGGAATATTGCTCAACTGAAATTTCCGGTCTATTTATCCTAGTGTGTTGCCCCTGATTCCTACCAGCATTTTCGAATTCTGATTTTAAATTACCTAATTCTCTATTTACATCATTTAGTCCTATTTCACAGTTTCCTTGAATTTCCCGCATCTTTTTACCTAAATCTGTAATCCGATTATTTGTTTTTTTCCACACGTTTCCTGATCTAATTTAACTTTCCAAACCTCGTCTCTAACTTTATGTACATCGTCCATCATTCTAATGAATTTATTTTCAAAGTGTACCTGCATTTCCGCGATTGTTTGATTACTTTGTTTTAATCCGTCACTTACAATTTTTATTTCGGCACCTAACTTTTCTCCATTTTCTTTAATCTGCTTCTTGATGGCCTCTTCACTTTCATCCATTTTCCTCGTTAACGCTAATAAAATTGACATCATTTTCGATTGTTGCGATGTCTGTTGTTCTTTACGTAAAATAATTAGTACTTTCGAACATAGTCGTAGCCCAGTTTGAATGTATACTAACTCGTCGCTTTATCCTTATCGTATTTAAAGCCGCACCTCTACCTGCTTTTCATTGGTTCATTCACGTGTTGGGATGACACTTTTACCTTTATCTTGTGTACTTCGGGATTTTCACCAATTATTTAGTTCAAATATTCGAATGCATGCCTGACTCGTCACGTAATACTCTCACATATCATGGTATTATTTGAAAAATTCCAACAATTTTATTTTATTAAGTCACGTATTCAATGTTTGTTATTTATAATAATCTAAACTGAATAATCTGGTGCTTGTTTATTTCCTAATATTGGATTTTTGAACAAATGTGAAGTCTTCCTGCCACGTACGATTTTCTAATAATGCATAATTTAGATTGCGCGTACGATGATATTTTTAACGCAATTGTTAGATATTTGTAAAGCCAATTCATATAGGTTTCTCGTTAATTTAATTTTGATGCATTTTGTTGCGTTTTCAAATCTTATCTTAACTTGTAAACTACTCTTGGATATTTCTATGTTCTTATGCATTTAATCCCATGTATTTTATATGCAGTGTGCTCTCAATTAACAATCTGTATAGTGACGCTTATCTGGATTGCTGAATCCAAAAACTGCACCTCACTGCTACCATGCTATAACGCAAAAAAAATTCCCTCTACACTCACACTCAAAATAACGCAATTCACAAATACAACACACTCTATTTACCGTCAATAGCTATTACTTTTTCATAATATTTTCCATTCTGTACACTTGGATGCTTTGTACTAACAACAATTTTATTTTCAAGGAAATATTTCACTTCGATAACCTTATTACACAATTATCCTGTTAAAGTGAGAGGGCATTCTTCATACCTGACTTTATCCCTTCGTCTTAACATGAGCTCTTAGTAAAACTTTTTAACCATGAGTGCAATTTACAGCACTACCAAACAAAATTAAATAAGCCCTCTATACGTTTTTACAATATATCTTGGTTATCTGTAGATCACTACTCCTTGACAACCTAAATAAATTTCATTCACCTCAAAAGTCCCATAAATTTATAGTTCAATAAATACAATAATTAAAAAAATATACACCAAAGCACAAAAAGTAAAAAGAATCATTGCAAATAATCACCACACAATGTTTGAATAAACGTTGTTACCTGGTAACTATCTTCAACAGGTCTCCCCCAACCAGCCCTTGCAGATGATGCTGTTGAGTATGGCTCTACTTCATGGAACCGAAATCCGCTTGCATCAACATCGCTCTCTGCATGCTACTACCCCAAAATTTCTCTTTATTAAAAATAATCATCCACATCCAACTTTCAAAATTTCCAATTTATAACAAATTAATTACTGATTGCTGCCTTCACCATTTATTTCCAAATTTTAGTACATTCCAAAACCAAAATAGAGATCATAGTACTTACGTATACCATCTACGTTCCGTTTCTAATTCTTTATTTAACTTCGAGCTTTTATATAACTGAACATTACACATTACACACACTTGTGTGTAATAAACAAAATATAATTTCACTAAATATTTTAGTGGAAGTAACTTTGTTGAACGTAGGAACGACGAAAAATTAAGAGAGCGTCACCCTTCCATTCGGGTGATTATACAGCCTCGGTCGCCCCCTTGTTGAAATTTAGCATGTAAACTTCCAACGAACAACAACAATTTTCTGTAGAACTGTAATGGACTCTTATTTCCTGTGAAAAGCTCCAACCGTTTTCGTTTTCTCTGAATATCGTTCGACAAACACACCAAAATACTCGGAAAACCTCACAAAACCGTCAACCGACTCTATGCTTCGGCGAAAACTAGTCTCAACAAACTTTCAATTCTGGCTACGTCCACGCCTTCCACTTAAAACAAATATCTCTCCTCTTTTGTACATATAGCGTTCTTTCATATTTATGCTTCTCTCCTATCGATATTTACCCTTCCTAAGACCAACTTGTTGCGTGTCTACCTTTAACGTCCAATCAAAACACTCAAACTCTCTTTCTTGCTTTTAGCCGATCCGTGTCTGCTGTTGAAATTCTTAAAAATTATTGATTTTCTACCCTCTCCAAACAAATTTGTATACCGTCTCCCAACCACACTACTTCTATGATTAAATCCTAAAAATATAGTACTTCTCTCTCACATTCATACATTCTGCATTGTCATTTTCCTCTGTAACTACTTGGTTCTGTTTCCCTACTGCACTACCTTCATGGTTACATTGATATCTTATGCTGTTTCTCCATCATACTTGTATGCTTCGATTCATCTTTGTTTATCTGCTCATTTCAAAGTCAACCAACTAACCAACAAATGTTATCTACGCTCCTTTACTAACACATACGAAAGCGCTATCTTTCCTTGTACAATATCGATCCGTATTCTTTAACGGCCACCGACTCTCTAGCTTGACCCATGACCTTCTGTATGTCTTGTTAACCTACAATTGGCTTCTAATTACAGAATTATATATATATATATATATATATATATATATATATATATAAGATTAATATTGGGGATACAGTCAGATTGGACATGGATTTAATATAAACTTCTTATAACCATTTCAAGCTTTCAAAAATCGTTTATTTTCTTCATCAGGATAGATTATAAAGTTTACAATTATATAAATATAAAATGACATCTATATGACGTGGACAGGTTTTTGTTCATATGTGTGCATTTAAAAGTTTCTTATAAACATATGCAAAATTAAAGTTAAAGTTAATGTAGCAAAGATATTAAATGAAATAAAGTAACATGGCTATTATAGGTCTTATTGATAAAAATAAAAATAGAAACTAAAATGTGTTATACATTATAAGAACAGTCAATATTACTAATTTTATATATATATATATATATATATATATATATATATATATATATATACATATATATATCTTTCAATTACTAGCTCAATTTGAAATGATCATTTGGGCTTTGCATAAAAGTCTAAGTTATTATTTCATCTCATTCACTATACATATATATATATATATATATATATATATATATATTGCTATGATAATAGGGTTATTTAGGGGTATATAAGGTACTGGCGGCTCCGTGGCGTAGTTGGTATACGTGTGACTACTATGCCCAAGGTCTCGACTTTAATATTATAAAAAGTACATAATTCTGTCGTTATGCAAAAAGTAAATCACCTTGTACAAAATCAACAACCAATAAAAGGAAGCTCATTCTGCAATAACTTAAAAACATTAATCAAAATAAATAATTTTGGAAGTGATTCAATACATTTCTAATCATTTAAAACATTCTCAAGCGCCAAAGTAAAATACAAATCACCTTGTACGAAATAAAGAACGCTCATTGTGTAATAGCTAAACCACATTTAGTAAAAGAAATAATTCTTGGCGCAACTCAATTCATTTTAGAAACATTTAAATCATTCATAAACTCCAAATATATATAAATTAGACATACTTAAACGTGAAACAAATCGCTTTCAAATTCGGCATTGCGTAAGGAATCGAAGGCAATAAAACGCATAAAACAAACTTTTGAAAAACAAACATACTTCATAACGCAATATGATATAGATATTGGGGCAAAAGTACGGGACATTAGAAATGTAGAAATCGCCACATTTTTGTAAAACCCGACATGGGTAAACAAAATATGGAACTATAAGTTTTTGTATACATGCCGAACTAATGGAAAATTTAATAAATTATGTCTACGTAATGTTGCTAGCATAAAATTACAACACTTGTTAACAAATCCCAATACAAATTATGTCTACGTGCAAAGTTAAATGCATAGAGTAAGCAATTTTGAATAAACCCAACAGGTTAAGAGATGGGAGGGTACGAGTTTGTTCTATATAAGGAACATAAACTGATAAAATGCATTCATTCCTTTAACGACACACGTATGTACTAGTCTAAACGAATTTATTAAGTGAATTTGAAAATAGGTGAAGTCAAAAGTGACAAAATTAAATAACATAAAAAATTCAAATAAAAAAATAGTAGAAGTGCGCGTGAATTACGAGTTAGTAAAAATCTGCCATTAGTACTAATAACGTAAATCTAAATTCAATTAATGTAAACATAATCTTTACCATTTATTAATTTTGGGCTCTAAGCAATTATCTAAGTAATGTTCTAAGAAACTATCTAAGTAAAGGTCTATGAAATTATCTAATTAATTATCCAAGTGATGATATTAAATTGAATAAGCAACTTGAGAATTTACTAAAGAATGTCTACAAGTTAAAGAAAACTGGGAATCACTAAGTTAAAAACCAAGCTAAGGGTCAACGACTGGCACTAGCAATCAATCTGGTTCAACAAGCTTCCGCAGGGGTCAACAGAAAGATACAAGGTCAAAATTTAATTTTATAATTTCTTGAAAGTTGCATGTCTTATTTCAAATATTTATAAGCGTAAAACTCACATGTAACATAGGTAACATTTTGTGTAAAAAATCATTAAAAAACATTTTGGTTGATACGTAAAAATTACGTTAAAAAGGGAATAGTTTCTTTGAAGGTTCACGAAGCTTTCAATATAAAACTTAATTATTTTTGATGGCCTTGATTACTTAAAGTTTTGGTAGTGAACAAATTTAATAAGAATATTTATTTTCATTTGATTTAAAAGTTTTTATAGCTAATGATATTACAAGGACATAGAGTTAAAAATTGTATATTTTCTTAGCCTGTTATACAAAACTTGGTGAATTTCGTTTGCCTCATTCAGGTATATCAAGTGTTAAAGGGAAGTGGGTGAATATTCTCTGTTATCATATAGTCGTTCACTCTGTGCAGGGTATAACTGAGCGAGTTGAGGCATAAATCTAATTGTGTTTATTTTAAAATTATTTTAGAAGCACAGAGAGGTGACGAGCAGTAAGCAACTGAGAGTTCAATACAAAGAGAATTCGGAGATATCGTAGCAATATATATATATATATATATATATATATTGCTACGATATCGCCGAATATGTATATATATATATATATATATATTATCGTGTAATTAAGGGGTCCTTGGGATATATAAGGGCACAAGTTAACTCATAGGTTGAGAGCTATTGGATAAGATAAAATAAATTTATTCAGTTAGGAAGTTAGAATAATTTTAACAATTTTTTTTTAAGTAGTGTATAATAATGTAGGGTCAATTTAATTTAGCTAAAGATAATGTAACATAGTACTTGTGTAAATATAGGGCATAATAAATAATAATTAAAGTAAAATTATTCTAACGTATTTAAATTTGTAGTAAAGTATTATATGACAATCTAAAAGCATGGAGCAGGTGTTAAAATAACATTTCTATTTTCAAACGTAAAACCCAACACGTTTAAAACAGAACAAACAACGAGGGAAGATAATATTTCTCGGTAAGCGTAGCGACAAACAAACGTTAATGGGTTATTGGAAAAGAACAGCCGTTGGAGTTAATGTAAACGCGGTTTGTTGGTTAAAATATCGATTTCAATTTTGAAGGTAGTATAGAGAGAACCAAGAAAAAACCAAAATAGAATAAAAATGTATTGAGTACAAGAGAGATGCATATAATTAATTCGGAGACAATATAGCTGGGAGACTTGAATAAAATCAATAATTTTAAGGATATTTAGAAGCAAATACGCGTCTGTTAAAAGATGGGAGAATGGAGCCAAGCAAAGTGATTGGTGTAAAATGTACAAGAAGGGCACAGATCCAGCTGGTGGAGGCATATGTGTGAATTAAAGCTATAGATACAAGGGAGATGAAAGATGTTTGTTCGAGTTGGAGGCAAGTTATGTATCCCCCAATTTACCTATATATATATATATATATATATATATATATATATATTACTCATATTTAGACCAGGGTAGAAAATTAAATAATCACATCAAATAATTTTAATCACTGTGTAGAAGCTTTTGGAAAAGGTACGCGTTATTAAATAACAGCGTGAAGCATAAAAATTCATTCGTTTTATTAAAATTAAGAAATTTAAATTATTTATAAGACGCTTTATATAAAAAGAAACAGTATTAAAAAGCTCTACGTGTAATTTAATTATTCCTAATAAAGAAACAAATGGAAATTACGTGCAAAATTTATATTAATTAACCCTATTTTAAGTAACCGGTATTAAACAAAGTGTACACATAAGAAGTACTTATACTATCAAGTACCTATGTACATATATTTCAATATTTTAATTTGATCAAACTTATATTAAAGAAAAAAGATGTCTTGTAAATAACGTACTAAATACTGAGGGAATAGATTTTTATTTTGGTCAAGACTATTCTTATTAATTGGAATGAATGAAGGTTGATCCGAATTAATTTTTAAATTTTGGGTATAAATGCACTGTCAGTGCTATCTTTGTTTTAATCTGTTCACAGGTGTAGCAGTACATCTATAAAGGTCAAAGTCGAGCCATAAGGTAAGAAACTTTAGGGATTGTGTTTCAGTAATATATTGTATAGCGGTAATTGAATAAAGGTTTTCGCATTCGCCTTATACAAGGGACTTAAGTAAGATCTTCTTCGTATAGAAAAATTCGGTGGCGCCATATTCTTTACATTTTTGGTCGCAGTCCAACCCCGACCCACAGCTCATGTTCTACCCAGAGCAAATAGTTTGACTAGCCGCTTAGCCTTTTGAGGTTTCCTCATCTACGAGCCATTTTCCACCGAAACTTGCCGTGGGCTCTATACACTTACTGGAAATCCTCGTAAAACTTTCTTGTGCCTTTCAGCTGGTCACATAGAAAAAAAATCTAATAGGAAAAATCCCTTAATATAACTGAAAAGGCTATAAATAGCGCCCAACGTATAGGCCTCGATTGCTGTACCAATTGTATAAGCACATAACGTGCAGGCTTCGATTGATTTTGCATGTTTACACTTGTTGATCCGTAAATCATTTAGCTCAAGATTAATTCAGTTTATTGATGTTGTTCGACTGAAGTTTTAGTGCAGATTGTTTAATTGAGTTTAAATTATAGTTAGTTAGCTAGTCTATTTCATGATGGCTGAGACCTATCAAGTAGTTTATTTGCATAAAGATGAATTGGATTACGAATTGAGAATCCGAGGAGTTGTTAGTAGCAGACCGATGCAGGATAAGAGGAAAATGTTAGGCCGATTATTAGCTAAAGAAACAACAGTACCTGGTGCTTTAATTGATCCTTCCGCGTATGTCGTAGAATTTTCAGATGAACGTGATGAGATTGAGGTATCGATAGAATCAGTAAAAATGTTTTATTAGAATTTGAAGGTGAGTTAGCAGACCCCACATTTAAGAGGATACAGTCGAGATTAATACATCTTGATGGTCGAGTTAGGAGAATGAAAATTCCTTTAAATAATTCGGATGAGGTTACTTTATTTAAAAATGAATCGTTAGCAACTATCCTTACCATGGAGGCAGAGCTACATGAAAAGCTTAAGAAGAATGAAGATGTAAGCGGATATGGTGAATTTTCTATAAGAGAAACCATTCCAGCTGTTGTCAGTGCTCCTATTCACACTGTTTCATATTTAGTACCCCCTATTCCAATTGGTTCGTGGTCAGTAAAATTTTCTGGAGATCCAAGACAGGTTCATCAATTTTTGGACAGAGTAGCTGAGTTAGCACACTCGCGTAAAGTATCTGAAGAAGATTTATTTAAAGCTTCTGTAGAATTATTCACAGGTAACGGTTTAGAATAGTATCGTTGGGTTAGAAGTTCTTTAACAAATTGGAGTTCTTTGGTTATTCGTTTATTGATAATATGTCAACGTTAATCAAGTTGTGTAAGAAGATAGAGGAAGCTTCCTTACATGAAAAAATTGTTCGATAGGAATATTATTGTTCTTTTAGTCGCAGCTTGTAGTATTTCAGTGAATAGTAATTCACAGTGTAGTTGATAATAGTGATTTGTATTTAGGTTCATCTTCCATTTGTATTAGTTACAATAGTTGTTTGATTAATTTTTTTGATATAAAAAATAATAGATGTTTATAATTTGGTACACTAGTTTTTACTGTCGGTAAACCCTTTCAGGATTGCTCTTGTGCATAGGCACGTTTTGTTTTGATATGATTTATTTTGATAGCAATTTTTGATTTATTTATATCCGCATTGCAACGCAGTATGTTAAGTTGGTTGTAAGTCTAAGCGAAACTTGTCGTCGTGGTTGGTCGGATAGCAGTATATCAGTCTAGACGAGACTTAGAAAAAGTCGGTCGCTCAGCATTACATTAGTCTAAACGAGACCCGAGGTAAGGTTGTCGCTCTAGCAATTTTGGCATCACTATTTTTGAGGTTGGTGATGAGGTTAAAAATTTTTTGTTTAATAAGTCTAGGTGAGACTCACAGAGGAGTTTGTCATTCTAGCAAGTTTATGCGTTGTGAAGTACTTTTGTCTGTCTTGACAGTTTGATTATGAGTAGTGTAAGAGTGTACTAGAACATTGATTTATTGTTATCCTCAATGGAAGGTTGAAAGTAATCTAAATTATAAATTTATTATGTTTAAAATTGTCATTGTCTGCGAATTTAAAAGAAAAGGAAAGTTTAATGTAGTTCCAGATTGTCTTAGCCGTGCAGTCCCAGTCGTAAATCATGTTGATAATTTAGTTGAGATCAAGTTGTATAATTTAAACCCTTGGTATGTGTCTCTTCGAGAAAAGATTTTATCTTCACCTGATGATTACCCACGATGGAAAGTGGAAGATAACCTTGTATTTAAATTTTTTTCTTCAAATTTACCACTCTCATCGAATGTAAGGGAATGGAAATATTTAGTCCCTAGATCACAAAAGGAAGAGGTTATTCAGATAAATCATGACCCTTCAGTGGCCGGACTTTTTGGTTTTTTTAAAACATTGGCACGCGTACAAGAGAATTTTTATTGGCCAAAAATGCGTATTGATGTGATGAAATTTTGTAAAAAGTGCTTAACGTGTGGTGCACAGAAAGCATCGAATAGAGGACCCCTAGGATTAATGGGAAAAGAAAAAGAGGTGAAGTTCCCCTTTCAAATTATTGCAATAGACCTCATGGGCCCATTTCCACGGTCCAAGGTTGGACACAAATGGTTATTAGTTATTGGTGACTGGTTCTCAAAATTTACATTAATGTTTCCTATACGTAGTGCAAAAGCGCATTTAATAGAACGTGTACTGGAAGAAAAAGTGTTTTAGTCTTTGGTGTCCCCAAATTCGTTATTTGTGATAATGGCTCACAATTTAGTAGAAGAAATTTCAAGGCAGTATGCAAAAAATATGATGTTCAAAAAATCTGGTTTAATGCAGTTTACTCTCCCCAATGTAATTTTGTGGAAAGAATAAATCGAACTGTCGGAACAGCTATACGGTCATATATTAAAGAACATGATACTTGGGACATTGAGTTACCCCAAATTCAGTATATATATATATATATATATATATATATATATATATATATATATACATTAACATATATATTTTAGGTAGTTAGTTACACAAGGTAAGTTGATAAATACTAATAAGATGAAATAATAACTTAGACTATTATGCAAAGCCCAAATGATGATTTCAAATCGAGCTAGTAATTGAAATTCCTGTCCAAGACCTTATATTTTTTATCTTTCAATTACTAGCTTAATTTGAAATGATATATATATATATATATATATATATATATATATTGCTATGATAATAGGGTTATTTAGGGGTATATAAGGTACTGGCGGCTCCGTGGCGTAGTTGGTATACGTGTGACTACTATGCCCAAGGTCTCGACTTTAATATTATAAAAAGTACATAATTCTGTCGTTATGCAAAAAGTAAATCACCTTGTACAAAATCAACAACCAATAAAAGGAAGCTCATTCTGCAATAACTTAAAAACATTAATCAAAATAAATAATTTTGGAAGTGATTCAATACATTTCTAATCATTTAAAACATTCTCAAGCGCCAAAGTAAAATACAAATCACCATGTACGAAATAAAGAACGCTCATTGTGTAATAGCTAAACCACATTTAGTAAAAGAAATAATTCTTGGCGCAACTCAATTCATTTTAGAAACATTTAAATCATTCATAAACTCCAAATATATATACAATTAGGCATACTTAAACGTGAAACAAATCGCTTTCAAACTCGGCATTGCGTAAGGAATCGAAGGCAATAAAACGCATAAAACAAACTTTTAAAAAACAAACATATTTCATAACGCAATATGATATAGATATTGGGGCAAAAGTACGGGACATTAGAAATGTAGAAATCGCCACATTTTTGTAAAACCCGACATGGGTAAACAAAATATGGAACCATAAGTTTTTGTATACATGCCGAACTAATAAAAAATTTAATAAATTCCAGTTCAAAATTATGTCTACGTAATGTTGCTAGCATAAAATTACAACACTTGTTAACAAATCCCAATACAAATTATGTCTACGTGCAAAGTTAAATGCATAGAGTAAGCAATTTTGAATAAACCCAACAGGTTAAGAGATAGAAGGGAACGAGTTTGTTCTATATAAGGAACATAAACTGATAAAATGCATTCATTCCTTTAACGACACACGTATGTACTAGTCTAAACGAATTTATTAAGTAAATTTGAAAATAGGTGAAGTCAAAAGTGACAAAATTAAATAACATAAAAAATTCAAATAAAAAAATAGTAGAAGTGCGCGTGAATTACGAGTTAGTAAAAATCTGCCATTAGTACTAATAACGTAAGTCTAAATTCAATTAATGTAAACATAATCTTTACCATTTATTAATTTTGGGCTCTAAGCAATTATCTAAGTAATGTTCTAAGAAACTATCTAAGTAAAGGTCTATGAAATTATCTAATTAATTATCCAAGTGATGATATTAAATTAAATAAGCAACTTGAGAATTTACTAAAGAATGTCTACAAGTTAAAGAAAACTGGGAATCACTAAGTTAAAAACCAAGCTAAAGGTCAACGACTGGCACTAGCAATCAATCTGGTTCAACAAGCTTCCGCAGAGGTCAACAGAAAGATACAAGGTCAGAATTTAATTTTATAATTTCTTGAAAGTTGCATGTCTTATTTCAAATATTTATAAGCGTAAAACTCACATGTAACATAGGTAACATTTTGTGTAAAAAATCATTAAAAAACATTTTGGTTGATACGTAAAAATTACGTTAAAAAGGGAATAGTTTCTTTGAAGGTTCACGAAGCTTTCAATATAAAACTTAATTATTTTTGATGGCCTTGATTACTTAAAGTTTTGGTAGTGAACAAATTTAATAAGAAAATTTATTTTCATTTGATTTAAAAGTTTTTATAGCTAATGATATTACAAGGACAGAGTTAAAAATTGTATATTTTCTTAGCCTGTTATACAAAATTTGGTGAATTTTGTTTGCCTTATTCAGGTATATCAAGTGTTAAAGGGAAGTGGGTGAATATTCTCTGTTATCATATAGTCGTTCACTCTGTAACTGAGCGAGTTGAGGCATAAATCTAATTGTGTTTATTTTAAAATTATTTTAGAAGCACAGAGAGGTGACGAGCAGTAAGCAACTGAGAGTTCAATACAAAGGGAATTTGGCGATATCGTAGCAATATATATATATATATATATATATATATATATATATATATATATATATATATTCTACTGACTAGCCTCCCCTTACTTTTATATATTTTTATTTATTTAAATATAAATTTATTATGCACTACTTTTGTCGTCGCCCCTATTTTTATTATTAAATGAATGACTTCTATATAATGTGCTTTAGCAACGTTTGGTTGGTTATCTAATTAAAATGTTTACTATTATTATGCCTCGACTATATGAACTCTTTATCTCAGGGTGTCCACCTACTTACCGTGGGTTCAGTCGTAAGTAGATGTGCACTGCCCAACCAAACTGCACACTCTTTTGTTTTACTACTTTTATATGAATTTACTACTGTATATGCCAAAATTTTACTGATCAACGTAGCTTTGTGCCAAATTAATTAATGTACACAATTTCTGACTTTTGACGTTTTATGATATTGCACCGTACTCACCTGGATTATACTTCGCTGATGCCCTTTTTTAATGCTGCTGGCTCACGATCTTAGTCGCCGTATGCGTCTTTACATGGACTCACAATCACTATTGAAACTTTCGTATCGCCTCCAGGTGTCTTAGTACAATTTTGATGACCCCAAATCTGAAATGAATAACCTGAATTTTAGAATTTTGACAAACCGTTGTAATTACTTCCCCTGCGCTAATCCTTCCGTGTTCCTTTTTTTTGCGTTGAATCTTCCCCTGCAATTGCTGCTCTCCTAATTCCACTCTTCGTGCTCCAATTAATCCGTCCGCCTTTTCGTAATCAATCCAAATCTAACCGCCGTCCTGTTCCAAATCACTCAATGCCCTGCTATAAATTCGATGTCCTGCTACCTATAAATCTCTATCCAAATCGATCTTCGTTCCTTTATATAACCACTCTATGTCCTACTGCCTTCAAATCTCTATCCAAATCAATCCCAAATCTATTTAAATATTCGTGCTTCGCCGTCGCTTGTATAACCACTCTATGTCCTTCTGCCTTTAAACCTCTATCCAAATCCAACTTCGTCCCTTTGTATAACCACTCGAATGTCCTACTACCTTTCCCAATATCGTTCCAAATCTAATTAAATACTCGTTGCTTTCCCGTCGCACTATCACCAATCTTTACACTTCTTTTATCGTCGCTGTTGCTTATTTAACCACCGATGCTTCTTGTACCTTCACTTTAATAAATCAAACTATTTAAATTCAAACACATTTATTTTTTCAAAATATTTAACAACTTTAACGCAGGTTTGCAAAAACACGTCTTTATACAAAATTTAATCGAAAAAGAATCATCTTGTTTACTCTCCAAGGCAATAAGCACAACAAAACTAGCTTACTTAATTACATTTTACATACATAAAAATATCCAATAACAATTTGTCCTTTTTTTGGTGTCACAAATACCTTCACTATTGTCTTTATGCACATTCCTAAATTCTATCATTGGTCCTAAATACTTCACAATTCTCCAATTATATTTGATACTGCTATTAACTTATAATTTTGAATTTACAAATTCGTCCAAAAGTTGATTCTATTTAAATAAAAAGCCAAAATAATTCACACATGACCTGGATGCTTGGTTGATAGTAGACATCCGTAGACGCATCCGGTTTTCAGACGGCAAATGTACTTTCAATGGCCTATTAAATTTCAACTCAGTATAAAACCTTGAGCACTGTGCATTTTATCAACGTCATCAAGTCATTTAGTTTACCTTTTGGCACATACGTTTCAAACTAACATGGTAAATACTTTAGCATATGTAAAGTACGGCAAAATATAGTTTTTGAATTACTGGATCTGATATATGAATCATTTTATTTGGCATACACCCCTTTTAACACAAATCTACCCTTAGAAGCCTTGTACCTCCCCTGACATTACAATATATATTGCTACGATATCGCCGAATATGTATATATATATATATATATATATATATTATCGTGTAATTAAAGGGTCCTTGGGATATATAAGGGCACAAGTTAACTCATAGGTTGAGAGCTATTGGATAAGATAAAATAAATTTATTCAGTTAGGAAGTTAGAATAATTTTAACAATTTTTTTTTAAGTAGTGTATAATAATGTAGGGTCAATTTTATTTAGCTAAGGATAATGTAACATAGTACTTGTGTAAATATAGGGCATAATAAATAATAATTGAAGTAAAATTATTCTAACGTATTTAAATTTGTAGTAAAGTATTATATGACAATCTAAAAGCATGGAGCAGGTGTTAAAATAACATTTCTATTTTCAAACGTAAAACCCAACACGTTTAAAACAGAACAAACAACGAGGGAAGATAATATTTCTCGGTAAGCGTAGCGACAAACAAACGTTAATGGGTTATTGGAAAAGAACAGCCGTTGGAATTAATGTAAACGCGGTTTGTTGGTTAAAATATCGATTTTAATTTTGAAGGTAATATAGGAGAGAACCAAGAAAAAACCAAAATAGAATAAAAATGTATTGAGTACAAGAGAAATGCATATAATTAATTCGGAGACAATATAGCTGGGAGACTTGAATAAAATCAATAATTTCAAGGATATTTAGAAGCAAATACGCGTCTGTTAAAAGATGGGAGAAAAAAACAAGTTGTCAAAATTCCACATTAATTTCTGTTTAAAAATAAATAAATTTGATAAGTTTTGGAAACGTTTTTTAGAAACGTCGCTCCAAAGGCCCGAACCTTAACTGGCGTAGATAAATGAAAAAGTAGAGGCTAAATTAGAACGGCGGTGGACAGTTTTGAAGCGGTTTACCGAGTATTGTTTTATTCGTTATGAAAATTTATGAGAAACTGAGGCTGGTTAGGGGTTTTTGCTGAACACCAAACGGTTGAAAAACAATTTCAAGAATTATAGGAACGGGTATACAAGCGTACGTGCCAATTTGAAATGGGAGGGGGGTGTTACTTATTTAATGACTGGCAGAGAAGGGGCCGAGCTCTTTCTCTTTGATTTCATCCATCATTCGTCATAATAGTTACTTTCAAGTGAACTAGTGCAATTTAATAAAAATTTATGTAGAAGGTAATACAGTATGTTTTTGTTAAAACGTTAAAGTGGTATGTAAGTACAAAGCTTATTATTTTTGTATTGGAATGCACGGAAGTATTAGAATTTGAAATTGTTTGGATGATGGAAAAAAGCGATGTTTGAATAATAAAAGTTAATTGTGGAGATTGGAATTTTTGGATTGGAAATGTAAACAGTGGCTGGCATGGCAGATATGGTAATTCGACCGGGGAGTTAACTGATGGACTGGGAATCTACTAGACGACAGCATCTCCAAGGAGCTAGGCGGAGCAGCACATTTAGAAGATAGAAACCAGGTAGGCGATAGAATATAACATTGAGTCGTGAATATTTTATGGTGTTTGTAATTATTTGGATTTGAGTTTTGATGTGTTTTTATTATTATTTGATATTTTATGAACATACATTTATGGGACTCTAAAAGGAAATTAATTTTTGAGAATTAATTAATTTACAGATAACCGGATGTTGTAAAGAGGTATAGAAGGCTTATTGATATTTGGTAGTGCAGGAAATTTATATGCACAGTTGTAGAGTTTTACTATGAGCTCATGCTAAGACAAAGGGTATCGTAAGGTATGAGGAATGCCTTCTTACATTAATAAAAATATATGTGTTTAAAAGGTTATCAATTTGCATGATTATTGTTATAAAATTATTGACCTTTATGAATGTACCTAAAGGAATGGCGTTTTAAAATATACTATGGATCTAATTTAAATAGTGTGTGATATATTTGGTTAATTGAGTTATTTTTGAGTGTGTGATTGGTGTGAACTTCTATGTAAGTTTCAGCATGAGGATATTGAGAGGAAGTTTTTGGATGTAACAGGTAGGTGTCAATATTAATTTAGGAAATTTGAGCAAATAGGAATTATTGGGAGCAGCCGAGGGCAAGAATCAACATTAACATCACAGTATTATGACAGCCCAACTGTGGGGCCTGATTCCAGAGACGTTCCATACGTAATAACCACACAATATTATGTCGACCCAATTTGTGGGGCTTAAATTAGAGACGTTTCTAAGTTAACCACACAATATTATGACGACCCAACGTTGACGCGCGAAGAAATCAGACATTATGTAATGATTCAAAATATAGTAAATAGGGAGATTTTCTTGGAATATTTACAACGTTGTGATGAGTTAGGACAAAGTCGTGTACCGAAAGGTAGGATGGCACCAAGACAGCGAGAGAGTTTAGGCAGATAGCAAAGAAATACAGAAAACAATAGATCAAACAATAGGGGAAATTATGGGGGACAATTTTATAGAAACAACCACAATAACTACTATAATATGTTACGTGCCAAAAATTTGGCACTAGACATTTTTTAGTTTAGTTTTAATATGCGGGAATTTTGCGCCATAAATTTGAAAGACTTGGCGCGTGTATTTCCGTCACGTCAAAAGTGCGTTGCGCGGAGATTCGCGTCAACGCGTGTGGGGGAAGAAAAAAGTGGGAAGTTTCCGTAAGACGTTGAAGACTGGACTTTTGAACGTGGACAGTTGTGTTCGGTTTGGTATCGTATCTTATCTTTTATTATGTAGATCCCTTTTTCTTGCTTATCTTTGTTTATCGTTCCCTATAAACCCGTTCCTGTCGTTACCTCTACATAAGAAGAAGATAGTGAATTTGGAAGCAACCTGGCCTAACAGCAGCCCACGCCCCGCAGTCGCTAGCCTGGAGCAATCCTGAAGGACGCCCCGAGAAGCATCTTTAAATAATCCTGAAGGAAGCTACGAGCCGCCATCAGGAAGTAATTCTGTGAGACGCTTACATATTCACGTAAGTTCCCCGTGTGGGTTTTTTTATAATATATTTTAGAAATTCGAAATTTACGTGTAATAATTTGCATATTGTGTGACGTCATTGACAGATGGGCGCGCTAATTTCCACACTATGGATTATCGTTACCAACTGTCTTTTGTGTCGCATATACCGAGTAAACGGTAATATAAAAATGGCGCCTTCAACGTGTGAGGTTGAGGTCTTTTGTTTTTATACTTATTAATGTATTAGTTAACGATGTTATAGCTTTTTCATTTAAAGAAAAATATAATTATCTTAATTTTTTAATATCTATTGACCTTAAAATTTAAGTTGGTACTTTCGAAATTACTAAATTACCTAAGATGACAAGACAGTTGTTATGGTAACTTAATATAAACCGCCATTTTGGCTATTGAAATTCAGAGCTTATGTTTCATAATGTTTTGTTAATTTAATTAATTCTCTATAGCTTTAAATGAAGTGTTTCTTTTTAACTTGAATTGTCTTAAATAATTGTATAGTTGTTTTGAAATGGTTTTAAAAGTGTTTTTTTAAAAGTGATTATTAACAAGATAGCCTTACTTTCAAATTCCACACGTAAGTGCATCTAAATATAAATAAACATAAATAATTAATTAATGTATGCCTTATTCATTGTTTATTAGAAAAATTATCTATTTTATATTAGATTAAACATAACTATTGCTTGTTTTTTTAGACTTTAAAAAGTGTTATTAAATCAGGGATAACACTGTCTTGTTTTGACAACATTTTAAAAGTGTTTTCTAGTAATTCAGATATTTGGTTATGGTTTACAAATTACTTTTAAAGGAAGCTTTGCGTCTTAAAACAGTTACCGTAATTAATTGACCTTTTAGTATATGTCGTAAAACGTTGAACTAACGTAATTTTGTTACATTCCTTCTCTTGAACACTGTCTTGCCCTGATACCGTTTAAATAACACATATAATGTATCTTTTTATAATTTTGAGTGTTTTTTATAACCTAAATCATTACGTATAATTTACAATTACCCCCATCTCGAAATATAGATTTTCAAATTAACTGAGTTTTTAGTGTGTCTTTTAAGGTGTTATATTAACCTAACCGTAATGTATTTCTTTCTTTAAACACTATCTTGCCCTCTTACCATTTTAAAGGTGTCCCCTTAGTAATTTAAACAGCTGTAACCTATAAATGCCTTTTTAAAAAAAGATTTTGCTTTTAAATAAATTTAACGTAACAAATTGAAGTTTGGTATACCGTTTATTATCTTGTGAATTACTATAGTATCTTAAATATAGTATATTTGTTGTCTCAAATATTATTTCAAAATGAATATTACACATCTTAAGTCTTTGGAGCTAATTTAAGAAATCGAATGTAGAAATATTACACCCGCGTCTAATCAAAATGATAGATGATTGCAACTTAAAGTTATACTAGCCCAAGAAACAAAAGGCCTACCTATTTCTAAAATAAGCGTTTCCGATTTAACCCAAAATGTGTCTGAAATCAAACAATCACTTGAAGATATAACCAATATAATAAACAAAATTGATCCCGGCCCAAGCGAGATCGAATTAAAACGCGTAGTTTCCCGTATAATTCACCTTAAGCAGCGTATAGAACTATTGTGTTTATTTGACAATGAGCAAGCGAACCAAGCTAAACAAACCTTTTTATCGGATATCTTATTACTTGAAGGAATAGTTCTTGAGAGACTTAATCCAAATGCAGACACAGACACTACCTTTATCAAATCTCGTAATTTCTCCAGTTCCATCATTAGAAAAATCTATACCTGTTTATAAATGGGGTTTAACTATTCAGGGTTTTGACTACCAAATCTCTTTAATGTCTTTTCTTGACAGAATTAACGATTTCAGAATCTCACGCAAATGTACCGACCAGGATTTATTTGCTTCAGCAGGTGAATTGTTCTCTGATTCTGCGTCAATCTGGTACCGTAACGTTAAAGATCAGATTTCTACCTGGGAGGAATTAGTTGCGTGTTTAAAACGGGACTTCTTACCGCATGGGTATATTACCGACCTTTGGAATGAGATACGAAATCGAACCCAAGGACCTGACAAAAATGTAATTTCCTTTATTACCTCAATAGAAGCCTTATATACTAGACTTGATAATAAACCTTCAGAATTTGAAATTATCGATCAATTACGTAGAAATTTAAATCCATATTTTTCCGAACGTTTAGCGTTACAACACATTTCTTCCTTAGTTGCGGGTGGATAAATACCGTCCTTCTTCAGAAAAACAATATGGCCTTTTAGAACCCGATTTAGAGTGTCAAGTTTAAACTTCTCATAAAGTATCTACCTTTAATGTTCCTTCTACCTCAACAAATAACTCACTTACCTGTTGGAATTGCAAGAAAAGTGGACATAATTACAACGTTTGCACATACCCCAAAAATATTTTTTGTTATGGCTGTGGTCGCGCTAATATCTATAAATCTAACTGTACGAATTGTAATTCTAACGTATCGGAAAACTCTCGTCGAGATATTCCTACTAAGGGCGTGAATATCTCAAGAAATCAAAATCGTCCTCAACACCAATCATTCAACGGACCCAGACGTCAATAAATTTAAAGCATAACACTACCTTTAACGCTGTACCGTTATTAAATATATCTGACAATAATATCGCTACTTTGAATTTAGAAAATGCCTTACCTTCATTAAAAGAATTATGTTATACCACCCCGTCAGAATTATTTTTTTATTTTTATTTATTTATTTGTTCCAACGTTTCAGTAGTCTGCTACCTGAAATTTAAGCAGACCTGGCTTCCCACAGAAAGTAACCATCATGTGTTATGTGTGTATGTGTGTATATGTGTATATGTGAGGGATGGTTGTGTGTATGTGTGTTGTGTGTGATGTTGGTCCGTGTTACGTTCCCCCTCTAGGACCAGGACCATCGGCAGCCGGATATCCCAGTCGTCAAGAAAGAACGCACAACGGACGTTGCCTTGTCAGTCCGGACCATCGGCAGCCGGAAATCCAGATGTTGAAAGGCAATGGAAGTGTGTGTTTAGGTGTGTGTGTGTGTGTTTGTGTGTGTGTGTGTGTGTGCGCGCGCGCGCGTGTGTGTGTGAGAGAAAGACAGAGAGTTGTGTGTATGTGTGTTGTGTGTGATGTTGGTATCCGTGTTACGTTCCCCCCTTAGGACCAGGACCATCGGAAGCCGGATATCCCAATCTTCAAAAAGGAACGCTCGACGAATGTTGCCTTATCAATCTGGACTACCGGCAGCCGGAAATCCAGATGTTGAGAAGGCAATGTAAGTGTGTGAAAAGTGTTTTATGTTTGCACAGTACATAAGAGGTGTTTTATGCGCGTGTGTGTGTGTGTGTGTGTGTGTGTGAAGTGTGTTTGAAATGTTAATTTGTGTTTGTTTGCCCAGGTTACTAAAAGGTTAGATTGAATTAGTATAATTTTGTACATGTTTGAACTTATACTATTACATAAATAAAAAATTAGGTTCTTTCAGAGGAAAGGATTTGTTTGCTGTATTGTTTGCCTCGGATATGTGAAAGTTCTTAAAATTTAGCGTTTGTTAAAAAAAAAAGAAATTCCCCATTCTACTACTTAAAATTAACCTATACTATCACTTAAAATTAACTTATACTAATACTGTGGGTTATTATTTGTGAGAGACAGGGTTGCTAATATGTAGAAGCATGCAAATTCTACATATTAGGGGGTTGGATCGTTTCAAAGTCGGGTTAATGGTTTGATCTTGTTGCTTTTGGTCGTCAAGAGCAGAGCTCTTGGAATTCCAGGAGATCGGTCACCGGTCTCCGGGGCAGAGCCTCGGTCCAAGAAAGAGGTAGTACTTTTATGTCTCTGTCCGGGTAGTTTTGTTTGTCTTTTATCCGTCAAGATAACGTTGGTGGATGAGTGCTGTGGTTTTTGTGCGAGTGCATTTAAGTGTGAAAAGAGGTTTTCATTCCAAATCATCTGGTGTAGGGTCTTGTTTAATAATGTTTGTCTATGTGCGTAGAGGTACGGTTGTAAGTCATTACACTCGAATACTATATGTTCCGGTGTTCCTATTTCTCCGCACGTGCATATGTTGTTGTCAACTAAGTTCATGCGTTCTCTGTATGTTGGATAGGGTCCGTGGCCAGTAAGGTAATGAATAAATCCCCGACTGGGCACCAGGTATTTGGCTTTTAGGCGGTCTTTAATATTTGGGATCATTGCGTATACCCTTCTACCGGTTGTGCTTTGATCCCATCTTGTCTGCCATTCTGCAAGTTTGTAGTTCTTTATTTCCGTCTTTGTGGTGGGCAGTTGGTTTGTGTTTAAGATGCGTTGTAGTTGTTGGTTGTCATTGTGTGTAAGATTGTATATTGCAGCTCGCTGTTTCACTACTAGGTCCAAGGGCATAGTTCCCACCAGTACATGAAGTGCATCATGTGCGGTAGTCCCATAAGCCCCCGTCAGTCGCAGTAAAACACTTCGTTGTGTACTGTTAATTTTTTGTCTAGGTTTGATTGTGTTAAGGCGATGTCCCCACGTGCTCGCGGCGTATGATACCATAGCACCGAGCACACCGTTGAGATATAGTCTTACGCAATTAAGTGGTATCTTATAAGTCCTTTGGGCTAGCGTTGCAATGTTCTGCATTGCAGAAGTTGCACTTGCACAGACGGTGTTTATATGTGCGGAGTAATTCTGTTTTTCGTCTAATGTTAAGCCCAGATATTTTGTGTTTTGTGTCCTACTTATATTTACACCATCTAGTTTGATGGTGGGGTCCCTTGCTAGGGTTCCCTTCATCACAAGGTATGTAGTTTTTTGTGGTGTTATGGTCATTTTGTTGGTTTTGCACCAACTTTGTGTATGGGTAAGGGCGATGTTAGCTTTACGTTCGATTTCCCTTCTGGAATTGCTTTCAACCACCAGCAAGATGTCGTCGGCGTATGCAATCGTCGACAACACTTCGTCAACGGTGTCCAGCTTTTCCAGGAGTTCATCCATTACAATATTCCAAAATAGGGGCCCGCATATGGACCCCTGCGGGCAACCTTTATTTATATGTTTGGTAATGCTCTCCGTGCCTTGTAGGGTTACATACCTGTCCCTGCAGTAGCTCCTGAAAGAGTGGTGTAGTTGTGATAGACAGTTTATGGTCGTAAGTCTGGTAAAGAGTGAAGGCCACCAAAGGTTATTAAATGCGCCTTCTATGTCCACTAATATTAATAGGACGTATTTTTTGTGTGATTGCTTGATGGTTTGTATTGCTTGGTTTATGGCGTCCTCGGTTGATTTGTTTTCTGTAAAGCCGTATTGTCTTGGATGTACTCCTGTGATTTGTCTGTGGTCCTGCATTCGTTTACATAATAGTTTTTCATACGTTTTTCCTAGCGTGTTCAAAAGGCATATGGGCCGGGAAGAGCCCGGTTGTTTGGGGTCGTTACCTTTCCCTTTAGGGATAATCACGACATTCGCCTGTTTCCAGATGTTCGGAAAAACAGCTTGTCGTATGCATTCATTGTACAGTGCTGTTAGCGTCGGTGTTAACTTATCTTGTAGCGCTATGCCAATCTCCGCAAGAATTCCGTCCGGTCCGGGTGCTTTCCTGCTCTTCGATTGGCATAGTGCGTATCTCACTTTGTCTTCTGTGAAAGGATCTAAGTTGTCGTCTTGTCTGTTCCATGGTCGGTTACCTATGTGGTTTTTGTCGATTACTCCTTTTCGTCTGAGTCGTTGTTCGTTAGTGTCGTCTTGAACGTTGTCATCGGGCAAAAGTGTTTGTAATAGCAGTGTCGCAGTTTCACCCCAGTCTTTTGTATATGTACCGTCTTGTTTTATTAAAGTTGAATAAGTAATCGGTGGTTTGATTTTACCCTGAGTGATTTTATGGGATATTCCCCAGGTGTCAGTTTTTAAGTGTCTTTCCACGAATAATTCCCATGATTTCCTTTTCATGTCAGTCAGTTCTTTTTGGTATATGTCTTTTAGTTGTCGATAATTTGTTATGTGGTATGCTCTCTCGGCAGGTGTTAGGGAGTTTTGGTAGCTTTTTCTCGCTCGCTGTGTTTCCTTTTTTAGGTTTTGTAAGCGGCTTGTCCATTGACTTGTCTTTGTGTGTCGTGTTTTCTGTTGTTTTGGGAGCACTTGCTCCATTGTGCGTCTAATTGTGTTGGTGAGTAGTTTTGTATACTGGTGAACGTTTTCATCTGATGTTATATCTTGTGGGGGTACAAATGTGTCCCTCAGTTTGTTCCAATTTGCATTTCGTATTTTGTATCGTTGTATATTGGTGAAGTTTTGTGGTGTGTCAAATGGCCTGGTTGTCATGTCAATGTTGAACGTGATTAGGTTGTGGTCACTAACGGTTTGGTGTTCTAATACCTGCCAGTCTTGTATGTAGTTGTACGCCAGCCCATTTGTCAGTGTAACGTCTATGTTTGTTCCTGTTCCTGCATGGGTGTTGTATGTGGATTGGTTATTAGGAAGGTTGATTACTTCGAGTTGTAGTTTGTTAATCAAGTTTTCGACTTGTTCTCCGCGTTCGTCCGTGACGGAACTGTGCCACATCGGAGATTTTCCATTTACGTCTGCCATAATAACTATTGGTTTGGTGTTGTAAGTGTGTAATATGTTGCGTATGTTGTTTATGTACGGCTGGGGATCAAGTCTGTACTGGAAGTAGCTTGTTACCAAGATCCACTTTCCAATCCGACCGTTTGAGACCTCCAGACATGTGCAGTGTTCTCCGCTGTATCGTTGGATTGTCGTGATTGTCAATGTGGGATCAAAAATGATCACTGCCGTTTGTGGGTTTCTATCTGTATGTATTTGTCTTGCCCTGACTGGCATGCTTGGAATCTTCCCATGCACCAGATAAGGTTCCTGTATAAAAAGTGCATGTAATCGTAAGGTTTCGGCTAATTGTCTAAGCTCTTTCATTATGTTTGTTGAAGATGTTGTCGATACGTGATTGCCCTTGTTTTGTTCCTTTGAATTTGTGAGGGTTGTTTGCGTTTAGTTTGGTTAGGTTTACTGTCCATAGTCGGTTTTTGTATGAGTCTGTCCATTAACATTTTTTGGGTTGGGCAATCTTTAGGGTTAGAAGCGCACTTTTTGATACGTTTTAAGCATGGTATGCAAACTGAGTGTTGTTCGTGCTTGGGGCAGTCTGCCCTTTTGTGCTTGGAGTCTTCTTCCCCACAGTGTCCACATGTATCGGTGGTGCGTGTGCAATGTTTCGTGACGTGTCCTAGATCGAGAAATCGTAGGCATTTGGGTACTACTAAAAAGTCTTTCACTGTAACACAGCGATATTCGATATAGAGTTTCCCTAGATTTATTAATATAGTCCTCACTTTGCCACTTACCGTCGCAACATGATGTTGAGTCGGTTTGTTTTTCGGTCCTGTTTTGAAACTAAGTTGAAAGTCTCTATTAAAATCCTCTCTATTAATTAGGTGTTCAAGGTTTTGAGTATAAATTAAATCTGTCATGTCTTGATCTTTCAGGTATGTTGGTATGTCGTATATAATAACTAAGGGTTTTTTCTTGCGTGGTTTTCCGCAATTTAAAGTTTGTTTTAGGGTTGCATGGTTTAAAATTTTGTTTGCCTTGGTTTCGTTATCAGTATCTATAATTACTGCTTTCTTGGTTGTTCGGATGTTTTTAATTTTAATTTTATCTTTCAGTGAATTTAATGTTTTTGAAAAAACTTCTTGAATTTGTCTAAGTGTTTCACCACGTTTTGACGCTATGAACACCGTTGTATTTTGGTTTGGGATCGCTTTTGAAATTGCGTCTTGTTTTGGAGCTTTCGGTTTTTGTGCTACAGTACTGGCGTATGTCTGTGTTGGTATTGCTGTCACGTTTACGTACGTGTTTGAAGACATGGTTGGATTAAGCATTGATTGTTGTTTCAGATGGCTGTTTTCTACTTTAGTTTTGATGATCTTGTCTTGTAGTGTGTTTTTTTGTTGTTTTATGAATTTATGTTCGCCAGTTAATTCGGCTTGTAGATATATTAATTTTATTATTTTATCTCTGAGGGTTTTATGGGCCCCTACCCTTAGGCTGTTACTTGGGTCTAGTTCATGGTCAATAAAGTTAAGAAGGTCCGTCCCTAGGTTCTCTAGGTGCTCTAAGATAGACTGTTTTATATCTTCCGGGTTGTTGTGGCTGGGGTTTCCTATCAATCTTTTGTTCCGTGGTATTTCGGTCGTAAGTGGGTGGGCAAAGGGTGTTAGTACGACGCTTATTTGACTCGTAGTGGTATGTAGTGAAGGATGTGAGTTTAAGTCAAGATCTGGTGTTGTTTTACCCCCAAGTGAAACCTTGGGGGAATGTTGTGTTGGCATTTTGTACTCTAGCTGTCTGATGTGATTTTACCTATTATTAAGTTATTTAAATTTAATTAAAAAACAAATGAAATGACAAAAATCCGTAATATGCAGTAAAACGTTATACTAAAATCTAATATGCTGCTTGTTAAAAAATGTTGTAGTAATACAATAATACTTCCACTAAAAGGTCATCATTTTGAAGAATGCGATAATCTAATTGGCTATAAACCGTTAATTTCTTTTACCATAAAAAGACTGCTGCCTTACAACTTGTTAAAAAACCCTTTGATAACCGCCCACATTTACCCATCTCGATTGGTTCCTTAAATGTAATAGCAATACTGGACACAGATTCCTCATGTTCCCTTATAAACAACGAAGGTCTACAACAATTATCTAAACAAAATATTAAAATTCAAATTGCTCCCGATGTTAGAAATATATGAGGTTTCCTCTTTTAACGATATTAGGCGGTTTATTACAAGGTTTGTTTACAATTTCCTTATCAGCTTACTAATTGCCGACTTATTCTTAACATTTGTTAAATTCCTTAAAATGGAACTTGATAGGGAAACCCTCGCTTACTTAAAAAAATTAACTAATCGTAAAGAGCGATATTGGCGTCGTTTACAAGATTGCCATGATCTAATTAAGGATTTACCTACACAGCTCGAACAATTCAAAGCCCGTGTTACTCAAATTGATGAGACACGTAATCAATTTTTAAGAATTCTTGATGAGCTTGCATCGTTATCTGACATTCACGCAACCTTGGCTACAGACACCGTAACCCTGGAATCAAATTTTAATTCCATATATTTTAATATTTTGTCCGTCGCCGGTTGCTACAGTTCATCAGTAGCGCCTAACATAACCGCACTTAATACCGCCGGTAAACAGTCAAAAATTGATAAGTTTCATGGTAAACCCGAACAATTCTCTTCTTTCAAATCACTTTATGATAGCTTAATTCACAATAACAAATCCTTATCGGATATCAAAAAGTTTACATACTTAATTTCTTATCTGGAAAATACGCCTTTGAAAGTAGTTCAAAGCGTACGATTCTCACCAGAAAATTATTTGATAGCTTATAATCTTCTTGTTCAACGTTACACGAACAAACGTTTAATCGCCAATCATTATCTGTCAAAAATATTTTCAATGTCTAAACTGAAAACTGATTCGGAACATTCCCTCAGTAACTTGTGTGAAACGTTACAGGCTAACGTTTCTGCACTAATGGACATGAAATTAAACCATTTGTCCAATTACATATTTTTATATTTTTCTTTGGAGTTGTTAGATTCAAAAACGCGACAAAAATTTGAAAAGGATTATTAAGAACAAGAATTTCCTTCATTTGAGGACCTATTGCATTTTTTGCGTAACAAATGTGCAATCTCCGCAATGATTGGAAGTAGTACTGCTTGTTCGTTAAAAAATATTCCTAACGCACCTAAAAAATCTATTTCACGCTATTTTGAAGCAAGCGATAAACGTATAGCTATGGCTACACAACAAATTAATGTTATCGCACCCAAAGCAGCGATAATTTTTTGTCCTGCTTGCAACGAAAACCATAAATTTATTAATTGTCCACAGTTATTGGCACTTTCGCCTAAAGATAGACATGAAAACGTGAAGCAACTACGCAGATGTTACGCGTGTTTAGCGCCACATAATGTTACTTCATGTCGATCCAAAAATCAATGCCGTCACTGCGGTGGCAAAAAGCATAATTCACTACTGCATTTTAACCATACAATTGTACAGTGTGGACCTACTGCGTCACACCCTGATAAGGATAACAGTTTAATTCCCAGTAATTCGAATAGTTTAGAGGAAACTCCTCTGCCCCTATTTCTTTGGTTCATTCTATTGCCAATGAAAAGGGAACTGTTGCGCTTTTAGCCACAGCACAAGTATGGATTTTATCTTGCGATAATAATTGGCATCGTTGTCGCCTAGTTCTAGACACCGGGTCTCACTCCAATTTCATTACTGTTTCTTTGGCAAAC
This sequence comes from Platerodrilus igneus, assembly GCA_036346225.1. Lineage (NCBI taxonomy): Eukaryota > Metazoa > Arthropoda > Insecta > Coleoptera > Lycidae > Platerodrilus > Platerodrilus igneus. The sequence continues at coordinate 2,678,229 of JARFIW010000574.1, forward strand.
AGACTAGGTTTGAAACGTAAAAAATGTCCTTTTGAGATACGCGGAGTGGGAGAATCCGTGTTAGACAATGTAGGCGGTCTTGTTGATTGTAAAATTTCGTCGCTAAGCCATGGCGCTTACCTTAATTTTCAAGCTATAGTCTTGCCTCGCATTACCGCTGAGCTACCTACCGCAACGTTACCGGTTCAGCTTAAACAGCAATTTTCGTCGCTGCAATTAGCTGACCCAGATTTTTATATAAAATCCCCCGTAGACATTTTGTTGGGCGTACAATCCGTTTTAGATATTACCCCCACCGAACCGTCATATTTAAAAGGAAATCCCACTGCGGTTCTTACGACGTTTGGTTGGGTAATCATGGGTGAAGTACCCACGTTAGTTCATGCCCCTGCTAGTGTTTCTTTACACGTTAGTGTGTCGGAGGAACTTTCGCTCAACGAAACAATACGTGCTTTTTGGGAATCGGAAGAAATAATTTTCCCACCAATATTTTCACCGGAAGAAAGTATTTACGAACAATATTTCAAATCCACAACAGAACGCACCGACTGCGGTCGATATATGGTTCGTTTACCCTTTAAAGAAAATATTTCTCGCGAATTAGGATCAACTAGAGCGCTCGCTGTAAATCGCTTCATGAAACTGGAAATGAGGTTCCAGCATGATAAAGAATATCATAAATTATATTCGGAAAATATGTCTGAATACATTTGTAACGGGCATTTTTATAGTTTAACATTTTACGCTTTTATACTCAATTCGTAAGTTCATTTCTGCAATTGCTGTTTCTGTGTTTTGTGTTTATTGGCTCGTTGGCGAGTGCGTCGTATTATAATGAGGGGATCGCTGTTTGTATCAAGTAAATACTTCAGAATAATTCAAAATTGTATGCAATTTAACTCGTGTGTATTCATTAAAGTAGTTTAATTAAAAATTGATTTTCATTAATAAATAAATTGCAAGGAACGAGTTTTAAATAGGATTGTTTGTAAATTACTTTCCAACGTATCGAAAATGATAAACAACTGTAATTAGTTATTAGATATGATGGTGCATTCACTTATTGGATGTGCCTTATGTTATTAACGAAGTCGAGATAATAGTCGACAAGAGTTCATGGTAACAACGAGTTGATATAAACAGATTAGAGTGAGCAGGTGTAGTTTTGTTCTTTGTTTCCGAGATATTAAGTACGTGGAAAATACTGCTTCTTTCTGCTTTTGACAATAGTGAGAATTAATGCGGGATTAATTTTCGTATTGTTCATGAACAAGCACGGCATGTTTTTAGTTGATTTTCTGTTGGAAATAAAAGCGGTAAAGCTTGTTAAACTCGAGGCACGTGTGTTTTACGGAACATTTGACGGACGGTTTGATTGCTTACGCGTGCCTTACTAATTGTTTTTAGTTGTTTTTTTTGTGAGACAAATGCTTTAAGGAACATTTGACGGACTTACTTTAGTGATACGCGTACTTTACTAATTTGTGGTTTTAGTTGTTTGTCTTGTGAAATAGGAGTCGTAGAACTTGCTAAACTGACCGATTCTTTCTTTAGAATTAATGTGCGTGCGATCTAGTCTAGTGTCCCTTTGTTTTATCAGATTAGTGCATACTTTGGATTATTTAAATACAGTGGATACTGTAGTTTCTGCATTTTTTTAACACCAAAGAATCCAAAATAGATCATTGCTTGCGCGAATTTCGTTATTTGCGAAATATAACAGATTACCGGTTTACAAAGGTATTGGTTGAAGTTTCTCACTGCTTTTTGGAGGTTTTTGAAAATAATATACATTTAATCCCAGTTGAAATTAAACTAGTGCTATAAAATATTTCGAAATTATTGTCTCAGGAAATAGAATTAACAAGAAATTTATCAATGCTACATAGTTCCGTCGCGTGATGGTGTCTGCTGCTAACCCCAGTGAAATGCGTAGGTGTGATTAGTGTGACGTGTGATAAATTCCATCAACACCCTCACAGTCAAGGGTGAAGTGCTTCGTTAGTGCAGGACATCGTGAATCTCACACTTCCGTTGCAAGGAAGCGTTGCTGAAGGACTTTTGTAAGTTGAACTATTTCCTACTTGTTATTACTTTAAATATCTATCCGTTGCTTTACCATATCTTTGTCGTTCTGATACCTTTTACAAAAGACTTGCATGATATTTTAAAACATAAGAAAAAAAAGAAAGAAAGAAAGATCAATACTACTGAATTACTCATATCAATTGTGTCTTACCTATTTATTTTTTTTTAACATTTTGTCTGATTTATGTTTAATTGGTGTGTGAGGAAACGTTTCTGCTACTCCCCAATATTTCCTCACTTTGTACTAAAAATTTTTGTACTGCTTTTACCGTTGTTATATTATATAGATTATCCAAACAGTTTTTTTTACATTCTACAAAGTACTGAATAATTTAGACTTATCATTGCTGCTATGCTTTTTCCTTTTTTTTTCAGGTTTGCTTGACTATTTTTGTTGCAGGTGTTATCACTAACTCCTTACTGCCGCGTACATTGTATGTTGGTCTGCTGTCTACAACCCCCCCTAATCTCCGATTGAGCCCGGTCATTTCTTTGATTTTCTTTGTGTTACGCACGGCTACGAGCCAACGTAGCATAACTTTGGCGCCCGAACAGGGACTGCCACGAATTACGTAACACATTTCCCAGAATCATTTGACCCCTGCTCTAGTTTCATCTCCCTATATTATGACTCACCACGGAGTTGTAAAGAAAACGTCACTTGGTACACAAGTTCGTGTTGTGTTTAGTTCCGCTGATAAGGACATAAATAATTTAAGCCTTAACAATATTCTTTTAGCGGGGCCTAAATTACAAGCTGATATTAGTTTGGTTATCACAAGATTTCGTATTCCGCAAATTGCACTAACATGTGACATTCGACAAATGTTTCGTTCCATATTAATTCATCCCGATGACAGAAAATTCTTACGTATTTTCTGGCGGTTTAATCCAAGTGATCCCTTAACCGAATGGGAACATACTCGTGTAATCTTTGGTGCTACCTGTAGCCCGTTTCTTGCTCTTCGCGTTTTAAAACAATTGTTAGAGGATGAGGGCGGTCGCTACCCACGGGCCGCTAATGCCCTTGCTATGTCCACATACGTGGACGATATTTTGACAGGTGCTGATACTGTAGAAGAAGCACTACTTCTCAAATCAGAATTAACTGATTTATTAAGGTTGGGCGGATTCGAACTTGGCAAAAGGGCAAGCTCTAACACATCCGTAGTTAGTGCTTCTAATAACAATATTTTAGCCTTACCCGATACGAATATTGATTCACCTATTTTAAAAGTTTTGGGTCTTTGCTGAGACGTTCAAACAGATGTTCTGAAATGCAAAATTCAACATGTTGTGGACACGCCCACAAAAAGGGGAATTCTTTCTCGTATTGCTCGAACATACGACGTGAATGGTTACATTAGTCCATTTACTTTCGTCCTTAAGTCACTTATTCAACAATTATGGATATTAAAAATAGGTTGGGACGATGATCTTCCTTGCAAAATACTTCAAAAGTGGCAACAAATACAATTAGAATTGCGCTTTCTGGAAAATATAACCATACCTCGCTGTATTTGGAAACCAGGTGATATACAGGCTCGTCTTGTAGGGTTTTCCGACGCAAGTGCACTTGGTATGGCCGCGGTTGTATATTTAAGAATAGAAATTGACGATAAAATTTTTATTCATTTAATAGCTTCGAAAACACGTGTTGCTCCGTTCAAGACGTGGACTATTCCGCGTCTTGAACTAGGCGCTGCTTGCCTCTTATCTAAATTAATGAAACATACTGCTTTGGCTTTTGATCATTTTCGTTTGTTAAACCCGATTTGTTTCAGTGATTCTACTAATACGTTGTCGTGGATTCGTAGTCCTCCATATAAATTAAAAACATTCTTTGCCAATAAACCAATAAAGTTGTTCAAATTCACGAAAACCAACCCACTGCTACTTGGAGATATGTCCCTAGCGCGGATAACCCTGCTGATCCCGCTAGTCGCGGTTTGATGTCGTCCGAACTCGTAAATTGTAGTATTTGGTGGAATGGTCCTAATTTTATGTATACCAATTATACAAATTGGCCCAAGACTAATTTCACGGTCGATCCTGATGAATCGATTCAGCTTTCTGAATGTGTTCTACTGACCACAAATGAAGTAGAACAATTCACACAAGTTTTACAGCGTTTTTCTAATTTATTGAAAGTGCAAAGAATATTTGCTTATGTTTTAAGATTTAAACATAACTGTCTTGCTCGAGTGCGCACGTTTCGGTCGCTTACTGGTCATCTCACTGCTTCTGAATACCACGATGCCCTTCTTTTCCTTATTAGAATCACTCAACACGAGTACTTTCATACCGATATTTTACTTTTAGAAAAGGGCCAAACAAGCACAAAAAAACTTCGTGCGTTGTCACCTTTTCTTTCTCCCATGGGTTTTATCATGGTGGGGGGCCGTTTGCGCCATTCGAGCCTCCCAAGTATGACTAAACACCCTTACTTAGTTCCTAAAGAAAGTCGACTAGCTACATTGCTATGTGATTATTATCATATTTATTCCGGTCACGGAGGTATTCGTTTGGTACACTCACTAATAAACAGAACTTATTGGATTCCGTCTATTAGACAATTAATTAGAAGTAGGATTTTCCGTTGCCTTACTTGTTATAGATTTAAAGCAGCACCAATTCAATCTCCGATGGCCGACCTGCCCCTTTATCGTTTGGAGCCCGGGAAATGCTTTACCCATACTGGCCTAGATTTTGCGGGTCCGTTTAATGTAAAATTGTCTTTGCTACGCACCGCTAGATACAATAAAGTGTACATAGCATTATTTATATGTATGGTATCTCGCGCCATTCATATCGAGGTGGTTACGGCACTGACTACAGAGGTTTGCCTTGCTTCTTTAGATCGATTTATTTCACGACGCGGATTACCGACCAACGTTTATTCAGACCAAGGTAGTAATTTTCGTGGCGCCGCTCGTGAAATATCCGAAATTGCTAAATTATTTGATATTTCTAATCCGGATGCCGCCCATTATTTAGCCAGTAGAGGTATAAAGTGGTGCTTTAATCCTCCCTACGCACCCCATTCTGGCGGGTTATGGGAGGCTGGGATCAAAAGCTCAAAATACCACTTAAAACGAATAGTAGGTAACGCTGCCCTCTCCCTTGAAGAATTTATCACTACTATTACGAGGATTGAAGGTATTTTAAATTCTCGCCCCTTTTGTACACTTTCTGCTTCACTGGACGAGGGGGTAATCGATGCCCTTACTCCAGCACATTTTTTGACCGGTGGTCCCATTTTATCCAGAGCTGAAATTGACTTAACTAAAGTTCCCGTTAACAGACTTAATCGCTGGCAGCTTGCCCAACAATTAGTTCAGTCGTTTTGGCGGCGCTGGTCAAAAGAATACCTTCACAGTCTTCAGCATAGACCAAAATGGACTACGCCCGCGCAAAAGTTACAGGTGGGCGACATTGTTTTTTACTATACTCCTGAATCCCTACCCCCTACTTGTTGGCCTTTGGCAAGAATAGTACAGCTGATACCGGGAGATGACGGAGTTGTGAGAGTTGTACGACTTAGGACACCTTCTGGTGAAAAGGTGCGCACTGTTGACAAAGTCGTACCGCTCCCTCCTCAATAGTTACATTAGCACATTATTCAGTTTACATTTTTTTTTAATGTTTAGCAAACGATGTTTTAGTTACATTTTTCCTTTTTTTTTCTCTCTTTTCCTTGCATTTAAACAAAATTATCATTTTGGGTGGCGGGTATGTTAGAAATATATGAGGTTTCCTCTTTTGATGATATTAGGTGGTTTATCGAAACTGTGCATACACGTGAAAGATAATACCCGTCCTATTATCTACAACAATAAAATAAAACGAGTCGCGTTTGATACTTCGTAACGTATGGTAGATGCACGGCCTTGTGCGCCACATTTTTGCTATTCGCACCTGTATTCCCTTCGCGGGACTCCATTTTTTTGTGCTACGCAACATTGAAGATCTTCTCTACAAGTGTTGGGTAAGTGTTTACACTATTCCGATTTATTGCATTTTTATTATTGTCGAAATTGTAAAACCTCAGCATTTATTATTGTTATTATCAATTCGGCTTTCACCATTCAAACAACAGTCCACTCAGCTATCGGAAAATTGCACTTGATGAGCAATCTGAGAAAATCTCAATGCAGGATTTTTTACATCCATTGCTTATCATACACCCGAAAAAACTTTCATAAATTTAGCTGACAATAATCAAATATATGTAACGGGTTCCCTTAAATTAAAAATTCGAGTAGAACCACTTGAACGTGAGGTTCCATTTTTGATTGTACCTACATTAGCTTATCCATTCCTACTAGGTGTAGATTTTTGTAAACTTTTTAACTTGTCGCTTTACTTCCAAGATTTTTCTTGGCAAACTTCCCTCAAAACAAATTCCTGTGCATCTGCAAGAATATCTAACAAAATTTCTCTTACCGATTCCCAAAATGTAATTCTTAACTCTACAATCGACAAATTCCGTAAACTTAATACCTCTGAACTTGGTTGCGTTACTACTACAACACATGTTATCTCTACAGGTGATGCCTTCTTTTTTAAGCAACGTCAATATCCGTTATCGCCTGCATTACAAAAGCATTTGCATTCCGAAATAGATAAAATGTTAGAATCTGGTGGTATCTCTCCCTCGAATTTACCATGGATGTCTCCCGTATTATTAGTTCGTAAGAAAAATGTCGATTGGCGTGTTTGTTTTGATTGCAGAAAGCTGAATTCTATAACTGTCTCTGATGCTTACCCTCTACCAAGAACTGACTCAATTTTAAGCCGGCTTCGAAACGCAAAATTTATCTCATCTATCGATCTTAGACAAGTTTTTTATCAGATACCCCTCAATTTACCTTCCCGTCCTAAAACTGCATTTGGCCTCTGTAACGCACCACAAACCCTACAACGTACTATGGATCAAACGTTAGGTCCTATCTAACATCAGAAACGTGCCTTTGTATTTTTAGATGATATTTTAGTTATCTCAAGTTTTTTTGATAAACATATCGCCACATTGAATGAAGTGGCAGAACGCCTAAATGCAGCAAGTTTTAAGATAAACTGGGAGAAATGTCAATTTTGTTGTTCGTCTCTTACATTTCTTGGTTTTATTATCGATGGAACTGGTCTACGAGCAGATCCTGCTAAAGTCGACGCTATTACTAAATTCAAAACACCTAAAACTGTTACCGAAATCAAACGTTTAATTGGAATGATTAGCTACTATCGCATCTTTTTACCCAACCCTTCAACTATATCTGCACCCATTACCGCTTTAATTAAAAATAAAAGGAAATCCCAAACTATCGAGTGGAATTTAGAATCTCAACAGGCTTTCGAACAAATTAAAACATTAATCACTTCAGCACCTATCTTAATCTCGCCCAATTTCGATGAAAATTTTTATATGCAAACCGATGCCTCACTTACTGGTTTAGGTGCAATGTTGTTCCAGGTGAGCAATGGTTTAGAGCACCCAATCGCTTATGCAAATCGCGCCTTAACTTCTGCCGAACAAAAATACTCAGCTACCGAACGAGAATTATTGGGCGTTATCTTTGGCATCGAAAAATTTAGAGAATTATGTTGAAGGTACACATTTTACCGTAATTACTGATTGTGCAGCCCTCACTTGGCTAAATAACTTAAAACAACCCGCAGGTCGTTTGGCAAGATGGAACTTGCGTATCTCTCAATTCACCTTTGACGTTAGGCATAGGCCTGGCAAATTGAATATCGTACCTGATGCCTTATCTCGTGATGTTGACTCTCTTAACCTTCCACATATAATTCCTGATACCTGGTATCTTAATATGATTAAAAAAGTTTCTGATAATCCCGATAAATTTCCTACCTTTCGTGTAACTAACAATAGATTATATAAATTTGTATCTGCTTCACCTCATAAAATATCTAACATTCCCGAATGAAAACTTGTTGTCCCTACCGCTAACCGCAGTGAAGTGCTTAAATTATGTCATGATGATCCCATAGCTGCCCATCTTGGTGTTACAAAAACTCTCGCTAAAATATCTGAATTATATTATTGGCCCACACTAAAACAATCTGTCTGTCGCTATATTAAGAACTGTAAAATTTGTGGTTCTCATAAGAGCTCACAAGAGGCTCGTTCTGGCTTAATGGGCAACTTTAAACGTGTATTTTATCCCTTTCAATTGATATCGCTTGATTTATTAGGACCTCTCTCCCGATCCAAAAAAGATAACCAATATCTTTTAGTTGTCACCGATTGGTTTCCTAAATTTGTTATGGTGCAACCCTTACGTAAAGCTACATCTGCCGCTATAATTAAATTCCTAGAACAAAATGTATTTCTTATCTTTGGTGTTCCTCAGATTATTCTTTGTGACAATGGAGCACAATTTATCTCTAAAGATTTTCAAAATTTCGTTAAGAATTACAAAGTAACGCAAAATACCATCCTCAAGTAAACCCTACCAAAAGAGTAAATAGAGTTTTAATTACCGCTATCTCTTCTTATATTGATTCAGACCACACTACATGGGATGAAAATATTTTTAAATTTGCTCAAGCTTTACGCACATCTAAACATGAAGCAACCCAATTCACTCCGTCACTTCTTGTTTTTGGAAGATATACCCCAAGTGATGAGAGTTATTATGGTTTAGTTCCTGACGATACTAACGTAATTGAATTTGACGATAAAGTACGCTGGGACAAAGACCAACAATCATTACCTTCTATCTTTAACGACGTTAGAAAAAATTTGTTAAAAGCTTACGAAAAGAGTAAGAACCACGATAACTTACGTAAACGAAATATTTCCTTCGCCTTGGGCGAACAAGTTTGGAAAAGGAATTATGTCATATCGGATGCATCTAAGAAATTTTCCTTAAAATTAGCCCCTAAATTTATCATTTGTAAGGTTGTTCGTGTCGTTAGTCCCCTTATCTACGAACTTCAAGATGCTGAAGGAAAACGCCAAGGCAGGTGGCATATTAAAGACCTTAAGCCATTCTCTGCTGACCCAAATGCTAGTTAAGTTTTTCACTTTCCATTCTCCTCACAATTTACGTAATATTTTTTGTTCTCACCATCAATTAGTATCTTTAATTACTTATTCCTTGTCTTATACGCCTACCTCTTATACTTTTAACTTATTTACCTTAAACCTTTTGCTTCTAGTAGAATTTTCCCTAAACTTACCGTTAGTTAAATATCGCTTTATTCTCTACACCCCCCAATATAACTCTGTCGTTTCATTTAATTAATTCTCGAACTTTTACTACAGCATATTATTTGGTTTTTAGTATTTTTCTTACATCGTTTAATTGTGTGGTAATTGTCGTAACTTTGGTTGCAATAACTCATTAAATTTTTATGATTGGTTTGAGGTGATGTTAGAGTGGATGTTTTTCTTCTTTGGGCTCACATAGGAGCCGCGGCCTATGCCATTGTAAGAAATAGTTCATATTCGCAGTTGCAAAAAACTAGGATTTTCTATTCCATGTGTTTTTCCTCTGAATTATTACAGTCGCCCACATTATACTACATCATTATTTGTTTCTTTTCCTACTAAGTCACCATAACTTATAAACATTGTTTTCATTATTTTTTGTTGTCCTTCGTGGAGAGGCGCTATCGCTTCTTAGGGAAATCTTATTAAATTTTCGATTGTTTTAGCATATTGGGACAGTGTATCTGTATTTAACTGCTTATAATTAGGCATTTTTGTGTGTTTAGGGCGTTACCGTTTAAAAAAATTACCTCGCAATAGTGGGTTTTTGTGTGATTGTATCTATAGTGATACTTTTAAGTTGTGTCAACTTTTGTCTGATTTTCTTATCGTAGTGGATGCACTCGTTAAAAAAATGATCATACTAGTTCTCTTAAGAGTCTAGTGATTTTTTTAACTTATGATATACATTAACTCGCCGGATCAATGTCGCAGGGGGTCCTTCAGACCAATCTGTGTTTTAATAGGGACAATTCTCTACCTTCTCTCGGACGCTTGTCCAAAAACTCTACTTTTTCGTATCCTACTGTCTCCGTTTCTGCCTTATCTTTCCTTCGGTAGACCTGTTCTCGTCCCGGAACACCCGTCTGCCACATAAGAATGATGTTCCGTCACTCCGGGCTACTGACTACATTGGCTGGTTAAGTAGTGCTTTGCTATCTACCTTTTTCTGTCTGTATAGCTCAATGCGAGCCCTTCCTCTATTTTTTTCTACCTGGAAGTGCCTCTTATGCATTGCAAATACCCATCTCCCTCTTTCTACCGTTCCTATTTCTACTGCCTTTTCATTTCCGTCAGTCACCGTGTGGTTGCGCGGGAGGTTTTCACAGACATTATAATTTGAATAAGGGCCGCTATACTTGCGGCCACGTCCCCAATGCTCCACCCGGAGGTACTACATTGGGTTTAAACGCGAAAATAATCGTGCTTCTAATTCATTCTAACTTCATAGTTAATCCACCCTAAATAAAAAACTAAATAAAAATCTAACAAACCTAACAAACTCTAACAATCTAACAAACCTAAAAATCTGACAAACTGAAACAAAAACTAAAAACAGGGTTTAAATAATGGTATCCCTAGCGCTGACCTTGAAGTGTGCCCGATCAACAAGACACAAGCAAAAATAAGAGGGGGAGGGATCCGTAATACCGGATAGCAGACGCCGGTTCTGCTTACCAGTGCAACCTGAAGGATCGTCTTAAAACTACCCAAATCTAGCTAACTAATTTAAATTCATCCCTAGCTTTCCCTATCATTCCCTAACTGATTTATATTATGATTACAATCTTCACAATTCTGCTCGTCCTTCCCAAATATATACTGCAACCAAAATGGCGACAGAACGTCAAACAAAACAAATATGCCACAAAATGCTACAATGCATGCTAATAAATAAATAAATATAAAGTGTAAATATAAAATATAAATAAATATAATTATATAAATATATAAATAAATGTTTAATAAGCGTTAAACATATAGCAGTGCACAAAATAGCGAAAGCATCACCCTATTTATCAGGTGCACTCGCACAAGCATTATGTCGGCTAGCGCCTTTACACTCCAAACGTGCTTCCTAAATTATTTCAAAAACTACTAATTAATGTAAATCAATGCTTGTGCGAGTACAGCCGCCACAATTTAAGTCTTACCTCGATAATAAAATTCTCCAGCATCCGAAGATCTGGTCGTCTGTAACTTACTTCTAAAGGTGGGACGGGGTGCACTGCTAAAGTCCTGGTGGGTATGCACTAAATGTTCTTGGGGGGATCACAATCACTATCACTATCACTTCACTTTCAAGTCCTGGGGGGATGCGCGGTTGCGCTCTGTTTTATTATCCTTGTTTACTTTATTGATTTAATTTAATGAGGGTTTCTGATTTATTTGTTATTGTTTATTTGGTATTATTTATTCCCGATTTTCCGCACATAATTATGAAGATAGGCAGTGATTGTATTAATGGAGTGGGGGTTTCTCGTGCATATTGGACATTTGGGTATAATTATCATTTTTTTTTTTTTTTTATTATTATTTAATATCAGGTTTTGGTTTTATCTATACTCGTATCCTTACTCACGCCAAGTCAATTAAAAATTTTTACAATCCTCCCACCAACCCCACCGAATTTTACACGCGGTTGTCATTGTCTAATCTCGCGACCGTTCCCGCGAATTCTTTTAAGGCTGTCCAGAACGCCTTCTGGTTAACCACTTCCCCGACTTGCTCTAGGCTCTTTGGCCATGCCAGACCTAGGATAGCTAGTTTGCTATCAGTCAACCCTCGATTTCCCGCCTCAAGCGGGCAGTCGAAGAGCACGTGCTCTGCGCTTTCCGCGCCCTCACCGCATTCGCAGCGGTCGCTGTTGGTTAGACCGAACCTTTGTAAATACGCCTTCAGGGCGCCGTGCCCTGTTATCAAATGCACCATTTTGTGATCGAGCTTAACCTCGATCTTAACTCTGGCTTCTATGCTCGGTATGAATTTGTGGGTCAACCTGCCCGTGGCAGCGTTGTTCCACCTCTCTTCCCATTATCGAATTGATTTTTCGCGCAGCTTTCTTTTGATTAAAGACCTCGGTATCGACGAATGTGATATTCGAAAGTCGCCCGTCGCGGCCTCTTTAGCTAATTCGTCAGCCCTATCGTTTCCTACGTTACCATTGTGCGACCTGACCCAACAGAACTTTCAACGTCGAAACTCTAGCGCCGTACGCGCTATCCTCCAGACGTCCGCTTGGAGATCTGTCGAGGTGTTCATGTTTGTTAAAGCCGTTAGCGCCGATTTACAATCACTGATTATATAATACTCGTCTCTGCCCGTATGGTTTATTACGTAATCGATGGCCTCTCGTATGGCTACCAATTTGCACCAGTTCGCGAGTTTGGTTTGAAACCGAAACACCTCCCTTTCCTGCTTATACACGACAAACGCCGCGCCTGCTTGCCCATCGTCCATACGTGAACCGTCCGTATAAATTCTGATACCCATCGCGTCCTAATCACCTTCGACAAACTCGATCCCTCTAATATCAGCCGGGTGCCCCAACTCAGATACAACGATCTTTCTTGCAATTTCCCTATTACCAAGATTAAGATTTTCGATAATTTCGCGCCCTTTTCCTATATTTATTAATCGTCTATCTCTAATCTCCCTAACGACATATTCAATAGGGAGAGTCCTACTGATCACCAGGACAGCCTCCGTGGAGGTGGTCCTGTACGCCCTCGCCGCTTTTACCGCGGTTATGCGTTGTACGCTCGTCAATTGACGCATCTCCCGAACTTTACAACCTTCTGCCCATACAGAAGCTGCGTACAGTATTGCCGGCTCAATTGCTCCGGAATAAACCGTCCTCAGCGATTCGCCCCTGTAACCCCACTTTATTTTAGCCGCCGCCATCATTTTATTTGATATTTCGCCGCCCTTACTTTTTACGTATTGTACGTGCGCTTTCCAATTTAATTTATTGTCGATCTTGACGCCGAGGTAGGTAATACAATCTTTAAACGGGATTTTCTCCCTTCCTAGCTCTAACCTAGGAGGTCTCTGTCCTGGTTTCGTGCCGAAATAAAGCGCCTCTGACTTCGCCGTGTTAAATTTTAATTTTACCGCCTGCGACCATTCGTGTAATTTATTAAGCGCCTCGTTCGGTTTTGTGCGCTTATCTATTAACAATCTCGATCTTACAATTAAAAGTGTGTCATCTGCAAACCCAACGATTGAGCATCCTGCGGGCAACTTGACCCTAAAGATGCTCTCATACAACAACTTCCAAAAGGTGGGACCAGAACATGACCCTTGCGGGCATCCCCTTTCCACCTCACGCGACAGAACTGAAATGTCCAAAGCAACAACGACACAGTACTCTTTAGCATCTCTTGCCTGCTTAATTTCCCCGACAACGAACTCTAACGCGTCGATAGTCGACTTGCCCTCCACGAAACCAAACTGTCGGTTATTAAAACCGCCGCTGTCTCGCAATAGGTGTTCAACACGCGTAGTCATAACGCGATCTAAAACTTTCCCCCAGCACCGGTAGCAAGCTAATTGGACGATAGCTGCCCGGATCTGACGCATCCGCCTTTTTAGGTTTGGGTATAAATTTCACATTCTGGATTTTCCAGCAACGCGGAAAAACGCCCTTTCTAAACAAAGATTAAACAACCCAACAAAGACACACGGGGCTAACAAGCACGCCTGCAGAGCTGCGTCTGAAGTGATTCCATCATGCCCTGGTGCCTTCTTAGGGTTCATCCTCCTAAGAGCCCTGACGACCTCGTGAACTAAGATTGCCTTATCGGCACCTGTTCCTTGCGTCTCTGCAGCTTCCCGACGTATTACATCGTGCGACCCTTCATCCCCCTCGGGATTATCCGATGGGAAAAATTTCTCTAGTAAATATTCCGCCGTGGTTTTAAAACCTTCCGTGTATTCGCCATTTGTTTTCTTTATATTACTGAGCGCGATTTTTTGTTGTTTTCCTCTAATTACGCGGTATGCGGTTCCCCAGGGTTCTTTCTCTGAGTTTTGCGTGCAGAATTCTTTAAATTTATTCGTTCGCGTTTCTTCTATTAATATTTTATATTCGCGGTAACTTTGATTATATTTTATTCTCCGTTGTTCTCTTATATCTCCCGAGGCGCGTTGATAGCGGCGCCTTAGGTTACGCGTTTCTGCCCGCTTGGTGGTTAGTTCCCGGGTCCACCAGGGTACGCTGTCTTTAAATGTTTTCTTTTGCGGCATGGAATACGACGACGCGTCTACCACCGCGTCGTTCAATTTTTTCGCGAGTGTTTCTGCTTCGTCTGCCTCTCGGCAGTTAAATAGCTCATTTTCGAGCGCAGGGATACTTTCGCCAAATTTTTCTTTAAACCGCTCCCAATTTGCTTTTTTATTACAGAACCGTGGAAATATAGTTAGCTGCTCGTTTGCGCTTGTTTTGGTTTCAACGTCCCATGTTATTAATTTATGGTCAGAGAGCGTTTCCTCGTCCGACCTTAGTTTCCAATTACAAATCGTTTCTAACATTTCGTGCGAGACTGCAGTAATATCTATAAAACTGCGGCCTCTATGCGTCTCAAACGTAGGTGAATCATTAGTGTTTATCACACTAAGGTCCCATCCCGTAAAAAGATCAGCAACCTGTGAGCCTCTATCGTCTTCGATAGGGCTGCCCCATAATGGCATTAAAGTCTCCCGCGATAATTAAATTTCTATTTCTACCGATTTTACGAAGGATTCCTTCAATTTGATTTATTAAGTCCTCTGTTTGAGGATTCTCCCGCCGGCAATCGATCGGCGGAAGGTAAGTGCTTATCACGTAAAACGTATGCAATCCCGTTTTTATTTCTTCGGTGGTTATGAACTCATTCGACAGATTGTTTAGGATTATTCCGGCGCATGTCTCATTATTTATTATTATTCCGCTACGCGGTCGTTCACTGTTTGCGTTTAAAACGGTAACCCCCTTCACAAAACCTGTTATTTTGTGGCTATACAGGTGCGGTTCCTGTATAAGCCCGATGTCGATATTATTTTCGGAGAATAACTTTACGAAGTTATTTGTAGCCCCTTTACCTTTCCCGAGATTTAGTTGCGCGAATTTAATCTTCTTGCTTCTTTTAAATCTTTCTTTTTCTTCACGGTCCATAATCGATGTTCCGTGTGATTGCGTTCTTCAATCTCAGCATCGTGGGGCATCTACTCGACTTGGCGTCGTGGCGCGTATCGACCTTCGCGCCACCGCCAGTTCTGTCGTTTGCCCTAGCGCAAACCACACAGCAGGGGACTGCCCTCCGGCAATTCTTAAACTCGTGTCCGACGTCGGCACAGTTACCGCACCACTGTACCTTCTCCCTGCACTCCATCGATCTATGGCCGTACTCGTAGAACCTGTAGCACTGGGTCATCGAGAAGTGGTCCCGGGCCCAGACTCTTCGCCACTTGAGGTTTATAGCATCAGCTAATAAACGCCCTCGAAGTGTGGGGGTCACTTCGAAGACTACATTGACGAAGGGATCCCTAGGGCCCTTTCCGCCAAATCTAAATTTCTCCCTCAGGTGGTCTTCGATCTTCAAATCGCCGAAGCCGGAATTCTGGCACGCGATCAACCGCACTAGTTCTTCTGCTTTCATCCCCGCTTCGACCCCCGGAAGAACGACCCGTGGGCGCTTCTTCTCGATGGTCTTCGCCACGAGCTCTTTGCAGTGACCGCCGACCTTCGACTGCAATTTCTTCGCATCTTCTCTGCCTGCGCAATCTACTACTACTCCGCCCCTGCGAGTCCTACGAGCTCCGACCACGACAAACCCATCACGAGCGGGATCGACCTTTTTCTTCAGGGTCGACATGACGTCCTCTTTCTCCCCTGGCCTGGTGTCGACCCTAACTGCAAAAGTGGGTGTTGCACCTGCAGCAGCTGCAGCATACGACGCCTTCCGCGGCATCGGCACCTCCTGGCTCCTGGAACACTGCTGCCCTAAAACAGAAGTAACCACCGCTGAACTTCCCCCGACAACATCAGCTCTCCCAGAATCACTAGCCACAAGCCGCATCGCCATAACCATACCTATAAGTTGATTCGCCGCGTCGAGGAAATCATCCACGGCGTAGCGAATCCTTTTTCTGTCTTCCACGACGATAGTGGCGGAGGTCGTCGGCACCCTCCCGGAGATGACCGAGTGCGCCTTCCTCACCCTCAATCTCAGGAGGTCCAGCTCATCGAGGTCGCCAGCAGCAACGCTAACGTCGCTGCTAGTCGACATCTTTCGCTGGGCTCCCGAAGTTGAGGGCGATTCAGGCGCTGCAGCCACCCCAGGGGGCCCCGACTCCCCCGACACGACCGCCGCAGACACAGGCTCCTCTACCTCCTGTACCTCCTCCTGAATCCCTAACATTACATCCTTTAACACTACCTTCAGCTGTTTCCCCCCAACAGCGCTTTCAGCCACAACCAATCTCCCCTTTTCTTCCTGGGCAACGGCTCCTCGTCGCGGTGGACCACCATGCTGACAAAACAAACGACAAAAAATGACACCTAAAACGCAGCTCAAAAACCACTTGACCGTTACGACGCTAAAAGAACGACGTTAGAAGAACGCAAAACGTTGGTTCAATAAAAATGTTTTGTTGGTGAACCGTAAGCAACCTTGTATTTATTTAAACTTTGAACCGCCCAATTAAATATTAAATTTTTAACAAAAATACAACAAGCACTAAACGTCAAAATAACAACTAGAATCAAATAAATTCCCTAACGCAATTCGATTCAAAATGTACCGCGAAGAACACTATTTATTTATTTTAAATTTTTAAAACCGCCAAATCAAATTTAAATAAACTAATTACTTCAAAATATTAAAATATCTAATTTATAAACAACAACACTTTATTTTTAAACGTGAGTTAAAGTTCGGGCCTTTGGAGCTGGTTTTTTTAAAAAGCTTTGAAACTTTAACAATATTTTTATTAGTTAAAATTTGGATAACTTGTACATAATACTAAAATTAATTATTGTACAGGTGAGTAGCTCAAACAACGAAGTATGGAGTTTGGAGACTGACTCGGTTGAGTAGCTTGAACAACGAAGTATGGAGTTCGAAGACTGACTGCCGGGCATTGAGCTCCCGGGCCTTTTATAATAACCTGCCCTCCACACGGCTGTGGGAACTTGCAGATCTCATGTCTGCGTTTCTCTTAATTGTACACTTTATTACAATGTAACAACTTAATTCTAAGTAATTGCGGTCTGTTGACCGCCTGTGACCTGCCACCTGCAGTATCACTGCCCTCACGGATGCACAGCTGCATTCCGTTCTCATGAACTGTCGATAACCTCTCTGGGTTATCCTTGTGTTACAATGTTGCATTGAACTTATACTTTTACATAATAATTTCTAATAATTCATATTAGATTCAATATATCAATATATATATATGTAATTGGGGGATACATAACTCCTCCCACCGTAAATGAAAAATTAAGGTTTTTCTTAATTTTTAAATACATAAAATTCATTATTTAAATTCATTTAAAATTCATTGTTTCTAATGGTATGCTTATTGTTTCCTTTTTTCTCTTTGTTTCCTTAAATCTAGAACTGTTTCCTTCATTCTTATATCTAAGGTACATTTTGTATAATACATACATGATTACAAAAATTATTAAAATGATTAATACAATTGTCCAAACACTTATATTATTATAATGTAACTTTGGCGTTTTGATTTCACTTAATTGTTCTTTCTAGATGCTCTAGCTTCATAGGTTTCTTTATTATTTCTTCGTCTTCTTGTTGTATTTTGAATTGTAGTTCCGGTAGGTTTGCAAGTTTCTTTGTTGCTATGGGATCTTGATAAACTCTGATTACTTCATCTTTCAATTTCACATAACAATCTTCTTTGAGGGTAATTAGTTTGCTTCCGATTAATGCTTGGTTATTTTCATCTTGGTTGCAGTGGATGGTTGCTATTACTTCTGTTGGGAAAATGGCTATCCATTTGTTATCTGTAACCTTTTGAATTTTCATATTAGTTATTTGCACTTGTTTGGTTTCACAGTTTTCGTAATGATTTGAGAATTTTAATAGTTGTACTTCACAAGGGCTGTCTTCTTTAATGGTTGTTGTCGTCATCGATTGACATAAATATTGGTTTGGTGTTACTTCAGTACATTTTTCGTTTGTATAACCATATCTCAGTTCATTTAGGGATAGGAATTTGGTTTTGGGTATGATTACTTGGTATGTGCTAGTAGCTTTCGTAAATAAATGATAATAATTAATTGTTACTTTCTACTATCTAGATTTCTATCAAAAATATTATTTCGTTATTCTTAATGTTGCTAAAAGTTGTTGCGTTAAAGTAAGGTTGGATTGTGTTTTGCATACTGCCTAATTTAATTGGTAGTATACCGGGGTTGTTATATATATCTTTTATTATTACTTGGTTGTCCGTTCTACCTGGGCGGAGGTTGACGGTAAGGATGATGATTGTCCATCTGAAATTACAGGGTGTCTTAGGTTTTTCAAATGAATGTATTTAGTTATTTTACCGTTGTCTACTACTGCTATGTTTTTATCTGATATTTTCTTAATTTTAAATGGTCCTAAATTTCTGGGTGCTGTTTTATGTCGCTTGCTTTGAAAGTTTTTCTCATATACGGTTTGTCCTATTGAAAATTTATTTGAGTCGGTATTTTTGTTTCTGGTTGTGGTGATACGTTCTTTATCGTTCTCTAGTTTATCTTTTACCTTGTCGTAAGTTATTTTTAGTTTCTGTTTGTGATCTTTCGCATATTGTTGATATACTTCCTTGTTGTAGTGTATGTCATAGGGATTTCGTGAATCTGAATGTCCTAATGTTAATTCTAAGGGTGTAAAATTTGTTGATGAGTGAATTGTGTTATTATAGGCGATTAGTGCGTATGACATTAAATTGGTTATATGTTCCTTTTTATAATTTATTCTTAATAATCGAATTTGTTCTAACAGGGTTAAATGTAATCGTTCAATTAGTCCGTTTGATTCAGGGTGGTTTTCCGTTATGAAATGAATGTTTATTTTGTGTAGTTCTAAAGTGTTTTGTATTGTCTCATTTTTAAATTCGCTACCATTGTCTAAAGTTATTGATTCGGGTGTTCCGTAAAATGTGAAGTATTGTAAAAATCCTTGGTTCACGTCAATGCTATTTTTGGATGTGATTGGTATTGCTTGGCCTATTTTTGTGAATGCGTCTATAATTGTTAGATAGTTTTGCGCTTCTACTACTAGAGTATCGGCATGAAGTTTTTGAAATGGTTTGTCGGGTGTTTTGGTTAACATTAAGGGTATCTTTGGGGGTTTCCTATCGTATTTTGCTCTGTCACATAGTTCGCATTGGTTAATGAAATCTGTGGTCAAGTCCTTCATGTCTTTAAAATAATAGCGTCTTATGAGTTGTTTTATTGTTTCGTTAATTCCACGATGGTTGGTTTTTCCTTCGTGTTGATTTCTAATTACATCGTTTATTTCGTCAGGGTCGTCTAGTGTTATTAATTTTCTAGTACATCTGATGAGTTCAGGTCCAGAGTTGTTGAATAGTTTAATGTATAATTCTGAAAATCTTTGGTATAAATGTTCGGTGTTGAAATAAAAATAAAATCGTTTTTTCTCAGGGGTGTATTCTTTTAAAATTTTAATTATTTGTTCCTCGTTGTCATCTTTAGTTATTTGAATTTGATATATCTTTTTATTATCTACTTTTGTATATTTTACTGGATTGGGGTTATTTAAAACTTCGGTTATTATAAATTGGTTGGGTTTCATATCGATTGCTTCGTTTAAAATTTTAATCGCGTTTTAGGTTCTTCGTTTTGTGTCGAATGTATCGTGTCGATCTCGTCTGGATCTTCCCTTATTTCTGTATCGTCTACGTTTCCTATAATGGATTCCGTTTCTAATGCATTGAGTTGGATTCGGCTTAAAGCGTCTGCGTTGTTGTTATAAATTCCTTTTATATATAATTTCGTAATCATACTCTTCGAGTCTGATTCTCCATCTTTGTAATTTTGAATTTGGTTCTTTCAGTTTGCATAACCATACTAGTGGTCTATGGTCGGTATATATGTAAAATTTTCTTCCGTATAGGTAAGGTCTAAAATATTTTGTTGCCCAAATTATGGCTAATAACTCTTTTCTATAGTGCTATATTTTGTTCGGTTTCATTTAGGGTTCTGGATGCGTAGCTGATAGGTTTATCGCTACCTACTTTTCCTTGGCTCAATACTGCGCCTAATGCTACATTCGATGCGTCTGTCGTCAGTATAAATGGTTTTGTAAAGTCTGGGTATTCTAATACAGGGTGATTAGTTAATATGTTTTTGATTTTGTCTACTGCTTTAATAAATTCCGGGTGTGTTCAATTTTGTTTCCTTTTTAAACAATTTGTCAGGGTTTGGTTATCTGAGCGTAACCTTTAATGAATTTGCGATAGTAACCACTAAGTCCTAGAAATCCTTTAATTTCTTTGTTTGTTTTTGGCAATGGGTAATTTAGAACTGCATTTGTTTTGTCTGGATTTGGCATTACTCCTTGGGGTGTTATTACATGTCCTAAAAATGATACTTGTTTTTGTAAAAATTTACTTTTGTCTAATTGTACTTTAAAATGTGCTTGTCTAAGTCTTTCGAATACTTCTTTCAGTCTTTCTATGTGTTCTACCAGTGATGTGGAATAAACTATAATGTCGTCAAGGTATACAAGGCATTTCTCATTGTGTATTCCTCGTAGTATATTGTCCATGACTCTCTGGAAAGTAGCGGGTGCGTTCTTTAGTCCAAATGGCATTCGTTTGTATTCGTAATGACCTCTAGGTGTGCTGAAGGCTGTTTTTGATATGTCTTTTTCTTCCATCTCTACCTGATGGTATCCTGATGCTAGGTCTAATGTTGTAAAATATTGGCATTTGCCTAATTTGTCTAAAATTTCGGTAATATTTGGTAGTGGATATTTGTCATCTACCGTTTTTCATTTAACTTTCTATAATCTATTACCATTCTGTACTTTCTCTTTCCGGTTGCGTCTAATTTCTTGGGTACTATTAACACGGGGCTGCTCCATGGTGAATTGGAGTGCTGAATTATGTCTTGGTCTAATAAATCTGCTACTTGTCTGTCAGCTTCTTCTTGGCTTGCATGAGGTAGTCTATATGCTTTTGTAAAGATTGGTTTATTGTCTGTCAACTCGATATTATGTTTTACTGTGTTGGTGAATGTTAATGGTATTCCTTCACAATGGAATATGTCTCGGTATTCAAAACATAAGTTTTAATTGCTCTTTCTTCTTCTTGATTGATATCGGTATTAAAGCGGATGTTAGTTAAATTTTCTCTTAACATTTCGTCATGTTCTATTGGGTTGTAATCGTTTTCTAAATTTTCGTCTATTTCCATTTCGTTAAAATTTAGTTCTTCTACGTTAATTGGGTCTGTCAATGATAATTCTACGGGATAGTCGTTTGAATTTAATATTGTTGTGGTTGCAAAGTTATCTTTTATTTGTACTAAGGCAGTTGGGGTTTCTACTCCTTGTTGAAATGTCATATGATTTATTATTCCTAAATTTTGTTAGATTTTACTGGGATTTTATTTTTCTTTCCGTTCGGGGTTCTATAGTGTATTTTTGTTCAACTTGTGTGTTTTGAAATTTAATTGGGATTTTTCCGTATTTTGTCCTTAATAAGCGATTTTTAATGTCAATGTTGGCTCCTAATTTTCTTAGAAGGTCCATTCCGATTAATCCGTCATATTTGTCGTTAAATTCGAATACACAAAATTTATGTTTCATTTTAACATTAAATGTTCTCGGTAAGGGTATATTTGCTACGAATTGGTGTAGTGTCGTTTGATGAGCTGTTTTGATTTTGAATGGTTCTCTTTCTACATAATCTAAATAATGTTTTTGTACGGTTCTGGGGCTAATTAATGTTTTAGATGATCCGGTGTCGATTAATAGTTTGAATTTGGCGTGGGGTATTTCTATGTATGGTAATACTAAATGATTTATGTTATTTAAGTTTATTAAGTTTGGTTGTCTATAAATGGGTCCATTTGAAAATTTGAGTTCGAGTTTTCTTCATCATACTCGGTTTGTTTCATTGTTCGTATGTGTCTCAATGTCATTATTCTGGTCAGTGTCAGATTTTTCTATTTCTTGATGAAATAATTCTTCCGATGTAAAATTACGTTTCTGATGAGGGTTTGGTCGGATATGTGTTATTTTTGTGTTTTGTCTGGTGTTACCAGATGAGGTGTCCATTGGTGTTGGTTTGTAATAATTGTTAGGGTTGTTATGAGTATTAGTCATTGGTGTATTTCTATTAGGGTTTGCGTTGAATGCTGGTCTTTGTTGGTTTAGGTTTTGATTGAATCTCGGTTGGAATGCGGGTTTCGTAAAAGTTGGGTTGAATGTTGGTCTTGAAAATTTTTAAATTGATTATTAAAATTGGTATTGTTAAAACTTGGGTTGTTACTTCGCGGTTGATTTGTTTGTGTGTTAAAGGGTGTGAATTTTGTTGAGGATTGTTTGTCTTGTAGCTTGTATAGTTTTTGTTGGTGAATAACTTTTATTTGCGTTGGGGTTGTATAGTCTGTTGCGGTAATACATTACATTTTCTTCTTCTATTACTAGGCTCATAGCTTCTTCTAGATTTTGGGGTCGTTGGAATCTGATTTTATCCGATAGTCGTTCTGGTAAAGCGTTTATATATGTGTCTAGTGCCATTTCGTCATACATTTTGTTTTTAAATGTCTAACGTTTTGATCGGGTTCTTCGATTTTTAATTTTGTTAAAATTAAACTTCTTACGTCTTGGCATTTCATTCCGAATTGGTAGGGGGATTGATTGTGTTCCATTCTAAGGTTTATTAGGTCTCGTACCAGGCATTTTATATTACGTTGGTCTCCAAAATATGCAATTAGTAGCTGTTTAAACTGGTCCCATTCCGATAAATCGTCCCTACTGGCGATTAAGGTTAGTGCCCTTCCGGCTACTTTACTTATTACTAAGCGTATAAGCAATGAATTTCTTGCGTCATCTCCGGGTTTGTAAAAGGTTTTTAGGAACATTTCACATGCTCCAATGAAATTTGAGAGATGGGCCTGGGTGCCATCAAACGTCTGAATTGTCTCTAAATAGAGACGTAAGTCTGTGTTACTCATGTTGGTTAAGGGTTGTTTTCGATTTTTGGAAAATTTAAAAAAATTTTTTTTTTTTTTGAATTAAGCTTTTATTTCGCTATTTGTATGGTTACTTTTGCTTCGGATTTATTAATTTTCCGGTTGGGTTGTGAAATTTCAAATTTTGTAAAAATTGGGGTTAATTTTCTATTTGTAACGTTAATTACGCTTTGGATGTATTAGTTTTTCTTTTGGATGAAATAATTTCGAATTTTGTAAAAATTGGGGTTGGTTTTGCTTTTTTGTGACGTTAACTTTGCTTTGGTTTTATTAATTTTCCTTTTAGATTAAATAATTTTGAATTTTGTAAAAATTGGGGATGGTTTTGCTATTTGTGATGTTAACTTTGCTTTGGTTTTATTAATTTTCCTTTTAGATTGAATAATTTTGAATTTTGTAAAATTGGGGATGGTTTTGCTTTTATGACGTTATTTTTGATTTGAATTTGTTAATTTTCAGTTTGGATTGGGTGGATAAAATTTGGTAAAAATTGAGATTAATTTCGTACTTGTAATATTAATTTTGGTTTGGATTTGTTAATATTGCGTCGAGTTATTTTTAAAATCGTAGTCGTTGTTTATTTATATTTAATTACACAATGCGATGATGTACTTGTGAGATTTATTTCAATAATGTTAGATTAATTACCGTAGTCTTAGATTTGCCGGTTTTTAATGCAGCTTTTAATTTATCTTTCTTAAGGAATCTGAAATGGATGGGTTTATTCTCGTTTTAGCGTTGTTTCAGTTCGCTTGTAATTAATACTCTTCCGTGGGTTTTACTGAGTTGCGTAGTTATGACCTGAGGTTACTTACTTTTATACTTTATTGTTGAAATTGAATACTTAAGTTGTAATCGTACGTCGAGGTAATTGCACTTAAAGGTGTTATAGGATTTACTTGCTAATGCTTTGTTAAAGTGTTACGTCTGTTTTATTTTTAGATCTCTTGGTATTATAATGCTTGTTGGTAATTGAATCTCTCCGTAATGTGCGTTTTCAGGTTTACAATTATGAGTGTATGATAACGTTTTAGCGTTTTAATTAAAGATTCTTATGATGACCGTTTTACTGCACTTTATAATGCTGATTAATTAGTTGAAAAACGTTTAGAGTTTATTGCAATTGTACACGCTTTTATTAATATAGAAATTGCGTCGATTTTATTATTCCGTGATAGATTTAGTACTTATGATGCAAATTGCTTTAGTACTGAAAGTTCCTGAAAGCTATTTCTTTAGTACTGTGCAAGAATTTTGAAAGCGATTTTCTCTGAGTTTTAACTGTATAATAAGGAATGCTTTCTTCGCGTATTTATCTTACAGTGGTTTTAGGTTACCGTGGTTTTAGTTAATGCAGAGTTCCTGCTGTGATTTATTCAGTATTATAGAGGTCAATGGTTTAATAATTGTTCCGTGATTGCTTAAAGGATTAAATTGCGTTCTGTACAGTTTGTTCGAATTAGCTTTAGCTTTGAAATTAATTTCGCGTTAGTTTACCGGTTTATAAACGTGGGTTTGAATCGCGGTGGTTGATGTTTCTTATTTTTGGTGTTTAGTGAATGTGCGCCCGTTATTTTTTGGATTATTTTGAGTTTGTTTTAATTATGGTAAGAATCTCTTAATATTAATTCTCATTTACTTTTTAAAGAAAATCTCTTTTTAAAT
This sequence comes from Platerodrilus igneus, assembly GCA_036346225.1. Classification (NCBI taxonomy): domain Eukaryota; kingdom Metazoa; phylum Arthropoda; class Insecta; order Coleoptera; family Lycidae; genus Platerodrilus; species Platerodrilus igneus. Next base: position 2,703,217 of record JARFIW010000574.1, read on the forward strand.
TCAATTCTTATTTATTTTAAGAAAATCTCTTTGTAAATAATCAAGTCTCATTTGCTTTTTAAAGAAAAAATATTTCTTTAACATTCAAGTTTCATAAAATGTTATACAGTCTCGTTTTGAAATTAATTCACTTTGAACTATTTTCAAAAAATATTCATAAAAATACAATTCATAAACAGTAAATATAAATGGTACTCAATAGTTATAATACTAGCATATATCAATGATAGTTTTTGGTTTGAAATAAAATTATGGAAATGAACTTACATTAATTTCATCTGTTTCTTTGGTGGGTTCGATCGATTCTGTATCTTGTCCACCTTGGTTTGTTTTGTTGGCCTTAGACGATTCTTGTTCCTTGTCCAACTTGGTTTGTTGCTGGATTCAGACTATGCTTGTTCTTCCTCCAACTTGGTTTGGGTTCTGCCAAAATTTCGAATAAAAATTCTTGGTCACTAATCTTCCGATTTTTGGATTTTCAGTGCCCTTTTGACATCCGTTACGACTGCGCCAGTTAAAGTTCGGGCCTTTGGAGCTGGTTTTTTTAAAAAGCTTTGAAACTTTAACAATATTTTTATTAGTTAAAATTTGGATAACTTGTACATAATACTAAAATTAATTATTGTACAGGTGAGTAGCTCAAACAACGAAGTATGGAGTTTGGAGACTGACTCGGTTGAGTAGCTTGAACAACGAAGTATGGAGTTCGAAGACTGACTGCCGGGCATTGAGCTCCCGGGCCTTTTATAATAACCTGCCCTCCACACGGCTGTGGGAACTTGCAGATCTCATGTCTGCGTTTCTCTTAATTGTACACTTTATTACAATGTAACAACTTAATTCTAAGTAATTGCGGTCTGTTGACCGCCTGTGACCTGCCACCTGCAGTATCACTGCCCTCACGGATGCACAGCTGCATTCCGTTCTCATGAACTGTCGATAACCTCTCTGGGTTATCCTTGTGTTACAATGTTGCATTGAACTTATACTTTTACATAATAATTTCTAATAATTCATATTAGATTCAATATATCAATATATATATGTAATTGGGGGATACATAACTCGTGTAATTAAGAAAATAAGGTCGAGCGCAATCGGAATGCGGTTACCGGAAACGACCTTTCACTTAATCGCTTGGTAACTAGCACAACTTGTAACTGCTACACCGCTTAATTACACTAAAAATCGATATTAAAGGAACTTTTAAGTACGCGTGTACTTAAATTACGGAAAATTTATATTAAAATTGTTTTAAAATTTACAGTTTTTGAGATATTTATTTGATTTAAAAAGGCTTAGATTTTTGTTTATTGGTTATTATTTGATTATACGCGCACTATAAAAAATTCACACACTTTTTGGTTGTTTTACCCGGTATTTTACTCTATTTACGCGGTTTTATTTTAAATTTATTATTAAAAATGCCTTTTTAAGTTATTTCGAAATTATTTTTGAATATTAGTTTAGTTGACCTTTGTTTTATTAACCCGAAATTTATTTATTTTATTTGAAACGCGAATTTGGTTTAAATTACAAAGAGAACGCGATTTATTTAGTTTTTATTTAGTTTAAATTCTGTTTTAAAGTTTTTATTTTACTGCCCTGTATTTAAAATTTGATGGCACACAATTATAAAAATAAAACACAATAAAAAGCAAAGCTTTAAATAAAATAATTTAACAATAAATAATAAAACCCCTAGATAAAGACTTACTGTTATTGCTGAAGCGGGAGCTCGGAAAAAACACGTCCGCTCGCTTCAAGTGGCAACTAGAAAGTATCCGTAGTATATGACAACTTGTTCTTAATCGGAAAGGCAGTCTAAGGTCGCCTCTTATCAAACGAACATGGCTCGTTTAGCGTCCTCTGACCTGAGGGTCGGGATAATGCGGTTTTCACAGACATTATAATTTGAATTAGGGCCGCTATACTTGCGGCCACGTCCCCAATGCTCCACCCGGAAGTACTACATTGGGTTTAAACGCGAAAATAATCGTGCTTCTGATTAATTCTGACTTCGTAGTTAATCCACCCTAAATAAAAAACTAAATAAAAATCTAACAAACCTAAAAATCTAACAAACCTAACAAGCTCTAACAATCTAACAAACATAAAAATCTGACCAGCTGAAACAAAACTAAAAACAAAAACTAAAAACAGGGTTGTAAATAATGGTATCCCTAGCGCCGACTTTGGAGTGTACCCGATCAACAAGACACAAGCAAAAATAAGAGGGGGAGGGATCCGTAATACCGGATAGCAGACGCCGGTTCTGCTTACCAGTGCGACCTGAAGGGTCGTCTTAAAACTATCCAAATCTAGCTAACTAATTTAAATCCATCCCTAGCTTTCCCTATCATTCCCTAACTGATTTATATTATGATTACAATCTTTACACATCTACTCTTCCTTCCCAAATATATACTGCAACCAAAATGCATGCTAATAAATAAATAAATATAAAGTGTAAATATAAAATATGAATAAATATAATTATATAAATATATAAATAAATGTTTAATAAGCGTTAAGCATATAGCAGTGCACAAAATAGCGAAAGCATCACCCTATTTATCAGGTGCACTCGCACAAGCATTATGTCGGCTAGCGCCTTTACACACCAAACGTGTTTCTTAAATTATTTCAAAAACTACTAATTAATGTAAATCAATGCTTGTGCGAGTACAGCCGCCACAATTTAAGTCTTACCTCGATAATAAAATTCTCCAGCATCCGAAGATCTGGTCGTCTGCAACTTACTTCTAAAGGTGGGATGGGGTGCACTGCTAAAGTCCTGGTGGGTATGCACTAAATGTTCTTGGGGGGATCACAATCACTATCACTGTCACTTCACTTTCAAGTCCTGGGGGGATGCGCGGTTGCGCTCTGTTTTATTATCCTTGTTTACTTTATTGATTTAATTTAATGAGGGTTTCTGATTTATTTGTTATTGTTTATTTGGTATTATTTATTCCCGATTTTCCGCACATAATTATGAAGATAGGCGGTGATTGTATTAATGGAGTGGGGGTTTCTCGTGCATATTGGACATTTGGGTATAATTATCATTTTTTTTTTATTATTATTTAATATCAGGTTTTGGTTTTATCTATACTCATATCCGTACTCACGCCAAGTCAATTTAAAATTATTTTCTTTACAATCCTCCCACCAACCCCACCGAATTTTACACGCGGTTGTCATTGTCTAATCTCGCGACCCTTTCCGCGAATTCTTTTAAGGCTGTCCAGAACGCCTTCTGGTTAACTACTTCCCCGACTTCCTCTAGGCTCTTTGGCCATGCCAGACCTAGGATAGCTAGTTTGCTATCAGCCAACCCTCGATTTCCCGCCTCAAGCGGGCAGTCGAAGAGCACGTGCTCTGCGCTTTCCGCGCCCTCACCGCATTCGCAGCGGTCGCTGTTGGTTAGACCGAACCTTTGTAAATACGCCTTCAGGGCGCCGTGCCCTGTTATCAACTGCACCATTTTGTGATCGAGCTTAACCTCGATCTTACCTCTGGCTTCTATGCTCGGTATGAATTTGTGGGTCAACCTGCCCGTGGCAGCGTTGTTCCACCTCTCTTCCCATTGTCGAATTGATTTTTCGCGCAGCTTTCTTTTGATTAAAGACCTCGGTATCGACGAATGTGATATTCGAAAGTCGCCCGTCGCGGCCTCTTTAGCTAATTCGTCAGCCCTATTGTTTCCTACGTTACCATTGTGCGACCTGACCCAACAGAACTTTCAACGTCGAAACTCGAGCGCCGTACGCGCTATCCTCCAGACGTCCGCTTGGAGATCTGTCGAGGTGTTCATGTTTGTTAAAGCGGTTTTCACAGACACCAGGACCACTTCTCTGGGAATCTTTCGTGAGGTCATGCGGTGCCGCTCTCAGCACACATGAGCGCTAGCAGGGAAGGTATGTATGAGTGTGTGAGTGCATGAGTATATATATGTCGTTATATATCGTGTGAATATCGTGTGATTATATCACCGATATCAATTAACGCCTTGTGCAGGGATGCACCCAAATCCCATTGCCGGTCCCTCGTACTGTTTATTGCAAACAGGCCTGCTTCACAGGTTGCTCTTTTTAGGGGGTCGAGAAATTCCCATTTAACGGCTCCACGAAGCCACTCTATCGCAATCTTATCTATTATCTTTGATAATAACTTAAGTTAATACCTTTATCTTATTTATTATCTTTGATAATAACCTTAGTTTAATTTCGTTATCTTACCGACTACCGTTAGTAATAACTTTAGTTTAATATCGTGTTATCTTACCTATTATCTCTAATAATAACTAAAGCTTAATATAGTTATCTTACCTATTACCGTTGATAATAACTTAAGCTCAATATCGTTATCTTATCTATTATCTTCGATAACAATTTGAGATCTTGTTTTATCTTTTTATCTTCCTAACGTTTGGTATTTATGACCAGACGCGGGAATTATTTTTAAAATATTAAGTGAAAAAGCTAACCTGATGGTAGAAATGTAATTTGTTAGGTTAGCAATGTAAGAATTTAGTAAGGTGGTACGTTTGGTAAATTTGTTTATTCACAACCTTGTCATGGACAAGTTTTGATGTGTATTGTTTATTAAACCAAAGCACCAGTAATTAAAATTTGCTAGAGTGTAGAGTAACTCACTCTTTTGAACATTTTTAAAATTTGGGCACTTTTTGCCAACAAAGAAGCAGTTTAGATGCAACGCTCATGTGCGTCTGCACGTAAGAAACTGTAATGTTAGTTTTAGTTGTAGTATATAGGTTAGGCGACTTGTCGCATTTGTTTTACTTTAAGTAGTGTTTCATGCTCCCCGACAAATTTGTGTTTTCTGGTAATTCGGAAGACGTGTTATCGGTCGAAAAAACCAGGTGGCGCCTCAAATAAACATTTTGTAGGATTTAAGTTAGGATTTATGTAGGGTAGTTAGGATTTACATTTTAAGATGTTACTGTGCTAACAGTCTTTTTCTTTTTTAAGTTTTTTCTTTTATGGCTTTGTCGCGATTGTTACGTGCCAAAAATTTGGCACTAGTCATTTTTTAGTTTAGTTTTAATATGCGGGAATTTCGCGCCATAAATTTGAAAAACTTGGCGCGTGTATTTCCGTCACGTCAGAAGTGCGTTGCGCGGAGATTCGCGTCAACGCGTGTGGGGAAAGAAAACGTGGGAAGTTTCCGTAAGACGCTGAGGACTGGGCTTTTGAACGTGGACAGTTGTGTTTGCTCTGATATCGTATCTTATCTTTTATTATGTAGATCCCTTTTTCTTGCTTATCTTTGTTTATCGTTCCCTATAAACCCGTTCCTGTCGTTACCTCTACATAGGAAGAAGATAGCGAATTTGGAAGCAACCTGGCCTAACAGCAGCCCACACCCCGCAGTCGCTAGCCTGGAGCAATCCTGAAGGACGCCCCGAGAACCATCTTTAAATAATCCTGAAGGGAGCTACGAGCCGCCATCAGGAAGTAATTCTGTGAGACGCTTACATATTCACGTAAGTTCCCCGTGTGGGTTTTTTTATAATATATTTTAGAAATTCGAAATTTACGTATAAAATTTGCATATTGTGTGACGTCATTGAGAGATGGGCGCGCTAATTTCCACATTATGGATTATCGTTACCAACTGTCTTTTGTGTCGCATATACCGAGTAAACGGTAATATAAGAAATAATAATTTTAGAAGGAACTGGAAGACAAGATACTCCAAGAAGAGAAGCAGAGCGGACGAATCACGACAGAAATATAAATCAGTGTACGCTACAAACACAACATCGGGAACAATCAGCACAACCTTTAAGAATGAACCGTACATATGCAGAAGTTACGAGTCAGGCAAGACCATCTACGTCGAATCAGGATTTTTAAAACAGGACAAACCAAGTAAGCCCTTAAAAATAAATGGATACGAACACCAGCGTGAATATATAAAATGTGAAATGGAAAAGGAAATGAATAAAAGCTTATTACGGATAATTAAATTAAGAATTGGAAATAATCGAGGTGGAACACTCATTGATACGGGAGCTGAAGCGTCGTTGGTGTCTGAGGACTTTGTTAAACTGGAAAAATTAACAGGAAGCATGTTGCCCATGAGGAAATTTAATTTAATAGCACCAAACAGCAAGAGATTTGCAAGTGTGAGCAAAATAATAGTTCTGGAATGCGAAATAGGTAAGAAAAAGTTTGAGAATGAATTTATAATAGTGCCGGGGTTAAGAGTAGGTGCAATATTTCGTATAGACATAATAGATAAGTTGGGTTTAAAAATAAATGCCGAAGGTAAGGTAATAGATATAAAGGGGGAATATATAAAATAGGATGATGAAGAGAGCATTAAAGTCGAAGGAGACTGTATAAATATTAATAAATTTGAGGGTGAAGTTGATATAAAGGGAGATATTGATGATAATATAAAATGTCCACAAGAAGTAAAAGAAAGGGTCGAGGCACTGTTAATAAAGAATTAAGAACTAATAGGATCAGAATCCAGAATAGCAACGGGTTATGTGCATAAATTAGAAGTCGTTAATATGGAGCCGTTTAACACGAAGCTATATCCTATTCCAGCAGGGTATAGGGATAGAGTAAAGGTAGAGATCAGATGCTAAGTGAGGGTATCATTGAGAAGGCGAACACGCATTTTGTCAATCCTTTGGTTGTGGTTAAAAAGAATGATGACAGCATCAGATTATGTTTAGATGCTAGGAAAATAAATAAAAGGACCAAACCTCAATATAGCAGTCCACCAACTATGGATACAATTTTAGCAACAATAGGTAATAAGAAAATATTTTCAAAAATAGACTTAAAGAATTCATTTTGGTTTATTCCACTGGAAACGTGAATCCAGAAAATATACGGGTTTTTCGATAGAAGGACAAATTTATCAATTTAAAGTGGTTCCTTTTGGTTTGTCTTCAAGTACGGCTGCATTAGTAAAAGCTATGCAGGGTATATTGGGACCATATGAAGAATTCTGCATACATTATGTGGATGATGTTTTAATTTTTGGTGATGACATAGAACAACATTTTGTACATCTTGAAAGGATCCTGTTAAAACTCAACTTAGCGGGGCTAAAATTAAATATGAAGAAGTATGAATTTTTCCAGGAAAAGATAAAATTTTTGGGATATCAAATTAGTAATGAGGGCATATTCATGGACAAAAGTAGACTATCAGAAATACTAGAATATCCTAGACTTAGAAATATACGCACTCTACGAGCCTTTTTGGGAGCAATAAACTTCTATAAAAAGTTTATTCCGTCAATTTCACGGAAAGCTATTCCATTATTTGCTTTGTTGAAGAAAGGAGTTAGATGGTCGTGGAGTGAGGCTCATGAAGAGGCATATCGGAGCTTAATAAATCAGTTTCATGAGCAAGTTATTTTGAGACACCCAGACTTCTCAAAGGATCTTTTGGTACGCACGGATGCGTCGAATAATGCCTTAGCCGCGGAATTATATCAAATCCAGGATGGTATAGAGGTATCCATCTCGTTCATATCTAGAACTCTCAAAAAGCATGAACTAAATTATACAATTAGTGAGAAGGAAATGGCAGCAGTAGTCTTCGCGATCACGAGACTAAAATTCTACCTGATGGGAAGACACTTTATCGTTGAAACAGACCATTCCGCTTTGTGTTCACTACTCAACACTAGATTTACAAACAATAGAATATACAGATGGGGGTTTTTTACTACAAGATTTTGATTTCGAGATCAGATATATAAAAGGTAAAAATAATATTGTAGCAGATGCTCTTAGCAGAAATAAGATAAATAATAATTTAAAGTCAAATGACATATTTGTAGCAATGCATAACCTAGTAAGAGATGAGTCGATATTTTCACATGGGAGAATTCTGGCAATGCAGGAAAATGATGAATAGATACAAAATATAAAGAATAGGTTAAAGGTAGATCCAAATTATAAACAGTTCAAAAATATTAATGGTTTTCTTATAAAATACTTAAATGGTGAAGACCTGTATGTGCTCAACAAGGAAGTGGCTGTATCAATCATAAAAGAGTTACATATCTCATATGGACATTTGGGGATTAGAAAACTGTGGTTAATGTTTCAAGAAAATTTCTATGCTTAGAGGGATCTGGGACTCAAAAAAAAAACATTGAGCACGTGTCATCTTTGCATGCTGGGTAAATACAAGAACCATATTAATCAGAACATCATTCAAAGCATTCAGGTGGACAATACATTAGACCTAATTGTGGTAGACTACCTAAGTAATTTAGTACCCAGTAGGAAGAAAAATAAACATGTCCTAGAGATAGTGGACGTAAGTAGATAGAATAGGTATGTTCTAGCGCACTTCGCGGGAACCATCACATCAACATATATATATATATATATATATATATATATATATATATGAGGGGAGGGTAAATGGGCGAAGTCATGAACCAATCAGGTTGTTGGGGCGGTGCTACAGACCAATCATAAAACAGGGGGTGGGGCTTGGGCGGAGCTATCGACCAATTAGAAAAGTGGTGGGGTTGTTGGGGCGGGGCTACAGACCAATCCGAACACAGGGGGTGGGGTTTGGGGGGCGGAGCCATCGACCAATCAGAACGCAGGATTTCATGGACTATACGGGAACCCCCACTCTACCTACTATTTCTGATCAAACCCCCCACCCTACCTGCTGGACCCCCACCTACTCGAACCCCCACCCTACCTACTCGAACCCCACACTCTACCTACTTGAACCCCCACCCTACCTACTCGAACCCCCCACCCTACCTACTATTTCTGATCGAACCCCACCCTACCTGCTGGACCCCACCTACTGAACCCCACCCTACCTACTGAACCCCACACTCTACCTACTTGAACCCCACCCTACCTACTCGACCCCCACTCTACCTACTTGAACCCCACCCTACCTACTGAACCCCACTCTACCTACTATTTCTGATCAAACCCCACCCTACCTACTGTTTCTGATCGAACCCCCAACCTATCTCGATCGAACCCCACCCTACCTAATATTTAGCAGTTGTTGAGGGCGGAGCCATCGACCAATCAGAACGCAAGATTCCATGGACTACCCCCACCCTACCTACTCAAACCCCACTTTATCTACTTAAACCCCCACCCACCTACTCGAACCCCCTACCCTACCTACTCGAACCCCCCACCCTGCCTACTATTTCTGATCGAACTCCCACTCTACCTCGATCGAACCCCCACCCTACCTACTCAAACCCCCACCCTACTTATTCGAACCCCCACCCTACCTCAATCGAACCCCCACCCTACCTACTCGAACCCCACACTCTACCTACTTGAACCCCCACCCTACCTACTCGAACCCCCCACCCTACCTACTATTTCTGATCGAACCCCACCCTACCTGCTGGACCCCACCTACTGAACCCCACCCTACCTACTGAACCCCACACTCTACCTACTTGAACCCCCACCCTACCTACTCGACCCCCACTCTACCTACTTGAACCCCCACCCTACCTACTCGAACCCCACTCTACCTACTATTTCTGATCAAACCCCCACCCTACCTACTGTTTCTGATCGAACCCCCACCCTATCTCGATCGAACCCCACCCTACCTAATATTTAGCAGTTGTTGAGGGCGGAGCCATCGACCAATCAGAACGCAAGATTCCATGGACTACCCCACCCTACCTACTCAAACCCCACTTTATCTACTTAAACCCCACCCACCTACTGAACCCCTACCCTACCTACTGAACCCCCACCCTGCCTACTATTTCTGATCGAACTCCCACCCTACCTCGATCGAACCCCCACCCTACCTACTCAAACCCCACCCTACTTATTCGAACCCCACCCTACCTCAATTGAACCCCACCCTACCAACTCGAACCCCACCCTACCTACTCAAACCCCACCCTACCTACTGAACCCCCCACCCTACCTCGATCAAACCCCACCAACCTACTCGAACCCCCACCCTACCTACTCGAACCCCCACCCCACCTACTATTTGGCGGTTGTTGAGGGGACCCTGACACGTGCAGACCTCCACCTATAATATTGTGACATCATAGGGTTATAGTAGATAGAGGAAGTCGGTCTTGTATCCTCCACCACCACCACCACCAAATAGTTTTATTCGACTAATCATTGCATCTTTCGAGATAAACCTATCTTGTTTGGTATCGATTAATATTAAATTTTTCTCAACTACCCGAATCTCTATGAATTTTTGAGATAACATCATCCCCCAGGGAGCTACCTTCATTTTAAGATTTTTTACCGATAGCGATTTCTGACCGTTCTTATAAATTTTTTTAGCTATGCGATACATCAAATTAGTCGAGAATTTTATGCAAAATTCGAATCTGCAAACAGATTTAAAATCCAACCATACCTTACCGTTTTACATATATACCCTCTGCAGGATAAATCTTTCTCCACATTTCCACCCACGAGATAAATGTACCTTGTTTGAGCACAGAAACAGAAATAAGCCTCAATATATATATATATATATATATATATATATATATATATATATATATAAAGCAAAAATGTATTATACAATCTATACACAGTAGTAATAAATTCTTTGTATATATATCTATATTTACAATAATATTATCATTTCACTGGTGTGTGCGATGATCAACAGTGTACACCAAATAAATTACGCTTTAAACATTAATAGAGCGATACCGTAAAAATGGTGCTTCCCCATAGATATAACAATAAAAAGGGTGGCAAACATAGACCCAAAATAAATAGGCGTCTACTAAAAGCTACTACAACTATATGTTACAGTATAGGCAAATAAATATAAGATTAAGTATTTTTCAGTAAAAAAGATTAAAACATATTTATTACAGTGTTGTGCACGCTTATAGGATAAACATATATTTATATTGTGAGCCCTGAAACGAGTAAGTTATTATATATATATATATATATATATATATATATATATATATACATAACTTAAATCTAAGCAATATATACAACTTATAAACTGGGTGAAATAAAATCTATCTATTTCCTTATGCCCCCATGCATACGTTAAGGTCGTGTTAGGGATGACGAAACGCTTGTCATCTGCGCCTGATAAACTAACCTTGGTAAGTAACAGCGTAAACAAATCATGTATTTGGCTCCTAATAGACCGCATCGAATGCACGAGGGCTCGGAAATTGCTGTTATGTGCTACCTCCTTAAAACTATTAACACTTATACCCTGCACAACACTGCGCTTAACCGCTTTAATCTTTTTTATTACATCCCTTTCGCTAACTATACAGTAACTTTTGGCGCGAGTACCCGCAAACTCTAGAATTAATTCGCCACCAAACTCATCCTTAAACTTTCCGAGCACTTTCTTGTTTACAAGTGGGATCTTATATTTATAGTCTGGGTTGTAGTCACTAGTATCGAATAGGTTCAGGCGGGCACGAATATCACTGTACAAGTCTTCTGTTTCTACACTATACACGAGCGAATCGGTATCTGTATACAAAAGCGAAAGCTTAGACCCATACAGAGGCATCATTTCCTCATAGTGAAAGTCGTAAATCAAGGTTTTTGATAGATCTAAAATCGAAAAGCCAGCATATATAGGCTTGTTATATGTAACTCTAACGCGGTCCATCTGTATGAGTGCAAAATTTCGCCTAGTACCAGATTACAATTATAGTTCGGGCGGGCAATCAGGGTACTCGCGCACAAAGTCTTCCGGTCACACTCCCACCGAGTCACGAGCTTGACATCGATGCGCTTGTCTACGTTCTCCATGGTTTTACTAAAGATGGCGTTGTTCATGAGTTTGAAAAAGTTCTTCTCAAAAGCGTTGGTAGCACGAGTGCGAAGTTCCGTGTTCAACTCGATGGATGGAGGTCAACACTAATCCATTCCGCACACACTGCTGTAGATTCCTGTAGTGGATAATGTACCGGCGTTTGTCTTCTAAAGTGGCGAGGAGCTTCGGAGCCTTAGATGTGATATAAGGCGGCGTCTTCATTTCCGGGCAGAATGGCAGGTCATTGTAGAGATCGTGTAAATGTGGAGGGTACTCCAAGTCGACCTCCAGAATGAATTCTTTCGCGAGTCCTTGGGAACATTTAATATGGTGGCTTGGAGACCGGCTGCATCGGTAGGGGACAGCCATCGGAATCCTCCAATAGGGAGAGCCTGGCTCATGGCCCAGCCATATAAGTTATTGGCATCGTAGTAGGCCAAATACTTGGACGGAACCGTAGGATCGTACTCTTCTATGTACTTATTATTGGCAGCAGCGTAACGTCCACTACACTGGGTCAGACCCCCCTTTGATTCCAGACTTTATAAAATGATACATATCAATATCCGTGAGGAGCTCCAGGTCCACGCCGGTGTATTTTAACATAGCGTCCCAGGTTAATGAGGGCGCTGTCACATACTGGCTCGGATCGAGTTTATAGGTCGACATGCACACTCGGCGAAAGTTCTCGAAGACATCTGCCAACAACAGCACATCTGTCTTCAAATAGAGGTCGCTATATTCTCCGAGCGTGTTGAGACCAACGTCGCGCCACACCTTCTGAGCCCTCTCGTATTCGTCGGTGGTAATGGATGTAGAGGCGAGATCATTGTAGAAGACAGCCTGTGGTGGGAGATCTATTTCCTCCAATACTTCCATACTTTGTATGTGAGTGTATGGAAACACTCCTTTCTTGGTAACCAGTTGGAACTTGGAGTCCTCAAGGAAGTGACGTCTGACCTCTACAAACTGGTCAGAATCGATTTACCAATGCCGATTCTACCAAAACAGGTTTTAATGAAAACCGATTTTACCAAAATCCCGTGTTACCAAAACCGGTTCTATCGATACCGGTTTACCAACACCGGCTTGCAGTTTCGATGATAACTGAGCGGTAAACCTGTTTTAAACACATACACTTGCAGATCGGTACTCGTATATTTTATTATTTAATCTTTTGTCAGAATTGATTTACCAATGCCGATTCTACCAAAACAGGTTTTAGTGAAAACCGATTTTACCAAAATCCGGTGTTACCAAAACCGGTTCTATCGATACCGGTTTACCAACACCGGCTTGCAGTTTTGATGATAACTGAGCGGTAAATCTGTTTTAAACACATACACTTGCAGATCGGTACTCGTATATTTTATTATTTAATCTAACAGAAATTACATATGTATAGTCATTATTGTACAACATTTTAAAAATAAAAGTACATTTTGCAGAAAATAATGTTGTTCCAGTAGTTATACGGTACAGATAACTGTACGTACATTTATTAATACAATCTTTAGGAAATATACAGTCAGTAAACTATGATGTGGAAAACGTGGGGCATAAAGTAACTACATGTGAACGCATTTTCTATAAGTGGAAATTATTAAACTGGAAGATTTATATACATTCGAACCAAAAACAATACTTGTATACGATTACACCTATTAATATTAATTTCTAATTACAATTATACGTAATTGCATAAAATGTTTATAAAAATGCAAATTTCCACAAATATTCACAAATTATGACGAGTTTTTAAGTTTTTTATATCCAAATGGCTGTGAAGTGTGGTTATCAAAAAAACTTACGTTTTGTAGAACTTGGTTTGTACATTTTGCTCTCAGTTCTTGTCACTACTTCGTACTCCTCTGTTCTTCTGATACTTTTTAAAACTATAAATAAAGACCGCGATGGGATTAAAACCATCTTCTTGATGCTCTCAAAGCGATTACAAAAGCTGCTATTACAACATTTACGGTAGCCTGTACAATACAGGCTTCTTCCAAATTGCCAATTAAAATAACAGTATTTTCGTTAATCGGCAATACGTGATTTATAGTAATGCTAAGATTTGATAGCATTCGAGAAAACTCGTTTGGATTGCTGACAATATTTGTTTTAGGTTGATTTTCTCTTTGGCCTAGTTTTCCCCAAAACGAATTCAGTATAAGTTTAGTTAGTGATCGAAAACCAGGGCTGTTTAGAATTTCGGCATACTCTAACCGAATACCTTCGTTGTTTAAAAAATCGCTAATATATTTATCCCTCTCTGGCTGTGAAAAACAACTTGCTGACCAACCCAAAACCTGCTACTTTATTTTTAGAAATTTGTCCATCATTTCTCGAAAAAGACCGCCAACTTTTTTTTAGCTTTATCAAATTGATCTACCTGATAAGACCATACCTCGTAAATCTTTATTATCTTGTAACCCTTTTCGATTCCTTTTAACACCTCGTGGAATACCCACATGTCGGTTAGTGCACGCTCTTGTTCGCTGTGATTCGGTTATTATGTAATTTAGACAGAACTGATAATCAAATGCCTGCCTGTCCATTATGAGCTATTACCACAACTCGTTTGAATTTTTGTTTTGCTGCTAAAATGTACTTCATGAAGTTAATTATAACATTTTCCTTGTAAATCACTTGTCTGTATTCACAATTCTGGCAAAAGTATAAAATGTTTTCATCTACACATACGTAACACCTACTTGCTAATACACATTAGTTGGGTTCGTGTAGGTAATCACCGTTATCTAAAATCTTTTCTTACATCCTTTCCAAATCATAGAAAATAGGGTTGACATTCGTTGTTTTTGACTTTCCAGTATCGGGTTGCATGTAACAGAGATGATTTCGAAAAACGTGATTACCGCATATTTTACAATATACTTCATATAAATAAATATACCAAATCATTTGTAATTATAAAAAAATTTAACTGTTATTGTTTATTGGGTAAATAGTTATTTCTATATATGGAAATACGTTTTCCAAGAATTGTGTATTACTCAGTTCGAGACAATGCCATATTTAATAGTAATGTGATAACTAAAGTATCTGTGGTGGTGTTATATTTATTCATTCATACATCTTTATCAGATATTAACAAAATTACTGATTTACAATTACTTCGTATAGGAGAATATAACAAGTGTGTTTTAGATTAATTTAATGCCATCATTTTATCAACTATTGGAGAAATATTATTTTGTACTCAAGGTTACTGGTAATCAATGCATCATACTTAATATGAATATAAGTATCTTTACCAAATTTAAATATTTCTACCTGTTTTCAAGATACGGGATGAAGTCCAAAGGGGCACTAGATATCAAAATAAAGATTTCACTAATGGATTACTATGTGAAAATAATAAGAAAATTGTTTTTGCTAAATTTAAATATTTACACCCGTTTTCAAGATATAGGATGAATTCCAAAAGAGCACTAAATATCAAAATTATGATTTCACTACTTGATGCGCCAGGCGAAATAATAAGAAAATTGTCTTTGCTAAATTTAAATATCTCTAACAGTTTTCAGGATATAGAGCGAAATCCAAAAGGGCACTAGATATCAAAACAAAAATTTCACTAATTGATGCGCCAAGCAAAATAATAAGAAATTTGTTTTACTAAATTTAAATATCTCTAACCGTTTTTAAGATATAGTGCGAAATCCAAAAGGGCACTAAATATCAAAATAAAAATTTCACTAATTGATGCGCCCAGCAAAATAATAAGAAAATTGTTTTACTAAATTTAATTATCTCTAACCGTTTTCAAGGTATAGAGTGAAATCCAAAAGGGCACTAGATATCAAAATAAAAATTTCACTAATTGATGCACCCAGCAAAATAATAAGAAAATTGTTTTACTAAATTTAATTATCTTTGACCGTTTTCAAGATATAGAGTGAAATCCAAAAGGGCACTAGATATCAAAATAAAAATTTCACTAATTGATGCGCCAACCAAAATAATAAGATGAAAAACTCCTAGAGACCCCGGTAGTTGAGAAAAATCTAATATTAATTGATACCAAACAAGGTACATTTATCTCGTGGGTGGAAATGTGGAGAAAGATTTATCCCGCAGAGGGTATGTATGTAAAACGGTACCAAACAAGATAGGTTTATCTCGAAAGATACATTGATTAGTCGAACAAAACTATTTGGTGGTAGTGGTGGTGGAGGATACAGGACTGACTTCCTCTATCTACTATAACCTTATGACGTCACAACATCATAGGTGGAGATCTGCACGTGTCAGGGTCCCCCCTCAACAACCGCCAAATAGTAGGTAGGGTAGGGGATCGATCTAGGTAGGGTGGGGGTTTAATCAGAAATAGTAAGTAGGGTGGGGTTCGATTGAGGTAGGGTGGGGGTTGATCAGAAATAGTAGGTAGGGTGGGGGTTCGTGTAGGTAGGGTGGGGAGTTCGAGTAGGTAGAATGGGGGTTCGAGTAGGTAAAGTGAAGGGTTCGAGAAGGTAGGGTGAAGGATTCGATCGAGGTAGGGTGGGAAGTTCGAATAGGTAGGGTGGGGGGTTCAAGTAGGTAGGATGGGGGTTCAAGTAGGTAGGGTGGGGGTTTGATCGAGGTAGGGTGGGAGGGTTCGATCAGAAATAGTAGGTAGAGCGGTGGTTCGACTAGGTAGGGTGGGGGTTCGAATAGGTAGGGTGGGGAGTTCGAATAGGTAGAGTAGAGGGGTTCGAGTAGGTAGGGTGGGAGGTTCGATCAGAAATAGTAGGTAGTGTGGGGGGTTTGAGTAGGTAGGGTGGGGTTCGAGTAGGTAGACGGGGGTTCGAGTAGGTAGGGTGGGGGGTTTGATCAGAAATAGTAGATAGAGTGGGGGTTCCCGTATAGTCCATGGAATCCTGCGTTCTGATTGGTCAATGGGTCCGCCCCCAAACCTCCACCCCTGTGTTCTGATTGGTCTGTAGCCCCGCCCCAACAACTCCACCACTTTTCTGATTGGTCGATGGTTCCGCCCAAGCCCCACCCCGTTTTCTGATTGGTCTGTAGCCCCGCCCTAACAACCTGATTGGTTGATGACTCCGCCCATTTACCCTCCCCTCATATATATATATATATATATTATATATATATATATATTATATATATATATATTATATATATATTATATATATATACATATGTTGCTGTGTTGGTTCGCACGAAGTGCGCTAGAACATACCTATTCTATCTACTGACGTATTCTCAAAGTACACAAGGTTATTCCCTACTAGAGATTGCAACACAGTAGAAACGATCAGAAAACTAGAGCAATTCATCGCAGAAGAAGGAAAATTCAAAAGAATACTGGAGGACAACGCAACATACTTTAATAATGCTAGGTTTGTGTCACACTGGGAAAACCAACAAATAGGGGTTGTTTTCTGTAGCATCCGTCATCCTCAGGGAAATCCTGCAGAGAGATACATTCAGGAAACCTGCAAGTTTTTGCGCATGATAACATACCAGAATCATCGAAGTTGGGAAATAAATTTACCAAAGGTTGAACGATTTATAAATCATACACCACATACAGTCACCGAAGAGTCTCCCATAACTTTAATGAGGAAGGTGTACCCGGATAGGCCCTGGGAAATTACAACAAGAAAGGAAGACTTAGAGAGAAAACTACATAGAGTTAGGAGAAGGCTACAGGAAAGAGCACGAAAGTACGTGGACACAATGAATGAAAAGATAAAGTAAAGAATTACATTCCAAATAGGAGACAAGGTAATTATCAAAAATCTAAGGGTAGGAAGAAGACACCTGCATACATGTGCCAAGTTACACTTACTCTAGATAGGTCTATTTCTGATAAACTAGGTCGTAGGGGAGAACACTTATGAACTGAAGGAGGTAGACGTGATCAGGGGAAAATTTCATGTAAATTTAATGTACCACTACAAGAAATAGGAAAACTTTTGATAATGGAGAAGCGTGTACATACTGTAAGATAAACTAGTGGAAATAGGGATATAATTATCAAATAGGATAGTTTGACAATAAATTAGAATAGGAAAAACATAGGATAGGAGAATTAAAATAGAATAGGAAAGACATAGGGATATAATTATAAATTAAGACAGCTTAACAATAAAAACATAGGATAGGACAATCATAAATTAGGATAGATTAGGGATAGGTGTTGTACCTATTGTAATATTAGAAAACAATAGAACATAAGATAGGTTAGTAATAAAATTTATAATAGGTGTATAGGTATAATATAATCAAAAATTAAGAATAGGGATGTAAAAATAATGCAGGAGTTGTGTACATAGTGAAACAAAATAAAAATAAAATTTTTTTGACCAATGTAAATTTTGTTCACGTTGGGCGCCAAAAACCAACATTTTACAAAAATTTTTATTTTAATTTGGGGCATTAATGCTGTAATTATAGGGTTAATCTAGAGGTAGGTTAAGTCATCGTATCAGATCAACAATATGCATTTTATAGAAAATGTTCAAACCGGAAATCAAGCAGGCTTTGAAAAAAATAACAATTACAATTAAAATGTCATTTAGGTTTATTAACTGTAGTGTTAATAAACCTACATGACATTTTAACTGTAATTGTTATTTTTTTCAAAGCCTGCTTGATTTCCTGTTTGAACATTTTCTACAAAATGCATATTGTTGATCTGGCAGAATTCTGTTGATAGTGTATTATTGTAGGTTGTTATACCTTTACTGAAAATTGTTATTGGATAAGTGTAGTTAATTGTTAATTAAAATGTATTAATTGTTTTATAATATTCTCCAATAGTAAGTTATTTTTAGTTATGTAAATTAAAAACATTCTTAAAATTTGAAGAAAATCAAAAATATCTCAGAAAGTAATGGAATTAGGTATAGAGAATGCTTAATGAAAATGAAAGGACACATAATGAACTATCCATTGTAGCAATAAAATTGGTAGGGAACTATTTAAAAAAAGTTTTAAAAATTGCATTTTGCGAAACCTGACACACCCTGTATACTGTGAAGAAATTTCAACAGTGATATTTACAAATATACTATGGTATATAGTAAAATTTTCTGCAATTTGGAAATTAACATAAGTTGTGTATTAGTGCAGTGGCAATGTATCTAATCAGGGTCATTTTTTTCTAAAAACAGTTGAATATCTCAAAAACTAAAAGGAATAGACAGATACAATGTCATATCAAATTAAAGCGCTTTTTATGGACTTTTCAAAAATGTAATAATATATAGGGTGTTCCATTTAAAAAATATAAGTTTAATTTGCCCTGGAATTATGAAACACCCTGTATGCTTCTAAATATTTTTAATATGTGCACTTTAGGCATGCCTAATATGTCTCCAAATTTGGTTCATATAGTTTTTATAATAACGGAGTTATCAACCGTTGCCACACTAAAAACTCACCCTGTGTATATACACATATATATATATATATATATATATATATATATATATATCCCTAAAATTAACTAGATGATTCATAGTCTGGTGCTTGCTCGAATGTTCGGGACTTCTGTAGAATACACTTCAGTTATGCAGCTTGCGTGTTTAACGGGTTGCCTAATAGTTCGTATAACAGTATTGAAAAGCCTTGAACCTAAATAAGAAGCATAATATTGAGTTAACGTCATAAGCGGTCGAGTAAGTTCTGATTGTTTTTTATTTTTTAATCTACTGTAATAAGAATGCTGTATACATTTTTTAAGATGGAGATTTTGGTTCAGAAACAGTAAAGTACATTTAAAGTAAAGTATTCTAAGTGGTAGTAAATTAGTCGAATAGCTGACAGAAAATATACATCCTTTTTAAGCATGACTTTTATAATAAACTTCTGTGCTATTATTAAAGGCAACAAAGTAGTTGAAAAAGTACCACCTCAAATCACAATACCGTATCTAATTATGGACTCCAAAAATGCATAGTAAATCATCTTAAGAGATAAAATGTTTCTTAATTGGTAGAACTTATAAATACAGTATTTGATTTTAGATGTAATGTATGCAATATGTGTGCATGCCATCTTAAATGTTGGTCTAACATGGCACCCAAATATTTAAATTTTGCTAACATTCTCAATAACAGGACACGAACATGCAGATCTTATACCGTACGCTTTATGAATGGCTAGTTCGGTCCAAGCACATGGCATACCAGCCAAACTAGGGCAAAATGTAATATACTTACTATTAGGTAAATTTAAAGTTAGCCAAGCTATTGACTAACAATGCATTAACAAGCTCTATGCCAACAACAGATTTCTTGTTAATTTCAATCCAACTACTACCTTCAAAAAGAATAACTGCATCGTCTGCAAATAAAAATAATTTTCCACCGGTATCGAGTAAAGCTAGATCATTAATGTATACAGTCTATCTACAGTCAAAGAATCACTTAGTATACTGTTAACAAAAACAGTTGACATCTATTCTTAAGGCAGTTCTCCAAAAGTAGATATACAGTTCCCCTTATACCAAGGTTATGAAGTTTCTGCAATAATTTGCTGTGAGAAACCATCAAATGCTTTACACAAACCAAGGAAAACCGTACTTGCTTGGTACTACTTTCCATTTTTGAGTTAATCACATTGGTTACTTTATATAAAGCACATTCCAAGGATAAATTTTTTCTGAAGCTAAATTGTTGCTTAGTCAAAATGTTAAATTTTTCGAAAAAAATGAAAGGAGGATTTTAATGCATTTTTCGAGAATTCTGCCAAAAACGGAAGTAATAAAATCGAATAATAGTTGTTGATAATAGTTTTATCATCATTTTTGTGTAGTGGCATTATAAACGAATTTTTGAAGACTGTAGGAAAAACACCAGAACTAAAACGCATATTAAATATTATATTCAAAGGCACAATAATTTGATCCTTTGTTTAACTAAATTGGAATTTAAAATACTAGACATCGTAAATGACTGTTTTAGTTGATTAATGATAGACTCAATTTTTATTAAAATTAGCAATCTTGCAAGTATCTTTTAATGTATTGGCTAAGTTCTTACCATCAGAATTAAATTGCTTATTAAACAAGGAAGCTATCATTTCTGTATTAGTAACTACACCATCAGTTTCAGTGTTCAATACTGTGTTACGTTCGGCTTCTGTCTATTACAAAATTCGCTCAATTATAGTTCACTAGCACGTTAACACTATTTACACATTTTCTACATCCGTAATACGTGGTACCTAAGTAAACCATATTACTCCATATATACTGAAAACTAGGGATTGCTTTGATCTAGGCAACTACTTGTCCATAGTTTGAGTTTTTGATAATAAACAAAAAGGTTGTCAAAAAAATAAATATTGTGTCAATCATTCTGAATCTTGCTGCTTACTTCTTGTTGTACTTGACTATTAAAAGCAAATACAATGTCTTTGGTAACATTACCGAAGATTCAAACGAGTAACCAAACGCATACACACTTTGTATATCTTACCTATTTGTGTCCGATTGCTCGATTTTCGTTGGGTCTAGTCTTACGGTTTAAAA
Source organism: Platerodrilus igneus (assembly GCA_036346225.1). Lineage (NCBI taxonomy): Eukaryota > Metazoa > Arthropoda > Insecta > Coleoptera > Lycidae > Platerodrilus > Platerodrilus igneus. The sequence goes on from JARFIW010000574.1 coordinate 2,724,517, forward strand.
GTTCATAAATACATCGCGCAAGCGCGGAATAAGCGACGCCACGGCAGGTGGTAGCTCCAAGCTTTACACAGGCTTTAGCGCGGCCATCTGACAATGTCGTCACTAAGGCACAAATTTAATACGCAATTAACGGAAAATATAAATTTAAGACAATAGTTTATAACAGCGACATACTCAGATGAATATGTCCCGGAGTTAAAGTTGGCTTCTGTTGAAGTCCATCAGGGCTACTAATGGCCCTTTTAAAGCAGTTAACGGAGGGTACGCCTAACGTCCATCCAGATGACCTGAACGGGATCTCAGTGCTCCACTCCGGAGTGATTAAAGATGGTGCTCCGGCGTGGAAAGCGGTTCGGCCAACGGCTACAAATTACCTCCTACCTATGTAGGGAATGGACAAGGAAACCAGGTATAGGGCGACAAACAAATATAATCAGGCAAGGAAATCTACATAGATAAAGATAAAGGCACGATACGATACCTGAACAAAACCGCTCTCCCCGAAGGTCAGAGGCAAAAAGCCACGTTACCGAGTCTCACGGAAAACCTTCTCCCACTTTTTTCTCCGCCACTCGCGTTGCGCGATCTGGCGCAAACGCACTCTGACGTGACGAAAATATACGCCAAGTCTTTTGAATTTGTGGCGCGAAACTTCCGCGCATCAAAATTAAACTAAAAAATGTTTAAGTGCCAATTTGGCACGTAACAATCGCGACAAAGCCATAAAAAAAACTTAAAAAAAGAAAAAGTCTGTTAGCACAGTAACAGCTTAAAATCTAAATCCTAGTTACCCTACGTAAAACCTAACTTAAATCCTACAAAAATGTTTATATAAGGCGCCACCTGGTTTTTTCGACCGATAACACGTCTACCAAAGTACCAGGAAACGGAAAATGTAGCCCCATTGTCTTTGACTACACTAATAATCAACAGCACAAATTTGTCGGGGAGCATGAAACACTACTTAAATTAAAACAAATGCGACAAGTCGCCTAACCTATCTAAACTAAAGCTAACATTAAAGTTTTCTACATGCGAACGCACATGAGCGCTGCATCAAAACTGTTCCTTGTTGGCAAAAAGTGCCCAAATTTAAAAATGTTCATAAGAGTGTGTTAATCTACACTCTAGCAAATTTTTGTTACTGGTACTTTGGTTTACTAACGATACACATCAAAACTTGTCCATGACATGGTTGTGAATCAACAAATTTACCAAAAGTACCACCCTACTAGATCCTTACATCGCTAACCTAACAAATTACATTTCTACATCAGGTTAGCTTTTTCACTTAAATTCAAGAAAAATAATTCCCACGTCTGGTCATAGATACCACACGTTAGGAAGATAAAAAGATAAGACAAGATCTCAAATTGTTGTTAAAGATAATAGATAAGATAACGATATTAAGCTTAAATTGTTATCCTCAAAGGTAATAGGTAAGATAACGATATTAAGCTTTAGTTATTATTTGAGATACTAGGTAAGATAACGCGATATTAAGCTAAAGTTATTGTTAGAGATAGTAGGTAAGGTAACGCGATATTAAACAAAAGTTATTACTAAAGATAGTCGGTAAGATAATGCGAAATTAACTCAAGGTTATTACTAACGGTAGTCGGTAAGATAACGATACTAAAACTAAGGGTATTATCAAAGATAATAAATAAGATAAAGATATTCGCTTAGTTATTATCAAAGATAATAGATAAAGGTAGCGATAGAGTGGCTCCGTAGAACCGTTAAATAGGTAAGATAAGACATATAAATTAAAAATTCTAGGCTCTAACGAGTGCATCCACTACGATAAGAAAATCAGACAAAAGTTGACACAACAACTTAAAAGTATCATTACAGATACATTCACACAAAAACAAACTGTTTTAAGGTAGTTTTTTTTTAAAACGGTAATGCCCTAAACACACAAAGATACCTAATTATAAGCAGTTAAATACAGATACACTGTCCCAATATGCTAAAACAACCGAGAATTTAATAAGATATCCATAAGAAGCAATAGCGCCTCACCACGAAGTTCAATAAAAAACAATGAAAAAAAATGTTTATAAGTTATGGTGATTTAGTAGAAAAAGAAAGAAATAATGATGTAGTATAATGTGGGCGACTGTAATAATTCAGAGGAAAAACACATGGAATAGACAATCCTAGTTTTTTGCAACGGCGAATATGAACTATTTCTTACAATGGCATAGGCCGCGGCTCCTATGTGAGCCCAAAGAAGAAAAACATCCACTCTAACATCAGCTAAAACCAATCATAAAAATTCAATGAGTCATTGCAACCAAAGTTACGACAATTACCATACAATTAAACCATGTAAGAAAAATACTAAAAACCAAATAATATGCTGTAGGAAAAGTTCGAGGATTAATTAAATGAAACGACAGAGTTATATTGGGGGGGTGTAGAGAATGAAGTGATATATAAGTATCGGTATGGTCAAGGAAAAGTCAACCAAAAGAAAAGGATAGCTAATTTAAGGTAAGTAAAGTTAAACGTGTAAGAGATTATATACTGTATGAGAGAGGGAATAGGTAATTAAAGTTAACCAATTGTTAGTGAGAACAAAAAAATATTAGGTAAATCGTAAGGGGAATGGAACGTGAAAAACTTAGGTAGCATTAGGGTCAGCAGAGAATGGCTTAAGGTTTTTAATATGCCACTTGCCTTGGCGTTTAGGGGAAGAAGATACAAATTTATATAATCTATTATTAGTTACATGAAAGGTAGGAAATTTATCGGGATTGTCAGAAACTTTTTTAATCATATTGAGATACCAGGTATCGGGAATTAAATTTGGAAGGTTAAGAGAGACAACATTGTTACGTAATTCGTGGCAGTCCCTGTTCGGGCGCCAAAGTTATGCTACGTTGGCTCGTAGCCGTGCGTAACCCAAAAAAAATCAAAGAAATGACCGGGCTCAATCGGAGATTAGGGGGTTGTAAAAGCAGACTAACATATGATGTATACGGCGGTAAGGAGTTAGTGACAATACCTGCCAGAAAAATAGTTAAGCAAACCTGAAAAAAAAAGAATGAGCATAGCAGCAATGAAAAGTCTAAGTTATTCAATACTTTGTAGAATGTAAATAAAACTGTTTAGATAAACTATATAATATAATAACGGTAAAAGCATTACAAAAATTTTTATCACAAAGTGAGGTAATATTGGGGAGTAGCAGAAACGTTTCCTCACACACCAATTAAACATAAATCAGACAAAATGTTAACAAAAGATAAATAGATAAGACACCATTGGTATGAGTAATTCAGTAGTATTGATTGTTCTTTCTTTCTTTTTTTTTCTTATGTTTTAAAATAGCATGCAAGTCTATTGTAAAAGGTATCAGAACGACAAAGATATGGTAAAGCAACGGATAGATATTTAAAGTAATAACAAGTAGGAAATAGTTCAACTTACAAAAGGTCCTTCAGTAACGCTTCCTTACAATTGAAGTGTGGGATTCACGATGTCCTGCACTAACGAAGCACTTCACCCTTGACTGTGAGGGTGTTGATGGAACTTATCACACGTTACACTAATCACACCTACGTATTTCACTGGTGTTAGCAGCAGACATTATCACGCGTCGGAACTATGTAGCCTTGATAAATTTCTTGGTAATTCTATTTCCTAAGACAACAAGTTCGAAACATTCTGTAGCATTAGTTTAATTTCAACTGGGACCAAATGTATATTATTTTCGTAAACATCCCAAAAAGCAGTGAGAAACTTCAACTAATACCTTTGTAAACCGGTAATCTGTTATATGTCGCAAATAACGAAATTTGCGCAAGCAATGATCTATTTTAGATTCTTAGTTGTTAGAAAATTCAGAAACTACAGTATCACTGTATTTAAATAATCCAAAATATGCGCTACTCTGAGAAGAAAAGGACCGCGAAACTAGATCGCACACACATTAATCCTAAAGAAAGAATCGGTCAGTTTAGCAAGTTCTACGACTATTATTTTCCAAGACAAACAACTAAAAACCACAAATTAGTAAAGTACGCGTAAGCAAATAAAACCGTCCGTCAAATGTTTCGTAAAGCACACGTGCCTCGAGTTTAACAAGCTCTACTACTTTTAGTTCAAACCGAAAAGCAACAAAAACAATTTGTAAAGCAACGCGTATCACTAAAACAATCCAACACGTTACATATAAAGCATACTTTCTTCAAAAGTCATCAGAACTACACTGCCTACAGTTAATATACAACTTTTATTTTTCACAAGAAAAACAACTAAATTCGCGCCGCGCTTATTCATGAACAATTCGAAATTGATCCCGCATTAATTCTCACTATTCTCAAAGCAAAAAAAAACAGTATTTTCAACGTAATTTATATCTAGGAACCAAGAACAAACTACAACTTTGCACTCTAATCTGTTTTATTAAACTCGTTGTTACCATGAACTCTTGTCGACTATTATCTCGACTTCGTTAATAACATAAGGCACATCCAAAACGTGAATGCACCATCATATCTAATAACTAATTATAGTTGTTTATCACTTTCGATAAGTTGGAAGGTAATTTACGAATAATCCAATTTAAACTTCGTTGCAATTTATTTATTAATGAAAATCAACCTTCAAATTATTAATCTACTTTTAAAATTAATACACGCGAGTTAAATTGCATACAAATCTGAAAACTATTCGAAAGTATTTACTTGATACAAACAGCGATCCCCTCAATTATAATACGACGCATTCGCCAACGAGTTAATAAATATAAAATATAGAAATAGTAATTGCAGGAATGTACTTAGGAATTGGGAAAGAGCGTAAAATGTTAAAACTATAAAAATGCCCGTTACAACATCACGAGATAAGGCATCAGATACGATATTTAATTTGCCAGGCCTATGTCTAACATCAAAAGTGAATTGAGAGATACGCAAGTTCCATCTTGCCAAACGACCTGCGGGTTGTTTTAAGTTATTTAGCCAAGTGTGAGCTGAAAACATTAGGTACATTGTCAAAGAAGTAAACGTGAAAAGCTTTTAGATGTAAGTAGAATTGAGCAATTTTAAAGATAATTTTAAGGCATTTAAAGAGATTTAAATCGATATGTGAAGAGATAAGAGTAATCAAGACTTGATTCACTAACAAAATTGTTGAATAACAGAAAGATATCTTGTAAAGCATATATTTACTGGGATGGAAAGCTCTCGTTCGAGTTCTACCCAACTAATAAAGAAAAATTTCAACATCATTCTTAAAAAAATGATTCACAAATTCTATAACGACAACTTACCATCAAACCTCGTCTAGACTGATAATGCTTAACGACCGGTCCTTTGGGTCTCGTTCTAGACTTACAGAGCTGGACGACCAATCCGAATGGCAAATCTCGCTTACTGGATCTTAAGGTTCTACGTTGAAATATCGATATCTAAAAAAATATGCTATCAAGACAAACTCATACTCGCTATACAAAAGAAAAATTCCACGATACATGTATAAAAAGACAGTATTCCAAATTATTGGAATGTTCTTTCGATATTGCGGGAGTTATCAACAACCATTGTAAATGAGTTTAAATATAAAACGTTAACGACAATTCCTTTATTTCAGTATTTAAAGGAGCAGATATAAAGAGATCCAAGGACTTAAGGTGTGAAATATTCATCTTGAATTTATATTTGAGACACGATATATATGAGATATACAATACTGAGGTAAATCAGAAGGTAATAAACGGTAAAGCTACTTCAAGTCAGTACGGTAAAAATATTTAAGGGTAAAAACTTCTTATAAAAGGCATTCGTAAGGTATAATATTCAAATTTAATCACGCTAAGTATCCAAAACACTGAAGAAACACGTTTAGAACTGTACGAGGGCAAAGTTAGTGTTTAATAAAAGAAATATATCATTGCTAAACTACAAAAAGACACTCCAAATTATAAAGAGGTAGATAATGTCTTATTTAACAAACACACCAAGATCCCGTTAGTCTAGCGTTTTTAAAAAAGATATTTTAAGGCTCAAATCGTTACGTTATATGGTTTTAAACACAAAGTTTCTTGTAAAGGTAATTCGAATATCATTAATTAAACAGGTAAATCACTAAGACACTTTTTAAAATGTAAACACACAAGACAGTGTTGATTTATGGTTTCAAAATAGTTTTTTAAAGTGGAAAAAACAGACAAGGGTTAAATTTCAATTTAATATAAAGTAGATAATTTCGCAATAAACCGTGTTCAAGGCATGAAATTATTTGAATGCTTATTTATTATTTAAATGTACTCACGTGTAAAAAGTAGGGTTAAGGGATTGATCCTTCCTAAAAGCTTATATATGCATCTAAAAGCAAACTAATCACTCAACAATATAACTGAAGTTAACAAACAGATCCCACATTCAAAATTTGTAAAAACATTATATTAAAACACATTTTATAATCAACAGCTAAATTTTAATTTCAAAATGGCGGTATACCTCTAATTGCCATAACAATTATTTTTGACATCTATGGAATGTGGTGTGTTCCAAAACACGAATATAAGATTTCAAGTTCAACAGATATTAGATAATTGATTTTTTTAGTGAAAAAGCTATAAATAACATTAAGTAATACATTGTATGTTTATACAAACAAAAGAAAAATTCTTATCGCCGTATCCACACGTTGAGGGCGCCAAATTCTTACCGTTAAAAAAGTTCATAAATACATCGCGCAAGCGCGGAATAAGCGACGCCACGGCAGGTGGTAGCTCCAAGCTTTACACAGGCTTTAGCGCGGCCATCTGACAATGACGTCACCAAAGCACAAATTTAATACGCAATTAACGGAAAATATAAATTTAAGACAATAGTTTATAACAGCGAAATACTCACATGAATATGTCCCGGAGTTAAAGTTGGCTTCTGTTGAAGTCCATCAGGGCTACTGATGGCCCTTTTAAGGCAGTTAACGGAGGGTACGCGTAACGTCTATCCAGATGACCTCAACGGGATCTCAGGGCTCTACTCTGGAGTGATTAAAGATGGTGCTCCGGCGTGGAAGGCGGTTCGGCCAATGGCTACAAATTACCTCCTACCTATGTAGGGAATGGACAAGAAAACCAGGTATAGGGCGACAAACAAAGATAATCAGGCAAGGAAATCTACATAGATAAAGATAAAGGCACGATACGATACCTGAACAAAACCGCTCTCCCCGAAGGTCAGAGGCAAAAAGCCACGTTACCAAGTCTCACGGAAAACCTTCTCCCACTTTTTTCTCCGCCACTCGCGTCGCGCGATCTGGCGCAAACGCACTCTGACGTGACGGAAATATACGCCATGTCTTTTGAATTTGTGGCGCGAAACTTCCGCGCATCAAAATTAAACTAAAAAATGTTTAAGTGCCAATTTGACACGTAACACTAGATGAATTCCGTTGGTAATGAGACGTGAACCTCCCATCCCGCTGATATAGCTACTATTGCTTTTGGATTCTGATCTGCGCTGTGATGACCGACCTAAGCTGTACACGTACTGCAGAATTAACCCATTACCCCGATAAGTATTTCTTATTTTTTGTTTACTTTGGACTAATTAGTTAACAAGTAAGAGATCGATAAAGATTGTATGAGCCTCGTGTAAACAAAACCGCATTTTTCTAACGTATCAACCTCGTGATCATCGGTACGAATTCGCAAAACTTTATAAAAAGAATATCGACGAAATAGTATATCGATTGAGATTAGCGGTCATAGACAAAGTTAAAAATTATCGGCAGCCGGAAAATAAATTTAGAAAGTTAGATCTTAATATAAAAAGTGGTAGAAATTAGAAATTTTAGAGTTTTTTGTATATATCTAAATTAAAAATGGACAACAGAATGTAGGAAGTTACAATTGCATTAAGGGCAGAAGGGGTTGAGATAGGATCTCAGGAAAGTGTATTCTTAGAAGATTCACAGACTAAAACGGAAAGGAGATTGTTAGAAAGGGGTAACAGTGAGGAAAAGTCAAATATGCAGAAGTTTAGAATGATGTAGATCTTGTTAGTGCTTAATGATAAAATGGACAAAAATGGCAAAGTCATAAATCAAATGAGTGAGAAAATGGACAAAAATGACAAAGTTATGAATCAAATGAGAGAGAAAAATCAAGCGATATGAAAGAAATGAGAGAGAGCATGAAAAATATAATTACAAAAATTAATGAAAATGGGCAAAATTTGGCTGAGTTGGGAGAAAAATTAGGTTCAGAAATAAAAGCATTAAGCAAGGATTTAAAAGAAACAAATCAAACAATGCGGAAATGAAGCTAGAGGTGAAGAGTAAGGTTGTACAAATTATGGAGGATATTGATGATGTGAGGGATGAAGTTTTAAAAGTTAAGCCAAGAAACGTGTGAAAGGGAAACAAATGAAAAAATTTGAGATTTAAGCGTAAAAGCGCAAGAAGTTGAGGGAAACTGTGAAACAGGATTTAGGACGGTCAATAGGGAATTAGAAAGTTTGAAAACAGATTTGGAAAATTTTAGTAGAAACGCGGTACAAAATTCTCGGGAACCCATTAGAATAAATCAACCAAGTATACCATTAGAACAATATTCGAAATTTTATTGTAATAACAAGTTAAATCCAAAGATATTTTTGAACAACGTTAAAACACTGATACAGGGATCATCCAATGAACAATACAAATTAAATTTGATAAGGTCAATGCTAAAAGGTGGCGCAGAAATATGGTTTGGTTTAATAGAAAGCAAATTAGAAACGTTTACAGAATTTGAACATAAATTTTTAAAGCACTTTTGGAGGGACAATCAACAATTTAGAGTGAGGGATGTTTTAGTTATGGACAAATACAACCAGGATTTAGGAATAACCCAAGAATTATATGCAATAAAGAAGTTTATTATCGCGAAACAACTAGATCCTCAACTAGAGGAAAAACAAATAATAAAATATTTAGCAGGGAATTTTGAGGCGGAAGCACTTCAAAATATCGTGAACCGGAATGTGTTTTAGAATATTTGCAATGGTATGATGAAATGGAACCGAACCGTATGACGGACAATAGGACAACCGATTAATTTTGTTAAGATCCAGAGAAATGTAAGAACAGCTCGATTTAGCTATCACGGTAATAATAACAACTACAGGGGAAATTTCAATAGGGGAACCCACAATTATTATAATGGTAACGGTTTTAGATCTAATTGGAATACGAACAACACACCGAGGCGAGAAATAGAAAGAACCAACAACGTTAGAACCACAGAGCCAAATAATTCGCGTCAACGATACAATAACTACAATGAAAGACAAAACATAAATACTAGAGAACCGGTGGAACAAGCATCAGACCCTGGAGGAGCTAACCGCACGTATGCCGAAATTACAAGCCAACCAGACCCATCTATGTCGAGCCAAAATTTTTAATAAAAAACAAACCATGCAGGCCCATCAGGGTGAACCAGCATGAACATCAGCATGAATTTATTAAATTTGAAGTGGAAAATGATTTAAATATAAACAAAAATTTATTACCTATAATCAATTTAAATGTTGAAAGTAATGTGATTAAAGTATTCATTGATACAGGAGCGGAGGCGTTTGGTTATCTTTTCTTTCCTTCTCTCCTTGCACCCCAACCCCATGTGGGTCCGGAAATAGAATAGCCCTATGGTAGGACCTGCCTGTCGTAAGAAGCGACTAAAGCTGTCCAACACATACACACACACACACACATACACTCTCACATACTCTAACATAACTACACTGGGATTCTGCTTTATTTTCTTTTGTGATATTCTTAGGATTTTTTAATTGGGTTCTTGTACTTGTTTCTTGGTGTTGTTCTTTTTGGCTTTTTGCTTTTTTTCCTTGTTACTTTCGTTCCAAATTCCTCTCATTGTTCCTGTGGCTGGTCTTACTTTCTGTCGGTCTTCGTGCTGGCTTGGTTTGATTTTTGATCCACTTCCTGTGGTAGGTGCTTTCTAGTTCATTTTTCTTTTCTTCGGAAACCATGACTTAGTCGACTTTAGGCCTAGTTAGCAATTCCTTTCTTCGGTTTTTCGTTTGTTGCGATTCTTTGGCGCCACAGCTGGAAGTACCTTAATTTTTTTCTATTCAGCATTCTTGTTGTTCCCTGGCTTACTTTGAGGCTTGACACTTTTGTCGTATTTTGGCGATTAATGTTGGTTTTCTTCCTCGCTTCTTTTATCTAGTTTTCTGCAGGAAACCAATCTTCTTCTGAGGTTGAAACCATACAGTTCCTTTTCGGAAGAAGCATCCGTCCTCTGACGACTTTGACAGTGTTGACGCCGTTCTACCTTTGTCCTCGCTCATTGCTCCTACCTACCTATCTTTCCCCGTGCTCCTTTTCACTCATGGTTTTGTCCGGTGCCTTAGTTGTTCGAGCCAGATGAAAATTCTTTTATTGATTTTGAAGTGTTTTTTTTTCAGTTTTCTTAAGCGAATTTTCTTTTGATTCTTCCTTTTCGAGCAGGACTTCGATTGATTTTTGTTGGGTTTTTTTGCTTTTCTTAAGCGAATTCTTTTTTGTTTTTTTTTGTTAGTACTGTGCTGCCTGCTTCGTTACTTTTGTTTTCCTACCCAAACCTTTTAATTTTGTTGAGGGGGGGGGGGATTTGTTATGTTCACTTTCCTACAAGGAATAAAACCGTATCCTTTTAAATTCATTGTTCATTTACATAGATTCTGTTTCAATATTCAAACACTACCCGGTGTATTAAACCTTCCTACAATAAGTACGCTTCATAATAGTTTTTTATTTTAAACCTAGTTATTGCAAAACGAAAAGCTCTTCTACAATTTAATCGTCAGTACCGTGTTCAAGGTATCCGATGGCTCGATACCTATTCCTATAGAGCACAATTAATTCTTATACTATCCCAATCTAAAGACTCGTTGAAATAATGAATCGTACTTATTTTGAGTTTCTAATCACACTTGTATGTTTGATAACGCCGGCATTGATGTTAATTCGTATTATCAAACGATTTCACTTTGCATTCTTTTCTGCATACGACTGAGAATAATTGTCGTGTTCTTGATAGGATTTCGTGCACACACCATAGTGTGGTAAGTACTGGCAATTTTAAAAAAATGCACTTTTCCTTCGTAGAAGGTCTAATCTTTACTCGCACGTATTATAGGTTTCTCCGGTAGACATGGCCATATAGTACAGTTACACCTGATTCACTTACTTCCTGTAAGGTGAAACTGTGAAAGTGGAACAACTAAGCAACCCTGAAAGTTGGAAATTACTTCTACTGTTGTATGAAGGGATGCAAACTGTTGACTACAGTTGCGGGAGTCACTATCTCGGTCGATGACTCCACTGGCGAGGGATTGACGACAAATCTCTTTTGTTTCCTCTTTCGAGTTTCTGGTTTTGGAAAGAGATTCCACTTAGCTCCAGATCGCCGGAATACAATCAGGCGACAGCTGTTCTCCGTTCCGAGTATCACACTTAAATTTAACCTTTACCCATTATAAATGTACCTTTGCTTATGTGATTTATTTTAGAGATAACCTACAGCTTAGCTGTAAGGTGATTACCAAAACTTGCTGGGAGAATGCATTCTAACAGCGACAGTCTGTAATTATGATAAATATGTAAGTAGACTCATTTCCTTTTTTTTTCTCATTAATGACGGAACTATCTTGATAACAAAGATTTACTAATCGTAAGGATAGCAGGAGTTCATTCTAAATTTTGTTTAAATTTTTGTTCTACTTAATGTACATATGAGACGTTTTTCAGCTAAATTACTATACAGAAAATTTAGGGAGATAATAATTATTATTTGTTTTGTTAATACTGCGAAAATCCTTTAAGGATATTTTGAAAAAAATGTTTTCTCGCATGTAAGATTCCCTTTTATTTTGTGACAAATTTTTTTAATTAGAAGTTTTTCTTTAAATGGTTCTTTTGTTCTAAATGAATGGGTATATTTTTATTTCAGGCATTTCTTTTATATTTGTATGCATAAAATCCCACCTACTAACCGATTGAGCCCGGTTCTCCTTTCATTGTCTTTCCGGTTACGTCGATGTACATAGCACGTGAATGACATTTTAATATTTAGTGATAATATTGAGCAACATTTTATACATCTTGAGAGGATTTTACTTGAATTAAATGTGGCAGGTTTAAAATTAAATCTTAAAAAATGCGAGTTTGTCCAAGAAAAGGTAAAATTCTTAGGATTTCAGATTGGTGTTGAGGGCATGAACAAAAACAAATATGGGTAGCTAGGGGATTAAAAATAGGGATATAATAGGTATAAAATTAGTTAGGCATAAATAATTAAGTAGGATAAATATAAATAGTTAGAGGAACAAAATAAGGGAATAATTGTATAAAATTAGTTAGGTATCGTATAAATAATTTAGGCAGGACAAATATAAGCTAAGCGATTAAAGTGGTGGAATAATTGTATAGAATTAATTACGTATTGTGTAAATGATTTAGATAGGTTAAATAGGCATAGCTAGGGGGATTAAAATAGGGGAATAATTGCATTAGATTAGTTAGGTATTGTATAAATAATTTAGGTAGAAATAACTAGGGGATTAAAATAGGGAAATAACTGTATAAGATTAGTTAGATATTATATTAATGACCATAGCAAATAAAAATATGAAACTTTAATGATCAATGTGGAGTTTGTGGCCACGTTGGACGCCAAAGTGACATTGATTCAAAATTTTATATTTTAACTTGGGGAAAATGCTTTGATAATAGTGTCATATAAGGTCACAAGGGAGGAGTACTTCATGTAAATATCATAAAAACCACGAAAACCAATCCTTTAAATCATAAAATGTGCATAATTTATTTATTATGCAAAAAGCAAATACAAATCATCCTGTATAAAAACAATAACAAGCAACAATGAATTAAAAAAAGCTCATTCCGTAATAAATTTACCACATTCAATAAAATAGATAATTGCGTAAGCAATACAATCATCTTTAAAGCATTGAAACATTCGTAAGCTTAAAAAACCAAATTACAAATTTAACAGATTTGCAGAAAAATAACCGTGAAATAAAATCTTTGATACCAGTTTGTATAGGCAAACATCTAAAAGCGGCCATATTTCATAAAGTATAGGTAATTAAAGCGATGGTGTACGTGCATTTTGCAACGTATATAAGGTGCCTGTTTGAAAGGTACATGTAATAGCATGTATTAATCAAATTCCATATCAGAAAGTTCCGAGGTACGTGCAAATTTGAACATATGTAAATGTAATATTCAATAAGTTCCTTTACAAAGTGCGAGATACGTGACATTTAGGACATATATAGAATGCAATACTCAATAAAACCCAACATGTTGGAGATGTAACACCTTGCAGATAAACATAATTGAAACGCCTTTTCCCAGGACTAACAACCAATAGCGGGCTGTCAACCAATAAGAACGCGGGCAACATAGGGAAGCAATTTGTCTATAAAACTAAACCGGAGCAGATAAACGAAATTCATTCCATAATCTAAGCGCCGATTGTAATAGTTTAAAGAATATTATTACGTAAATTTAGTAAACGTTAAATTAAAAATAAAATAAATCAATAATTTCAAGTGAAACTGTAAAGTGCCTTGAAATAAGTGTGTATAAAATTCTGCCGTTGGCATAAACAACTCCGAATACTAAATTAAATCACGACGTTAATATTACTCCAAGTAATATACCAAGTAATCTCCGAATACTAAATTAAATTACAACGTTAATTATAAATTAGAATCACGACGTAAATATACTAAGTTACTGGTATAAAAAAACCAAGCTACTAGATTAAAACTCTAAGGTTAATACTTCAAATCATTGGGCAAACGACTCCGAGTTGTTGCTAAATATTTCCAAGTCATGGGTCAACACACTAAGTTGCTGAACAAACTACCGATTTGGGCTATTAAGCTCCAACAAGAAATACAAAAGAAATTTAAGGTGAGAGCTATTTTTTTAATTTTTAGTATGTGTATTTAGAAATGAGCTTAAAAGTTGCATGTAGTTTAAATATTTGTGTAAAAAGTCAACAAAAATTTGATTAGTACGTAAAGGTACATTTAAAAAGAAAGGGGATATTTTTTGAACGTTCAACTAAACTATTCGTGGTAAAATACAATATTTTTTGCTGGCTTTAATTGCTATAAAAGGTGTAAAAGCTATAATATTCCTAAAGAGCAAACTTGATAAGAATATCTATTTAAAATTTGATTTAAAAGTTCTATAAAAAGTAAATTATATTAAAAGGGCGCAAAGTTGTAAATAGTAATTTTATTTAGTTCATTATACAATTTTTGGTGAATTTAGTTTGTCTTATGCGGAGATATTGAATGTTGGAGAGGAGTGAGTGAAAATTCTCTGTTATCATATTGTCGTTCAGTCTGTGCGTGGTATCACTGAGCTAGTCGAGGCATAAAACTTGATTGAGTTAATTTTAAATTATTTTAAAGGCATAGAGAGGTGGCGATCAGAAGGCAATTGATCGTTGTACATCTGGCGAAGGGTGATATCATAGCAAATCCCACAGTTGGATCGTATAATATTGTATGTAGCTTACTTGGTACCTCCTGAATCGCTACTTTGAGCTCCACAGTTGGGTCGATATAATGTCGTGAACTTTAACTCTGCACCTCAACTGCTCACTTTGACACCCCTAAAATACTTTGAAGAAACGAACAAATGAAGCTTACCTGGACTGCTCAATTGAATAACTCCCGCTATCTGCCTCTAAGCTGTAACTGAAAAAAAGCATTCACTTCCTACATTCACCCTTAAAATAACACAATTCACAATATACATTACACTCTATTTACATGAAATAAACATTACATTAATGAAAACTTGTTTCATTATGTACACTCATATTATACGTAATATCAACAATTCCATGTTCTAAATGCAATAGGATTTGATAACCTCAATAAACAAATACTCTATTAAAGTAAGAAGACCATCCTCATACCTGACGTTAAACCCTTAGTCTTAACATGAGCTCACAGTAAAATTCTTTAAAAACGAGTGCAAATTTACAGCACTGAAAATAAAATAAATCCCCATTACTTTGTACAACATAACCTGCTTATCGTTAAATTAATTATCCTTGTCTACCTGAATAAATTTCAACTACATCTAAAGTCCCATAAAATTCTCAGTTCATTAAATTCATAAAACAATATAAACACTCCAAGCACAAAAATTTTTAAAAAAACACTGCCAATAATCACCACAAAAGATTTTTATAAAAATTTGTTACCTGGTAACTATTCTGCAACAGGTATCCGCAACCAACCCTTGTAGATGATGCCATCTATACTCCATTCCAGTTAAGAAGGTACTGAACAAAAAGATAGGACTGAATTTTAGCGATTCTCATTGGTGGATGGATGAGCCAAGTGTACACAAGTATAAATATCCCGTATGTTTGTGTTGGTTGTTTGAACATTTTTATTATAAGACAGATTGTCAATTGGCATTTTGACATTTGCTATTGCCCTTTCATATTTTCGTTTTTGTTATTTATTGTATTTTGTTATTAGTTTGCCTTTGAAATTTTGCTCGGCCTTATTAATTTGTGTTAATTTTATATTTAGTATCAAAACAGTTCTTGTCAGAGCTATAAAACACCAGTGTCTTCATAATAAGGTAAGCATGTCTCATTAAAGATAAGCATATAATACAAACAATGAATTCTTTTCAGACTTTTATTTAATTATGGATCACCAACCTATTAAAAATCCGAAGGGCAAACATGTCATGAGCGGGCAAAAGCTTATTGTCTATAATATATATTTGAAAAATTCCACAAATGCATCCAAAACGCAATCTGTGAAGCAAACTGTGTTAGAAGTGGGTTTAGGTGTTCGATCAATGTGGAATATTGTAAAAGAAATGGAAACTACTGGTACTGCTTCCTCGCCAAAGACTACAAGAGTGCGTACAACAATCTACGACGAACTTGAAGTATTTGAAAGATGTGCGATTCGACGACATGTTCATGCATTTTACTTTAGAAATGAATTACCAAATTTAGAGAAAGTATTACATGCAATAAACAATGATGACTCTTTACTAAACTTCAGTCGCACATCACTTTATCGGGTAATGATGAAATTGGGTTTTAAATATGGAAAACGTAGCCGAAAAACAATTTTAATTGAAAAACCTGAAATTGTGTTGTGGCGAAGAAAATATTTAACTGCAATTAAAAAGTTTAGAGCTGAAGGCAAAAGAATTTATTATACTGATAAAACGTGGGTGAATGCTGGACATGTAAAGAACAAGGTATGGCATGACACCACTGTAAAAACAGCAAGGCAGGCATTAATCGAAGGTTTATCGACTGGTATACGAGATCCCTCTGGCAAGGGCAAGAGATTAATTGTTGCGCATATGGTTAGTGATATGGGATTTGTCAATGGTGCATATTTAAACTTTCAATCTAAAAAAAACAGGTAGCGTATTAACACTATAAACAACTTAGGACCCTGAGTTCATAATTATCGTTTTAGGAGATTATCACGAAGACATGAACGGTAAAGCGTTTACAACTTGGTTGAAAGGTGTATTACCTATTCTTGATAATGATAGTGTAATCGTGCTTGATAATGCTCCTTATCACAGCGTCAAAGCCGATAAGGTTCCAAATCAAAGTTGGCGAAAACAACAAATTTATAATTGGTTAAACGCAAAACACATTGAAGTTACCAAAGAGCTATTAAAAGTTGAATTATTAGCCTTAGTAAAGCAGCACTCTCTAGCTCACCCGGCACCTTATGTTGTTGACGAAATTGTAAAACGCTCTGGCAGAACTGTATTAAGGTTACTCCCATACCACTGCAATCTAAATCCAATTGAGCTGATTTGGGCTCGAGTAAAGCAGCATGTAGCTACCAACAATTCTACTTTTAAAATTAACGACGTGAAGGTGCTTCTGGATGAAGGAATTGCAGCCATTGATAAAGGACATTGGGTTAATTGTATTAACCATATTAATTAAAGAAGAAGAAAGAATGTGGAAATTGGATGGCATTGTCGAAGAACTTGTCGAACAAATTGTAATAAATGTTGGATATGAAAGTACAACAGACGACGAAGATACCTCTGGGGATGATATGGACGTAGATTAAATATAAATTTGTGATATCATTGTTTTGATATTTTGTGATGTGTTTAATTAAAAATAGCTTATATATTGTTCTATATTAATATTTTATTTAAACTTTAACCAAACAGGTAGAAAATAAAGTTCAATAATGCTTGATATGTTTTAAAGCCGTGTTTCTTGGATGTTTTTATTCAAAAACCTCAATCTTGCAAAAAATATAAATAAAAATCTGTATAAACATCAATGAATTGCTTTAATTTCAATCATTGTTAACAAACTTACAACCTTTCGAAAAAATGAAACTGACAGAATTTTATTAAAGCATTCTATAACTCCAGGCGAATGTTTGTTTCTACCATAATTGTTAAGTAAAGACTAAGGGGCAAATTCATAAAGCACACTTAAGCCACACTCATACTTAAGTAATGCTCTATCTCAATTTTGGTATTCGGAAAATACTAAAAGTTGAGATGGAACATTGATTAAGTATGAGTGTAACAAAGTTGCTATAATTGCCTAAGTTTCGTCCGTCTTAAACTTAATGTAGTTCCAAGTCCAATTTTATCTTCTGAAATTTAATACCAAATTACAAATACTCCTTGTTATTATTTAGACAACTATCCTAGGAGAAGGATCGAAACGTCAATAAAATCATTTTCAAAAAGCAATGTTGTCTTATTCCTTAAGAAGAACACCAAATTGCAATTACTGAATGCAATAATACTTCAAAATTAACTAATAAAGTCAGCCATTTGCATTGTTATTTTTGAAAAACTATCATCACAAAATAGTAAATATACAACCGACGCCGGCAACTTTTCAAATACAGCAACTAATAAATTTTTGATCTGTGTAAATCTGACTCAAGCTCAAGCGCCATCTACTACCTTCTTAACTGGAATGGAGTATAGTACAGCTTTAGTTCACGGAACGGCTCCCCGGTTGAACCACCATCACTCTCTGCATGCTGCTACCCCAACATCACTCTTCATTTGCAATAGACCAAAAGTCTCCAGCTTCCAAAATTTCCATACCATACTTCCATTTGTAACAAACTAATCAATGATTGCCGCCTTCGCCATTAAATTCCAAGTTTTAACAACTTTCATACATTCCAAAATCAAAATAGAAGTCGCTTGTAGTTACATACTTTGAGTAAGCTTTGCTTAAAATACTCAATTCATTCTCAAATTTTAACTAAGTTGACTTATCACTTCACACCGACTTGTGTGTAATTAATTATATACAAATCACTTAATACTTTCACAAGTAGTAACTTCGTAAGCAAACGAAGAACTTAAGAATTATCGTAAGAGTAACCGCATTTCACCCTCTACTGAGGTGGTTATATAGGGTTCCTGAACCCCCTGTTTTCCAAGTTTTAGCACGTAGAACTATAACGAACAATAATATTTCTCCATAAAACACCAACCGTCCACTGTTTCCCCTAATAACTGGCCAAACCGTCGTTCATTCCCAAGAAAACTTCCAACCGCACGCAGTCTTCTTTGAAATACAATGTGCAAACAGCTCAAATTACTGAGAACACGTTCGCAGAAAGTCAACCGTCGAAGCTTTTCATCGAAAAACTCGTCGTAACGAACTCCAATTTAATAACGTTCATGTTCTCCAAACTAACAAAACACATTCCATGTTTCTTTCTCATATATATCGCCTGTTCTTACTTATGCTCCCTTCTTATGAAATTCCCCTGTTGTCTATCACCCTACCTAACTTTGAAACTGTTGCATGTATATCTATAACGTCCAATCACAACGCTTCATTTCTCTCCAAGTTTACCAATCGATATCAACATTGTTCGTCTTGCTCTATCTACAGGCTACAGAATTGTCTTTGTTCACGTGTTTATTCTGAAGTCTAACCGATCTTTACACTCGCATCTTCGTCTTACATATACATTATTAACATCCTACTTTGTCTGCAATATTGATCCGTGTCTGCTTGTAACATACATTTACATTCTGAGAAGCTATCGATTTTCTTACCCCAACCAAACAAGTTTTTATTTAACATGCTATATTTAAAACGTTTCAAGTTTACCCTTCAAAATATCGATCCAATGCAAAGTTTTTAATATTTACACTAATTGAAATTACAATAAAAGCGGTGTTTACATCGTGATATTTTAAACTTTCGTTTTCTATTCTAAAAATATATCATGCTAGCCCTAACTAAATAAAATGCAAAACGGCTTACTAAAATTAAATTAACCAAAACTAAATTACCCTACACATTGTTATCTTATGTTGAATATGTGCAATCTTAATTGTCTAAAATACTTGATTAATTTTATCGTAGATTATGACCCTAGCTTGACCTATGACCTTCTGCATCTACAATTGATCCAAAAATTACACGATATTATATAAATATATATATATATATAATATATATATATATATATATATATATATATTGCTGTGACACGCCTTGCTTTGATGCGCTGCTAAAAGAGTGCTGTGATAAGAAAACGGCAAATTGTGAAATTTAAAATTGTTAACTCACCTTCCTTTCTAACTTTGCCTGACTAGCTCAACGGAAATGTTGTTTTTCTCATACAAAAGCATATAGAACATTTAAAACATCGTTTTCTTCAAACATAAAATAATTTATAAGAAGTACTTATTTACTTAATTATAAGAATGTTCCTTAACTTATTTTAAATTTACAGAACTAAATTTCTTCTCATAAATAGTTTACCTGATTATGATTCTCACGCTAGTAAGGTTTGTTTCGGCTAAAAGAATTCTTGACACATAATCTATTAAAAGGTCAGGGTATTTCAAACTCTGAACACAAACCTTCCTGGTAAAGAACCTTATGAATATAAAACATATGATTAAACCTTATTCTAGTTTAGATTTAAATGACAAATACTCTACTATCAGTTAAAAACAATGAATACTTGCAAAAATCCACGTTCTTTTTTATCCAGTTCGTAATTAAATATCTTCCTATTTTAAATTGACGTACAAATCAGCTTACAGGATCCTCATATTATTTACATTTTCATTTAGAAACCAATGTACATCCTGGGTTTGATTATTCAATAAAATTTTTAATAGCTTTTTATATTGAAGCATTTCCCATCTTCATTGTATATAATTAAATTTAATAATTTCCATTTTTTGTATACAGGTTACGTCTAGAATATCATATCACTCCTTTATTCACTGTTACTTATTATTTATGATATGCGTACTGCATACCTTAGAACAATAGCTTGGAAATTCTTTTCTCAATGTGACGTTTTCGCGATTGAATTTATGAATCTGTTTAATAAACGCTTCCTTATATATACAAAATTATCTATTTCTAGAATGTTATAGCGTTATAGCGTTCAAAATCGTCGCGTTTTATTACCTCGTTTTCTCGTTCCACTTATTAGTAACGTGCAGGGTTCGTCCTACTCTAACACGTACACGGATATTGTGGCGTTGCATAGTAATGGGAAAGATAATCAATTTTTTTCGGTTATTTTATAGATTTTAGGGATTTTTTCAATGTTCGAGCGGTTTCTTGGAATAAACGTTTATTTATTAATGAGTTTCTATAAAATTAACGTAATTTTCTCAATTCCTTTGGAAAATACGAGAACATGTTTTACTTAAATTGAATTTAGATAATACACAAGGTAATTTATTTAAACTTTAATGGATTTATAATGCAAATTCCTTGCATTTTCAAAGCAAATATTTGCTTTCACGGTAAAGCGTGTTTTAAGGTTACAGTTAGGGTGTTAAATACAAAATTGATTGTAGTTTTTATGCTAAATGCGTAAAGCTAGCACTGTTCGATGCTATTTACAGCAAATGAAAAGCATTTTTATCGAAAATGTATTGATAATTAATAAGTGAAAATAAATGCCTTTGTATTTATCTTAAATGATCGATTTGCGTTTGCACTGAATGCGTGTTTAAGGTATCTTAAAATTAATTATTTTTATATATTCAGCTAACGTTATTTGCTATTTATTTATTATGTATTTACAACACGCTTATATCATACAGGGTGATTACTTATATACGCGCAATTGCGCGCAATTGCATTTTTCACTTATATATTAATGAATAAAAATACGCTTGTATTATACAGGAAGTAACCATGAATTTACGAAAATTTCTATTTTTTTCCGGATTCTTTTATATTCTGCTGGAATTTATTTGTAGAATTTGGGTTTCAGTGACCTCTCGTGACTCTTTATCACGTCATTTTCCCCCCAAATCAAAATATAAAAATTGAAATCTCCATTATTTTTCTGCATATATGAATAATTTTACTATTTGCATTTCTAACTACCGGCTATATATAACTAATTCTATAAGCTTTATAATACACATGCATAATCTTTTCATACTAAGCGTTTTTTCTTTTAACAATTGTAACATTATTTTGTAATGTTAACGATTAAACAAATCAATTAATTAAAAACTCAGTAACTTATAGACAAAAATTCCACAATAAATTACTTGATTCATATTTCAGTCAGGCTCTCTTATAATAAAAGACCAGCTTTACCGATAGCTTCAGGCTACGAAATTCCAGCGGCAGGTCATAATAATTTAAAGCTCTACCCTCGTAAATCAAATACAATAAACCTCTTAAAGTTAGGTCGTAAACTGACAAATCCGATAAAATTAAAATGTAGTAGTACCTTTTAGCGTAAATAAAGGAAACCAATTTCAGTTGAAAAGCTTAACCTTCTTAATACTTTCGTTGATTGACAGCACGAAATATTATAAATAGCAAAAACTATTTCCAATTTGATTTGTTCAAATATTACAAGTAATTTTAAGTAGTCTGGAGACATCCATTGTATTTAAAATCCATTTCGGCTCACGTAGGTTAGCCGGTCTTTGTTAATGCCAGACTACTGCCGCCATAGGTAGATTCCACATTGCAATAATTAAGAAATTCGTAGAAGGTAAATATAATTTAAACTCTTGGGAAAATAATTGCTTCCGTGATTCTCATCTAAAAAGGGGTTGGATTTGGTTTCTGAAATCTTGTTTGGTGGGAGGTTCTGTTCAGTCATTGGATAACAGAAAATGACGTACATAATTATTAGGGTAGGAATTAATCTATATAATTGAAGGCTTTAGCCAAAGACGGGGAGTTTTTCCAATGGGGCCGTCTGTGGTCAAGAAGTAGAGAGAACCGTAGTTCGCGGGTAGCGTTCTCCGGTAGCACAGATAGAATATTTCACTTCGTATTACGATATTAAAAATTGGAAAGGAGCGATAACTCTTCCATTTTCGCGAGGGTTATGCCCATATGTTCGCGGATTCATAGTGATGCAAGATAAATATTAAACAAAAGCTTGTAGGCGTGTGACGCACAAGTAAGTGATATTGTCAAGATTCTGCCGAGTTCGTGTGCCAGTAAATTCTTTAAAACTTATAAACAGAAGCAACAAGCGAGATTCTCTTCCCAAATTTAAGAATTGTTCTACGTTGGAAAACAAACCCTCAAACAATGGACAATTTTTAGTAAGTAAGTTTTTATAGTTAAGTAGCATGACCAATTTTTAGTTAGTTTGTTTGTTAGGACGTTTTGGCCATAAACCGTAGGATTAATTTAGGGTACGATTTATAATATAAGTTTCTTTCATATACAAGTGTTTGATAAATACTTATATGTACTCAAAATTTTCATAAATTCCATAGTCACCTATTCACTTAAATTTCTAAATCAATGAATGTAAGAGGTTCACGTTTATTGCTCTGTGAATTAAATAGTTTTGTTTGCCGTTGATTAAGTCAATAGTCTGTGTTTTTTTTATTTTTTTATCATGGAAGTTTTATAAGTAGTAAAAAAGTGAGGAATTGATTAAAAGAAACAGTTGTGCTCCTTGGGATGACAAGTCTCTCAAGGTTTTGTACGAACATTTAGACATTCTCGACTTGTCTCCCGCCCTTGGCAATTGTCATTAAGCCACAATATTTTATGAAAGGTAAGTGCCAAATCTTTTGTAGTATATTATAAATTAATTTAACCCTTTTTTTCAAAATTTTAACCCTCTATATGATCCACGACCTTCCACTAGCTAGTGCCGGTGACCCCCCTCTAATTTTTGTTTTACAGGCCACCCCCATTTTATAATTTGACTGGAAAAGATACACTTAGTAGCTTTTCCGCCTGTAACACAATCCACTTATTTATATCTTATAATCAACTAAGCTTCTTTAACTCTATTCTAATATCATTTACAATCTAACATTTCTATCCCATATCTCAAACTTTTTCATATTCACACGGTCTCATCAAGTTTGTTTGATAGTCGCTTAACATTTATTGACTCTGCTCCCTAAATATTGAAATTTCCTTGCAAATAAGTGCAAAGCTGAAACTAAAATAAAATTAATCCTAAAATTCCTAAGTAAAATTACTTAATTGTTACATTAGATTTCTAAGATACCTATTTAATTTTTTAATAATGGGTATTTTACATACACTAGCCTACCCTAAGCTGACCTATAACCTATCTATTTACTTCTAGCCTACAAATTACATAGTGATATATATATATATATATATTTATATATATATACATATATATACATATATATATATATATATATATATATATATATATATATTGCCATGGAACCTCAGAAAAATCTGAAGCTTCACCAGGATCAACATATAATTTTCACAAATACAAAAATTTCAAAAAAATCCTTACCATTTTATTTCTGCTTCAAAAACCTTTTGCAGCTTCCCTGGCTAGCTCAGCTGTGCCTCTTCTCGGATACCTAAATTTACCATACCTCTTTCACACTCACACACCATTCAATAAAATCACCAAATAATACAACATTCATACAATCTTTATTTACAGCCATTAACAGTTAAATTATGTTCACATGTATAAAAAACAGTTTGATACACTAATTTTCAAACTCAAAATATGATATGTTTTAAAGTTCTTGATTTTCTAATTACTTTCAAACAAATTCAATAATATATGAGTAGATGGGCCCCACATATGTTACAGGCGGAAAAGTTACTAAGTGTATCTTTTCCAGTCAAATTATAAAATGGGGGCGGCCTGTAAAACAAAATTTAAAAGGGGGGTCACCGGCACTAGCTAGCGGAAGGTCGTGGATCATATAGAGGGTTGAAATTTAAAAAAAAAAGTTAAATTAATTTATAATATACTACAAAAATGTGGCATTTACCTTTCATAAAATATTGTGGCTTAATGACAATTGCCAAGGGCGCCAGACAAGTCGAGAATGTCCAAATGTTCGTACAAAACCTTGAGAGACTTGTCATCCCAAGGAGGACAATTGTTTCTTTTAATCAATTCCTCACTTTTTACTACTTATATAAAAATAAGAAAACTATTGACTTAATCAATGGCAAACAAAACTATTTAATTCACAGAGCAATAAACGTGAACCTCTTACATTCATTGATTTAGAAATTTAAGTGAATAGGTGACTATGAAATTTATGAAAATTTTGAGTACATAAGTAGTTATAAAACACTTGTATATGTAAGAAACTTATATTATAAATCGTACACTAATTTAATCCTACGGTTTATGGCCAAAACGTCCTAACAAATAAACTAACTAAAAATTGGTCATGCTACTTAACTATAAAGACTTACTTACTAATAATTGTCCATTGTTTGAGGGTTTGTTTTCCAAAGTAGAGCAGTTATTAAATTTGGGAAGAGAATCTCGCTTGTTGCTTCTGTTTGTAATGTTTAAAAAAAATTGACTGGCACACGAACCCGGCAGAATTTTTGACAAATATCACTTACTTGCTGCTTAACACGCCTACAAGTTTTTTAATATTTATCTTGCATCACTATAAATCCGCAAACATATGGGCATAACCCTCGCGAAACTAAAAGAGTAACACTTCTTTCCAATTTTTTTTCTAACGTGATACGAAGTGGAATATTCTGTCATGCCAGAGAACGCTACCCGCAAACTACGTTTCTCTCTACTTCTTGACCACGGACGGCCCCATTGGAAGAACTCCCTGTCTTTGGTTAAAGCCTTCAAATATATAGACTAAATTCCTACCCTAATAATTACGTACGTCATTTTCTGTTATCCAATGACTGAACAGAACCTCCCACAAAACAAGATTTCAGAAACCAAATCCAACCCCTTTTTAGATGAGAATCACGGAAGCAATTATTCTCCCACGTGTTTAAATTATCTTTTACTTTCTACGAATTACTTAGTTATTGCAATGTGGAACCTATCTATGGCGACAGCAGTCTGCCCTTAACAAAGACCGGCTAACCTACTTGAGCCGAAATGGATTTTAAATACAATGGATGTCTTCAGACTACTTAACATTACTTGTAATATTTGAACAAATCAACTTGGAAATAGTTTCCGCTATTTATAATGTGTTGTTTCCTATAATCCGCTGTCAATCAACGAAAGTGTTAAGCTTTTCAAACTGAAATTGGTTTTCTTTATTTACGCTAAAAAGGTACTAAACTTTTAAGAGGTTTATTTTATTTGACTTACGAGGGTCTAGAGCTTTAAATGTTGACCTGCCTCTGGAATTTACTAGCCTGAAGCTATCGGTAAATGTGGTCTTTTATTATAAAGGATCCTAAATAAAATGAGGTGATTTATTGGTGTAAATTTTTGTTTATACTTTATTCAAGTTACTGAATTTTTAATTAATTAATTTGTTTAATCGTTAACATTACAAAATAATGTTACACATACTACCCTAAATTGACTGTACACTGGAGTATGGTGAGCTCATAATAACCCAGTTTAGTTTGTATATGCTTCCTACACCTTGCATAAATTAAAACAAAATTTATAGACCCGTTTACCCTTTACAATCCAATTTATATCCAGAATAAAATTTTGTAAGTTTTAAATACACCCTTTTTCAATATTTAACCTTAATAAATTGTCCTGTACATGTATCTTTTCCATGACGTTTTTACAACCCTAAATAAATACGCCCCAACAAGTCAAGTACACAGCACAAAATTTCACAAATGTTTATCAAACAACAGAAATTTCAAATAAATTACCTGGAGAATTCTTCAGGCTTCCATTCCTTCAAAGATGATCTCTAGAACCTCTGCTTTGTTACTGTTCGCAATGATGCTCAGCGGATCCACACACAATAACACCATTTGAGAGCCAAGTGTCTCAGTTTCCCAGTACCATTCCATATAGCTGCTTACCCCACATATATAACGCTTCCATTTATTGATTTTCGTGCTTTGTATTGTAGTATCCAGACCTCTATTAATTTAATATTCACTACACGTATTTCGCGTTAATAAATAGATGCCCGCTACTACTGAGTTACACTTGTAAGCACTTTATTTACTGTATTATTGACACATACAATACTAACAATAAAAGCTCTACAATTATGATGGTCAGCAGTCGGTACTTTATCAAAGTAAAGTAATCTAGAAGCAAAGAGAAGACAAAAGAACCTTAGTAATTTAGGTCGAGTATTTATATCGTTCCAAACCACTACCCCTAGGCACACTTCATCTGAAAAGCTTATTTTCAAATCTAAATTCTACAAATTTTGAATACAACCGTCTTTAAATTCCTGAAATTTTGCAGCTTGCTACGTGTTGTTTCACTGATTCGCTTTCACCTGTCGCGTGTGCGTACGTTTGGTAAACTGTCTGTTTTAACCAATGATAAAATTCTCTGTCGTCACAAATCCCGCCTAAACTATCTGCTGTCGCGTTCAAAACCCCACTTGAGTTATAAAAATCGATATTGATGACAGCCTAACTCCACTCCACGTGTATATGGTACGTGCTTTTTAAATCTTAAAGCTTCTCTACCTGTCTCTATCTGTTGTATATAACCGATCGTGCATTTCCCTCGCTCTTTAAGAAATTTGTTAGCCTGTTGTTCAAACCAAACTGACGGTTGAAAATATTTCTATGAAACCTATGTTAACACATGCTCAAATTTTTTCAAATGTAACCTTTTAAAAACGCAGGTGTTTGTTAATTATCGAACGTTTAACACAACAATTCTTAGAGTTTATATTTCGTCGTATTTGTATAAAACTGACGTATATTCGCCTTGGAATTATTGATTTTGTTACGCAAACACGTTCTCCTATGCTTATACGAGTTGGATTAAAATAAATTAAAATTAATTATGCGCTTGTATTTGTCTTAAAGCTGTTTTTTCTTTATGTAATTTTTAACAACCCAATTATGAATTATAAAATACGTCAATACTTATCCGTTTTCCTTGAATGACTCAAATTAATTTTGCGCATAAATAAATTGTTCGTTTCTATATACAGGGTAGTTGAAATTATTGTTTACAACTGATTTAACCCTTTGAATCCATAACATAATTCCCCTATTTCAATTCGAAGAAAACTCACCAACGTTTTCTTGAATTTAAATATATTAAATCCTACCACCTAATCCTACATGCTATTTCTAACCACCTATCTACTCACCTAACACTACCTATACCTATTTATTCAACCTATCATTACTTATCTACCTCTTTCTACCTATCTCTATCTATCACTAATTATTTCTATCTATCTACACCTATATTTATTTATAACTAACTATTCACACCTATCAATACCTTCTACCTAACTATTTCTATCTATTACTAACTCTTCACCCTCTATTTCAGTCTATTTCCCTTTTTTATTTTACCCTTTCGTCATTTATTGACTCTTTAAGTACCTCACTTTTATACTTTTCTACCTATCTTCACTTTTATTTACGTTTCTTCTCCTTTTGTCCCTCTGTTATTTTTAATCTTACCTACTATCACTATCTATTTCTTATCCTAACTATACACACTTAACCCTATATCTACATCAAACTATCTTCCCATATTTATCCTATTCCTAGTTCTATTTTTCTATATACACCTATCTCTATTTTTAATTGTCTTCCCTTATTTATCCTATACCTAATTTTATTTTTCTATATACACCTATCTCTATCTATTTAATTTCTATGCTACCATTCACCTATCTCTATATTTTTATCGATTAACATGTCTCTTTATTTAAATCTGACTCTTTTCTTGACCCTCCATGTCTTTCTTCTCACAATCCTGATACACTTCATCCCTATTCTTCTTCCTTCTATCCCTATACTTATCATCCCTGTTACTTAACATAAAATAAAATCATCCCTATTATCTTGACTCTTAAATATTTCTTCTTCAGTCCCCATACTTGTCTGCTTCTCATTTACTACAATTTCCTTTTCTGCGGACAAACCAAACAATAATACCTCTACATTTTCATCTTTTCTCTCAATAGAATATTCTCTATCTCTTCTAGACTCTTTATGTACAATATTCACCCCATAAAAATCTCCTAAATTCAAATTACCAAAATTATATTTGCCACTTAACTCACTTATGCCTACTTTTACCTCTTGTGTGTCACATAATGCTGTTTTCACCTCTACTCTTATTAATTCTGATTCGTTATTCTCTAACAATGTTGCACTCGACTTTACCTCTACTTGTTCAGGCTCTTCGTTCACTACCAATTGTACCTCTTCAAACTATTCCTCCTTATATTCACCTGTGTCGATTTCTTTCACCTCTTCCTCATCTACCTCTATACTATTAATACATAACCCCATGTCATCCTCTGTGACATCATAACTTGCCTTCCAGAGCAATATCCTATCCCCAATCCTAACTATTTTCCTCTCCATATCTATTACAACTCCTAACTTCATCATACAATCGACCCCTAATATCTCTTTAAACTTTAACCCTGGTACAATTAAAATTCCTGTTCACAGCTGACTGAACCTAACTTTTAAAATAACTACACTATTCACAACAGCAAATCGCTTTTTATTCGGCGCAACCAGCTGACTTCTTTTTATTTTCATTATCCTGTCACACACTTTATCCTTAATTTCATTGACAAATTCCTCTGATACTAAACTCGCCTCAGCTCCTGAATCTAATAACGCTTCTAAATTTTTTTCAAAAATTTTAATATCAATTCTGGGCAAACAAAATTTTTCTATTACTTCTGGCTCAACTTCTTCCTCTATCTTTAAAAATTCCTTCGGATGTTCATACTTGTACACAGTGATGTCTAGTGGTTTATCCTTGTCTAAAAATCCTGTCCCGGTTTGGTCTCCCTACTCGGTCCAGGTCTTGATACTACCTCAGTATATATCCGTGGTGTGTCTACCAGGTAAGCGTTATCATTTTCCCTATTGTTCTTGGTTGCCCCCCTCATGTCTAGTGAACTGTTTTGTCTTGTCACCCCCTGTATAGGTGCAGGTCCCCTACCTACACTGTTACTCCTGAAAGTCCGTCTAGGTTCCCAATTTTGTCTATTGTATGCAAAATTTGCCCACCTTCTTGCGTAGTTGTCCTGTCTGTTCTCGAATCATACTGCGTTTACCTGTCGTTCCCTGTGTTCTCGAGGTCGTCCACTACTCACATCATCATACCTTTGCAGGTACTCTAAAAACATCTCCCTGTCCAAAATGTTTTGCAACACTACATGTTGCCTCAACTCAACCTCAAAATGTCGTGATAGATACTCGATTATTTGCCTGTCCGTCAGTGGTGAATTTAATTGTTTTGCTATGCTATACTTTCGTATAGCATATTGCTCTACTTCCTGCAAACCCCTTTGAATTTTCCAGTAATTAGATCGTCTCGTACTTGATCGTGTCGGTGGTCACTCCAATAATGTTTAAGAAATCTGTCCTCAGAGTCATTATACGTGTCGATTTCCTGTCCTATTAAACTATACCAGGCTTCAGAATGGTCTTTCAGTAACGCTTTAACAATATTAAGTTTCGCCTGTTTGTCATACAAATTATTAACCAAACTTCTAATGTTATTGATAAATATCTGAGAATTTACCCTACTACCCCATAAAATTTCATTTGTTGATCCAGCGACATATTACCTGTTACAAATCTGGGACCATCCCCCATCAAGGTTGCTACATTTTGTTTAATTCCGGTCACTTCTCCCTCGACTCTACCTAACTGATACCTACATGAGACCGTTACCTCAGTCATTTTAGCGTTAATTTCGTCCTCACAGAAGATCCTTACTTCTGTCCTTAATTGTCCCATTTCCTGTCTTAAACCTCTAATATCACGCTCATTTTATCTACCCTACTTTCAACTTCCCCCATTCTTACGGTTAAACTATTTTTAAATTCTGAAAATTCTTTGTTTGTCTTATCTATTTTTTCACTTAGTGTCTCCCTAACCCCGTTAATGTCTCATTATCAGCTCCATTTTTCGTTTTGATTCTTCGCCCATTTCTCTCACCCTACTCAGCGTCTCATTTATTTGATCAAATTTCCTATTCGATTCTGCATTCATCCTTTCTAGCATTCTCAAAATTAATTCATTTACAGCTTCTCCCGACTCTATCCTCGACTGATCCCTACTACCTCCAGCTTCCTCCATTTTTTCTGTTTTTTCAAATAAGGCACTATCGTCACTTCCAATTTCCACTCTTGGCTTCTTAACCACTTCTTTCTCTGCATACATTCAAATCACTCCCACGCACTCAAAATCTATTTATAAATTTATAGCAGACAGACTCTCTCTCTCAGATCGCCAGTTTTCTGGAATAAAATGTTTAAATTTTATTTGGAGCTCGAGCCTCACGTACGGGTCGCCATTAGATTACCGTGGAACCAGGGATTATGGGTTTTCTGCTTCACCAGTGTCATTAAATAGTTTTCAAACATGCACAAATTTCAAAAAAAAATTGCTTACTCTATTATTTCTGCTTCAACAATCTTCAGCAGCTTCCATGGCTAGCTCAGCTGTGCCTCTTC